>KE372703.1:390911-408106 GCA_000418225.1 Zizania latifolia | reverse complement strand
AGCTGCGGCATTGCCACCACCGTGCCCACCGCCGCCGCCAGAACCTCCACCGGCAGCATCGACGTAGCCACCACTGTTATAGGAGCCACCACTGGAGGGAGCCGGCGCCATTGTTATTGACCCACTCTCACCATTGCCTTTCCCAACGCCAGCACCTTCACCGTAGCCGCTGGCTCCATTAGCGCCGCCGCCGCCGCCGCCGCCGCCACCTTCACCTTCGCCGTTGGCATACCCACCACCGCTGGTAGCACTAACAGGGCTTTGTGCCGAATCAGACCCACTTCCACTCGAGCCTTGGCCAAGGCCGTAGCCAGAGCCGGAGCCGGACCCGTACCCACCGTTCGTCCCACCGCCGCCGCCAGCACCTCCGCCGCTGCCGCTTCCCCTTCCGAAGTTCCAGTCATTGCCCCAGTCCCCACCACTCTCACCGGAGCCGGAGCCAACGCCGACTCCGGACCCTGAGCCCCATCCTCCGGCCCCGTTCGATCCACCGCCACCTCCTCCACCTCCGCCTCCGCCTCCGGCGAACGAGTCCTGGTACCTACCTACCCTCCCAGCACTGGTGAACGCAATGATCAAGAGGACAGAGAGGCCTAGAGCTACGAGCTTGGTGGTGGCAGCCATGGCGAGCGAGATGAGCTCGCTGGTGGGTGGCGATCAGCGGAGAGGTTTGCATGGGTATTTATAGCGGTGGAGACTGGATTTTCTACGACTTGCGCCATGTGCGACGAAATGGGGGACCACCAAAGGGAGATTCCGATATTCGACGAGGCGATTATCTAATCAGGAGTAGCATCGATCTGTTGATTGTTGAGTTGTTGACTGCATCGATCAAGATTATTTCTGAATATTTCTTATGCAAGCTCTTGATATCTTTATCTTTTTGGCAATTAATTGATGCAGAAGTGTAGATCGATCACCTGAATATTAATATTGGATGTTGTATGCTTGGTTCCTTCGAAGCTAATAATGTAGAGATTCGATTCACTTCTCTGACACAGATTAATTAGTTTCTGCTGGTTGAAACTTGAAATAGTGTGCCTGTGCTCATCTGAGTGGCTAATTACTCTCCTTATTAATTACTAGTTACTCTGTACTTCCTTACTATGCAATTAATGGCACCTGAATATGCATATCTGGGGGCCTGAGGCTAAGCCCCAATGGAACTAAGGAAACATATATGGATGGTCATTCGCAACTCATTTTTCCCACTAAAAATGAAAATTGCATCACGTTTTATTGCAATTAGTACGCAATAACATGCATGCCCTGAATCGAGATTTTTTGTTTTGTTTAGAATGGACAGTTTTTCCAGAGACAGGGGATAGTTAACTTACTAATTAAGAAATTAACTCGGCATCTGCTTCATAGATGCACATAGCCATCTACCCCAACCTATGAACAAACTGGAAGTGAGAGCTCGAACTGTTGAGGATGTATCATCGGTGCAGTTTTAGCAATCTCCTTAAGAGAGATAACATCAGGGGTATGCTAGCTTTTGGTGATGCTGTTCTACGATGGTACTCTTATGCAAGTGAAATGGATGAATTTGAAATGTGCATGCAAATGAAGTGCGGCTGCTCTCACACTACGGATCAGACCTCCTGTAATGTGTTTAATTGGAATGTGAGATGGCTGAATAGCCCTGCCAAAAGGAATGTGGTGTACACCAAGCCTATAGTATGTTTGCAAGAGACAAAGCTTCAGTTGGTGGATGATAATACCATTGCTCAAAGTACTACTATAGGTAATCGTTTCACTCAAACATATGCTTAATTACCTGCCTATTATTGGTGAAGGAACTCGGGGTCTTGGTATAATTTTGGCATGTGATTCCAATCTTTTCATGCTCACTAGCATTCAGTTTGGCCAAGACTCGATCTGTCTGCTCTCATAACCCCCCAAATCCGATGGTGCATGTTGGTCAATAGCTGAGCTTGGCTAAGATGATGTCCTGGCCGCTGAAGACTACAGGCCTATTGGTAACACAGTTTCTCCAAAATAGTGGCCAGGCTGCTGGCGAATCGCTTGGCTAGCTCCCAGGCTAAATGATCTGGTGTCAATGAACCAGAGTGCTTTTGTTAGGATTTGATATTAACCTCTAGCGTTGCCATTGGCCTTGCTGATTTTTGTGTAAAGAGGCGTTCAAAGATTTTGCTACTTGTTCATGGATTGTGCGTATACAAACAGGCTACCCAGGATTTCCAACTCTGCTAGACGATCGATCTGACTGGGCAACTGGTGGCATGCTGCTGTCACCAGTCAATGAGCCTAATGAATATAACGGGCGACGGACTGGTGGAACACTCATGCGGCGGCAGCGGCAACGCCGGCCGCCCCACCGCCCGCACTACGGCCATGCACGGGCCGCCGCCGGTTGGAAAGAAATAGGAAATCCATTCCACAAAACATGATTTTTAGCATTTAAAATATATCCCACAAACACTTAACTTTTAACATTAAAAAGTTATCCTACAAATTAAAGACTTGATTTTTAGTATTAAAATTTTATCCTACCAGGACTTAATTTTTAACTTATCTTTATCGCGGTTAATCATGTATAATTAATGGGCTCCAGGTAACCAAGTGACACATACAATCGACTAACTAGAGCTAACATAATTAGTGAGAGGCACTAGATAACTTTTCAATACTACTAATAACTATCTAAGAATTACTAAAATAAAGTTTTTTCGTCACGGAGAGAGCACAAAAATATACAAACAGACATATAGCACACACATAAAGAACGGTTGACATAAATCAATTACAAGAAGCTTTTACAGAGTGGGAAATAGGTTAGCCTTGTTGAATTATAACTCAAAAATATAAACTTAAAGAGATATAGCTCTGGTAAAATAATTTTATTATAGTTCTATCCTAATACAATGTTTGAAAATATCAATAAATACATGTCACTCTTGTGTACATATAATCCGTGCGTGTGATAGTTATTAGTTGATTTGTCTCATATTTTCATATAAATCAACGTCTCATGTTAATTTTATTTGTGTGATTTAATCCCTAACAAGCCTCTCTAACATGTTGCCGCTCGCAAACTTGTTTTTCGGCCATCTTTCTACTCGTAACATTTAAACTCTACTAATTTTCGTGTGTTTCTTTCCATCCTAGCTTCTTAATATATTTAGGCAGAACTCCTGCCTTTTCCTTAAAAAAGAGTGTTGACTTGAATTAATGGCGGATTTGCACGCAGCCATGCAGTGTTGTGCAATTAACCTAGCGCTGGGAGTCAACGCGTCGCCGGCGAGGTACCGGAAAATTAACTACATTGACCGTGTGGGAATTTGTTATTTTACATTTCGATCTGCTGAGACAGCGAGGGCACTGCAATTAACGTGGGCTAATTATGGCCGCGCAGATGCCCATCGAGAAAATAATCCCAGTGACAAATCGCAGCGCTCGAGTTGACCTAGGGTTCTCCATGCAGTGGGGACATAACATACCTGCAGGGCTGCGCCGGTAGCTAGCCAGTCGTCCCCAGTTGGCCGGTACATCCAATTAAACCATCCTGTTCGGTTGAAAATTTAGAAAAAAACTTTTTAAAAACTGTATAAATACATGATGATTTAATATTATTTTGGTTAATTTATTTTTAGAAAAATAGAATTATTAGTGAGTACAATAAGATCGGTAAACATAAAAAATATTTTGTCTCGTGCTGATACCTGCCATTACCAGTATTTTTTTAAATGTCATTCCTAAATTTATGGTTTGCTACCATTTAATTTACCAAAAAACAATAAATGTCATACCAAATATTTTTATCATTGTATTATAAATTTTCTTTAAATTTCTACAATTTTCAAGATTTTTTCAATTTGTTTCAATTTTTTCTGAATTTTATATATTTTCTAAGCGACCAATTTCTTTCGTCAAACCGATTGGTTACCGAGTCAAATAGCTTGATTGAAATTTTATTTCAAAATTTGAAATTTGAATTTTAATGAGTTTAACACGTCTTACTGACCGGTAAGCGTAGTAACTGACCATCCACTGTCCACTGATGGTCGGGTGGTCGGTTACCAGAGGGTTGACCTGGCCTGGTACATACACAAACACCAGAAAAGATGACTAGGAAAGTCTTAAAAACCAACAAGTGAATAAATTAATTGATCATATATATATATATATATATATATATCCATCTTGAGCGATGGGAATCTGTGATCCGATCGTTGAAGTACACTAATGCACAATTAACCAAGTAGCAACTAGATTAGCTAGTAAACTAAGCTTTGATTCATTCTTAGATGTGATTAGTGTTAGCAGTATTGGCAGCTGGCTGGTACGTACTAGTAATGAGCAAGTAGCAAGTAGAGGGAGTAAATTAATTAAATCTTCGATTTGGATGTGAACTATATTGATGGGGCGAGGTGTCCCATGAAATGCAGCCAGCGTTTGGATTCGCCGTCTTCGATCTATGTGGTGTGATCATATAGGAGTATTCACTTCACTCGATTCAGTTGGTAATTAACTAATGCACCCTCCATTTTCAGATTTCATTGAGATTAATGTCTACTTGTAATGAACGCGAAGAAGCTCGGTTCCGTCCGGGTTGACCTGATATGTTGTACATAGTGTGTAAAGGCTTTCGATATAGGAGAAAATTAGTTAGTTTGAAGCTTATGCATAAATTTTGATCAATATAGTTAAATTCTATTCATGTTGTTTGATTATTTGAAAGTTGAAACAATTGTAGAGCTAGGAATCTAGCACGGCCGGGCTCAGTATGTTCTTCCGTTCTGCGCATCTCAATGGGACAATTCATTACTCGAATAGACCATTAATTTTAAAAACAAAATTAAAACAACATTTTCAAATACCCAAAGAATAAACTGGGCCATCTCTTTTTGTCAGGTCTGGGTTATAGGCCTTGTATGCGTACTGGCCCTGTAAGTTGTGCTCAGCTTGTCAGTAGACTGGCATAGTAGTTGGGCCAACAGGGGCTAAAATTTCTGTTTAGGCCTGATCAAATAGATTTGGCAATGCAACATGCTCGAGGTGTCAATCATACAGAGAATCAGATGCTCTACCGTTTCACTTGTAAAAGCAGAGGAATATTCTTTCTTGATCCACAGACACAGACACACAAAAGAAGATTGTGGTTAAGTCAACTGTACTACTTAGATAAAACAGTCACCATTATGATATTATGTTATTAGAGTCAAGAAGTCGGTTACAGGAGTTACAGGAGTTCAACCAATTATGCGTGCTTCAGCCTATGCATTTCAATTCCTCATCGTCTTGGGTGCAAGGCAATCACACAGAGAGATGCATGGTTTCTGTCTCACAGGGCTATCACCAAGTTCAGAATGAGAGGCAGCTGAATTAATCTGCAGAGTTCTCCGCAAACCAGATTTCTAGATCTTCCTATTGCATCCAGGTACACTCAGGAGACGATAGCATTTCTGTACAACATTCTAACACAAAGAGAACCAGCAGCACTGGAATTTCTCCCTCCGAAAAAAACATTTTTTTTTGCTGCATTTTAGTTTTTTCAGTGCCAACATATGCAACTTTTGCATCAGCAAGCCAACATGAAGATCCCATGCATCTCGGTCAGTCTTGCAACTGAACTGAACATAGAATCCTCCACGGATTCTCTCACCATCTGAATCATCCAAAACTCCAGCATATTAATTATTAGTGGCAACACATACATACAAAGTTTCATTCAATCTACACTCTATAGTTCTATATACACAAAAGGAATAAAAAATTTGTTCTGCTATGTAGTTCTCCACGGCCGCATTTCACATAAGGATATAGATTCCTTCATATGCTCGAATTTTGTCTCGCATGTTTGTGTACTGAATTGAAATGTGGTATCATAAACAATAATGCCATTTTTTTTCAAAATTTCAATAATGGCACATACGAAATGGACTTAAATTAAAGTGTGAAATAATTTTCCCATCCAGGTAGCTAGATTAGAGTTTGTTCCAGTGAGTTTAATCTATCTATGCCAAAAGAGATCGTTAGTGGGAGTTTGTCGTTCAAACAACAATAGCAATTATAATATAAGCAGTTATACATGCTAGTTGACATTTGCTAGGGCAACCTGAAAGCTAATTTGTATTACCACTATTACAGTAATCCATTTAAGAGAAGGTTGGTATATGTTATTCGGGATGGTTCAAAGCTTCCTACCGTTTTTTTCGGTTGAATCATCTCCCTACTGAAAATGGTGGATCACCACATATTCAGAATGGCATATTTGCCGGTAGTCACGGATTTAGGATTTCAGGTTAATGATGGCATGATGTTACTATAAATTTATCAAGTAATAATTACTGTTTTTAATGAGACGTTGATGTCACCAGACAACCCATACTATTATCATTAACACTAAATTAGATAATGATATTTAAGTTATCCGATAATGCATTTTGTGACGTGACAACATAGGTAACAATGTAGGTCCACCCTTGTGTGCAAGAAGAGTTCTTTCGCCTTGAACATATATGTCACAGTTTCAACCCACAATAGCCACACATGTCATTAACAACTGCTTTAGTGCATTTACCAAAACAATAGAGCCCTTTATTTCTCACTAAATACATAAGAAAGTGCAAATAAAGAACACATAATAAGCGCTAAGATGTCAAAACATGACAATACACATTAGGCTCTATTTTATATTGGTTGGATGAAGAGAATTACGGGTTGCTATCACCATACCCAGATCCTGCTCCTTGGCCACCACCGCTCCCACCATAGGTGCCAGTTCCCTTGCCATTGCCATATCCGTTAGCATCTGCATTAGCATAACTTGGTCCTCCATAGTATGTATTATAAGAGCTAGAGCTAGAGCCTGAGCCAATACCACTACCAGACCCAAAGCCACTAGATCCATAATAGCCTCTACCTTGTCCTCCACCACCACCTCCACCGTTACCACCAGCGCTAGAGTATCCACCATTACCATCTGAATAATAATTTCTATTGTATTGACTGGATCCTGAGCCAGAGCCAGATCCACCACCTTCCCCATAACCATCATATTGGCTTCGACCACCACCTCCACCTCCACCTCCCGCGGTTGCATGGGCACCATTGCCACTCTGACCAGACCCAACACCATTCCCAGACCCTGAGCCACCACCATTCACATACCCACCACCCCCTCCTCCTCCTGTACCAGTTCCCTCGGAACTAGAATACCTAGCTACCCTAGCAGCATTGGCTAACCCAATGCTCAAGAGCACAATGAATCCAAGAGACACCAGTTTAGTGCTCACCATTGCGAACTTACCAGCTGGATCGTTAACACGAGATGAGTGCTATGAGCCATAGATTGAGTAGGTATTTATAGTGCTCGAGTCTCATGCATCCAGTGCACGTTGCTGCCGGTGAAGTGCTATTATCCAAGTTTTGTAGGAGATCAAGTACGTAGTGGAGTTAAAAAAATATGGACCAATTAATGCAGAGCGCTTGCTGACCAAAGACTAAATCAAACAATTGATGGATCGAGATGACGAGATTAATTAATTACTGCGTACCACTTGTGAAGTTGACATGCATGCTTACAGTATTCTGTTTTGCTTTATCATGTTTAGATGCTCACATAGTCATATAGCTAGCTAGTGGCTTTCCTTCATGGCCAAGCCAAGATCGATGTCAGTACGTACGTATTTAAGTTAATTTCGTATAATTCTGTCATTAACATCAGAGGGCCACACAGGAAAAATGTAAAGAGATTAAATCTATTTAACTTTTATCACGATATATAAGTAAATTAAACCATCCATCTCATCAAGACTACTGACAAATTGAGGTATAGTAATTATATTAATTTGGAGCTTCCGCGAAAGTACGTGTTCGATTGGAATGTAAAGATCGACGAGAGATCATCTTCCACTTACAATGAAATACCGTTACAGAATTATTAACAATCGATCAGCTATGATTTTATGTAACTAGAAAGTAAATGACGACTTCGGGTTAAGCTAGCTATAGCTAGCTCTTAATTGCATGTTCAGAGATCGAAACAAGAAAATCCTCTGAACTCTGACGAGCAGAAGGTTTCTGCTATACGTACTGAGGCATGCAGTTGACATTGCAGAGGAAGACCTCGAAGTTTTCGAAACTGACACTGACATGTTTGCGTGGGACAAGCAAGTGGAAATGAGACCATGCACGCAGCTTATATATATGAGGTTGCTAGGATCGAACCCGATGCACGAGAAGATTAGAATAATCAGAAATCGAATTTATTAACTGTGTACAGGTTAGAGTGTTAGACTACCGTATAACTGATTTGATTTCTACTATACTGTAGTACTGTATTAGTAACACCGCTACAGGAATAGACTTTAGTGTCGAGTCAAAATAGCTATCAGTGGCGGCCCGTCACTGACTAATCGGAACTGATAATCGACGGCTATCAGTGACGGTTCTGAAACCGGCACTGACAACAAGTATCGGTGTCGGTTCCAGAACAGAACCGACACTGATACGCCCATATCAGTGCCGGTCCATGTCATGAATTGACACTGATACGCGTGTATCAGTGTCGGTTCAATAATACAACCGGCACTATTGTGTATTTCACGCTTTTTTATATATAAACCACGTTGTATTAATTCTATATCCAGATACACATATATGCTAAATTCATTTGCATAGCTTACATCATATGACATATATTAACTTAAAATATCATAACATATTTATATAAATATTTTCATAAGTTTCAAATGTGATATTGTTCTTACAGACTCAAGCACAAGCTAAATTACTCCATAGACATAATATTGAGAATCGTCGCAGGACACTATCTAAGCTCTTGATATCGCTCTTAGGGAATACCCCAGTGAAAGGTCCACAGCATAAGCTCATGTTTTATAAGTTAGCTTGTGCTGCAGACCATCCACTAGGGCATCCCTAAGAGCCATACCAAGAGCTTAGATGGTGTCTTGCGGTGATTCTCTCTGTCTACAAGCCATGAATTGCTTAAGGTTGTACGATAAATTACACCATATATATAACAGCCTCGAGTGCACCATTGTTAATGTAAAAATAAAAAGCATGTACTGTGCCGACAACTAAATCATCGGCTTGTAGAAATTGACCAAAGCCAGTCATCAGGCAGCACCGTCCATCTATTGCTTTATGCACTGCAATTGGGGCTGTTGTGCTTCCTGCTGCTGTAACTTGGATATGCGAGGTCTGTTGTTGTAGGTGCGGTGTGATGTACT
This sequence comes from Zizania latifolia, assembly GCA_000418225.1. Lineage (NCBI taxonomy): Eukaryota > Viridiplantae > Streptophyta > Magnoliopsida > Poales > Poaceae > Zizania > Zizania latifolia. Next base: position 398,885 of record KE372703.1, on the reverse strand, counting down.
TCTCACAATACTGCCTTAAAAAGTACTGTTATGAATAAAATGTGTTGGTAGCAAGTGTAAATATATAAATGTTTACAATTATGACATGTGCAAAGTGCTTACCACTGATTTCTTGTTCACGATCGAGGGATTGATTATGCATACATATAAGGAAGTCCTAGAGGATAGACCCGTCGAGATGTCTTGCAGAAGATCCCTTCTTTCTGGAGTCACATTTGTTTGATTTCTAAAATGACGGATGTTATTCAGTTGGTCCATTTGCTCGGTGTCGCCCTGACTGGCTATCTGCTTCCTCTTCTTCGCAGCATTGCTAGGACCCTCACCTGCAATTATAAAAAACTACTTTAATTACATAAACAAAATATTCATGTCTAGTAAGTAATGTGAGTTTACTATAGATACCGTGATCGTTGTCTTTTACTTTTATTGCGGTCTTCTCATCTTCAAAAGTACTATAAATAGTAGCCATAACAGACAATGAGGGTCCTATTGTTAGTCCCACATAGTCCTCTTATACTAGGCAGACTCGCTCACTAAATGCATCACACCCTTTGTGAAGGCATAACATGCCTCCACAGCTCGCAACATCAACTAAATTGGTGCATCCATCTTTTGTTGATATTTTAAGGGTGTCACCAGCATGAATGTTATTGTTCTCGGCAAAGAGTTTTCTTACAGTCTACAACAGTGAGATAATATCGCATGAGTTTGTTAGTTTTGTTACGACATAAATAGAATATGCAATGTACAATGTATAAATCTAGTGATGCCTGATGAAACGATTAGTGATTTTCAGGAGGCAACTGTTAGTCGGTTGATCACTTGGGACTACCCTACTGCTGGAAGCACCCTTTGCAGTGGAAGTGCCTAGTTTATCACTTGGGAGGCTTGCCATGTCCCTAATGCATGTTATATTTGACAACGATAAAAAATACAATAATACTTGTGTAAACCTTAATAAACAAAACTGAATATTATTAAATGCATACACTCCATCAAAAGTATACTCAAACATACACATGCACACATTATTTGCATACACTCCATCGAAGGTATACTCAAACATATACATACACTTGATCATTTCAGCCATCAAAGATATACTCAAACATATAGATTCTCAAACATATACATACACTTGATGCATGGCAAGGACATACATTTGATTATTTCAGAAGTATACTCAAAAATTGTATACAAAAATCGCAAGCCAAGGTACATACATTTAATCACAAAATTAATAACTTACAGAGACTCACAAAATTTACTTACAGAGATTCACATTATATACACACAGAATTATACTCCATCATTCACATTATTGCTACTGCAAGAAAATTCCTTCATCTTAAAAATTATACTCCATCCGTATTATCAAGAATACCATATTATCCTTTTTAAAATAGCTGAGTGTACATACACGATTGAGTGAAAAAATAAGTAATCAAGAATAATAGTGGCATGGAAAAAACGCTAGATAAATTCTAGCTAAAACCTAAATCCAAATAATGTGAGAGATTGGTAGCATCAAAACCTTGCATGGATGGAGACAGAGACGGCCGGACGGACGAAGGCGGAGGCGGAGACGGCCAAACGGTGGATGCGGAGATGGCCGGACAGCGGAGACTCGGTGGCGGAGGCGGAGACGGTCTGACGATAGGACGGTGGACGGCGGAGGCGGTCGGATGGCTATGGCGGAGACGGCCAGACCACAGGATAGCAGGACGGCAACACGGCAGGATGGTGGCGGGCGAGTAAGCAATCTACGGGATAGGGCAAAATGGAGAAGTGCCAGCGCATATATATATGCGATGGGTATTAGTGTCAGTTTGAATATAGAACCAACACTGATACGCACATATCAGTGTCGGTTCTAATTGGAACCGACACTGATAGTTAGTTTCAGTGCCGATTCTCTATAGAACCGGCACTGAAGAATATTTTAATATTAATAAATAACCACATTTTATTTTAACATTTAAAATTTACTCCTAGTAAATACAGATTTTTTAAATGTACTAGATGAAACGTTTTTATATTAACATTTACAAATTGTTATTAACAAATACAAATCGTTTTACTTTAATAATTTAAAAATATTTTACACCATAAATGAAACCTTTTCTATTAACATTTATAATTTATTATTAAGATTTACTATTAACCGTATCCCTGAACCATTACCCTAAGCAAATAAAATATACAATCTTGAGCAAATAAAATATACAATCTTGAGCAAATAAAATACACAATTTTGAGTAAATAAAATCACAAAATGATTAATATTCTTACACAATCTTGATTAAATAAAATACAAATTCTATCCCTAAAAGATTAATGCTTCATGGTGGTCACGGCGTATGTACATAGCTTCCTCGGTATCATCAATAAGAGGCAGTTCAACATTCTCTCTAAAAGAGGGAAGATCATCAAATCTGTTGTACTCTTCTTCATCGTCAACACCCTCGACTCCAAGAATCTTTCTCTTTCCTTGAAGAACCACATGATGCTCCTCCTTGTTTGTTGCGTCTGGGTCCTTCATGTAGAATACTTGAGCAACATCCTTAGCAAGTATAAATAATTGTTCCGCATATCCGGTGAGCCTGAGGTCAACAATAGTAATACCATACTTGTCTACCTTCATGCCTTTGGACAGTCGTACCCATTGACATTGGAATAGAGGAACCTTCAACTCACTATATTCAAGCTACAGATCTCTTCGATGAATCCGTAGTATATCTTCTTACTTCCAGCATGGTCAAATGTATCGATACGAACACCGCTGTTTTGGTTAGTGCTCTTGCTATCTTGTACTCTTGTATAAAATGTATAACCATTAATCTCGTATGCTTGGAATATGTGAATGGTACTTGACGGGCCATGACCTAGTAGTTGTAACATTGCATCGTCGGTATGCTGAAACATCACGTGTTTACGCAACCAGATACCGAATGTATTTCTATGCTCTCTTACGACCCAATCTTATGACTTTGTTGGATTTGCGGTGGTTATTTCATTCACATGCATATTGACATAAGGTCCAACTACAACTGATTGTTGCAGAATAGCAAAATGTGCTTGGGTGAATGCAACACTATCTCTGATGTAGATACATACATGTCCTATTATCCCTTTCCCTGTTAGCCTCCCCTCGTAGCAAGATATAGGCAGACCAATTGGGTTCAGCTTCATATAGTCAATATAGAACTCAATGAACTCTGTACTCTATCCATGGGCAATGCAACCTTCCGAACGGCCTCAGTTACGAACATATTTCTTTAGAATCCCCATGAATCTTTTAAAATGATACATCTGATGTAGAAACACAGGGCCAAGGATATTTATCTCACCAATAATGTGAACAACCAGATGGATCATTATATCAAAAAATATTGGAGGTATAATAGTCTCAAACTGACATATAGTGCGGATAACGTCGTTCTGCAGCTTTGCCAATTTGTTTAGATCAACGATCTTCTGTGATATTGCGTTGAAAAAAGAACACAACTTTATAATTGGGTCTCGAACCTTATCGGGCAAAATGCCTCTAACTGCAATCAGAAGTATCTGTGTCATCATCACATGACAGTCATGAGATTTTAGGCTAACTAACTTTTTGTCTTTCATGTTCACTAGGCTTCTAATATTTGACGAGTAACCGGTTGGGACTTTAATATTACGCAGGCAACCACATAGGCTAGCTTTCTCTTGTTTACTCATCATGTAGCAAGCTGTTGGCAGCTTCTTTTTCCCACTAGCTAGTTATACATAATGCAGGTCTTTCCGAAAGTTCATTTCTTGAAGGTCCAGCCTTGCGTTTAGTATGTCTTTTGTTTTGCCAGGCATGTCTAGCAAGGTACCAATCAAGCTATCGAATACATTCTTCTTGACGTGCGTTACATCTATTGAATATCGAACCATAAGGTCTTTCCAATATGGTAACAACCAAAATATGGATTGCTTCTTCCACATAGGAGCATTTTGTCCAGCGGGTAATTTTGTACTGCCTGTGCCCTTTCTAAGAACTACGTTAAGATCCTTCACAATTCTAAATACTTATTCTCTGGTACGAGCTTTTGGAGCTTGACGTGTCTTCACCATCCCATCGAAAGCTCTCTTGTTCTTACGATACGGATGATCGGCACAAAGGAACCTACGATGACCCATGAAGACTATTTTTCTACTGTTGGACAACCAACACTCCCCCAGTTTCCTCCAAGCACTGAATACAACCATTGTACTCTTTTACAGTCTGCCCTGATAGGTTACCAAGAGCAGGCTAATCAGAAATCGTTACAAATAACATTGCACGTAAGGTGAAAGTCTATCTTTTGTATTCATCCTAAACCCACACGCCGTCTTTCTATAATACAAGTAAATCTTTTACTAGGGGTTTAAGATATACATCGATATTGTTACCTAGCTGATTTGGCCCACTAATCAATAAAGGCATGAGAATGAATTTTCGCTTCATGCACATCTAGGGTGGAAGGTTGTAGATACAGAGAGTTAGTGGCCAAGTGCTCTAAGTACTTCTTGTGTTGCCAAAAAGATTCATCCCATCCGTACTTAACCTAAATCTTATATTTCTCACTTCGTTTCTAAACTGTTTGTATTTTGAATTGAACCTTCTCCACTGCATGCTATCAGCAAGATGTCTAAGAATTCTATCTTTCTTTGCTTCTCAGCGTGCCATCGCAGCAACTCACTGTTCGCTTTGTTAGCAAACATCCGTTTTAAACGGGAGATTATTGAAAAATACCAAGCCACCTTAACTGGTATTTTCTTCTTTTGTCTCCCGGCATCTGTAGTGTCTTCGCTCTCGCCACTATCAGTGCTCCTCTTGTACCGTGATGCATTGCAAACATGACACGTATCTAGGTCTGTGTCCTTATTACGAAACAACATGTAGTCGTTTACACATGCATGGATTTTCTCTATCTCAAGCCCTAACGGACAGACAACCTATTTGGCATAGTAAGTATTTTTAGGCAGAACATTTTTTTGAAGTAAATGTTTCAAAAATACCAACAATTCATTGAAACCCTTATCGGACCAACCGCTGCTAGCCTTCATTTGCATCAGTGTTAGCACCACATTCAACTTATTATGCTCCTCTTTACAGTTCGGATATATTGGTGTTTTAGAGTCAGTTACCATACGCTGAAACTTTTCATATTGTCTGTCACTAGTGAAGTCCCCCTCGCCATCACACAACATTTGATTGATGTTTTCATCATGAGCATCAAATAATGTGTCATCTCTATCATGGTCAATTGTAGTGTTGCCGCATGTGTTTTCTTTGACTATTGGCTACTCTTCATGCACACTATCAGCAAGTTCACCGTGTTCTGTCCAGCGGGTATATCCTGCTTTAAAACCTCTAAGAATCAAGTGTGCACGGATTTGCTCAACGTTTATGAATTTCTTCTTATTTTTGCAATCGATACAGAGACAACATATGTACTGATCAACACTTCAATTATTTCTATTTCTATAAGACTGAACACTTAGTATAAAACCATTAACACCATTAATGAACTCGGGCCCACGATCATTGTACATCCATGAGCGGTCCACCTGCATATCATTATAATTAATCTCACATAATTAACTTGCCTGCACATAAAATTGTTAATATTTTTGAAAGATCGACAGTGATAGTTTAATTATCTCATATCTTGAACAATCGTTATTTGCCGGTACTTGTTCCGGCCTAGAGAATCTACCTTCGGAACGTTCCATTCCAACAATATATTAATTTATTAGTTTAGCGTTTCATTTTTTATTTTAAAAATATTTCCAAATTTTGTTTTCAATACTCTCCTAGAAAGGTTGTGAAAATATATGTTTCGACATAGAGAATCTACGTTCGAAATATTGTGAAGATCAATCATGTAATCGTACCATGTATTAAGCCATTAGTTTAGTGCTTCCTTTTTTAATTTAAAAAATAATTTCAATTTTTTATTTTTACACTCGCATGGAAAGGTTATGAAGATTAATCACGTCGATATTGTATGGAGGTCATGTTGATTTTTAAAAATAAATCAAACATGACCTCCATACATTTATTAACCACGAAGAGCAATCCATAAAGCTAAGAGCAATTTTTATAAGATTAAAATTGCATCGATACATTCAATATATTCAATTCATTAAGAATAACTCATGGCCTCCATACATTCAACATGCATATGTACAACCACTAAATCACCATGGCCTCTATACATTCAACATGTGTAGTTTGTGTACAACCATGGCCTCCATACATTCAATTCCATGGAGAGCAATTAATATCTACAAGCACTAAATCAACATAGTCTCCATTCATTCCATTTCATATATTCAATTGCATCCATGAAGAGAAATAAATGTGTGCAAGCATACATTCAACATGGCCTCCAAACATTCAATTTGATCCTTTATTCCATTCCACGCATTCAATTACATCTATGAAGAGAAATAAGAGCAAGTATATGATTTAAGTGGTAAGAAGAAAACGAATAGCAAAATGACTTACCAAAATCTTGTCTCCACAAATCTTTGGCCTCCGACACTGTTCCACACTGCATTATTCCGATCGCCTCACTGTTCAGCTCGAGCTACTGTTTTATAGCAGTACACATCAGTGTTGGCTCGTGGCTACAACCGGCACTGAAACAAGCACAACAGTGTCGGTTGGTGGCTAGAACCGACACTGAAGTATCAGTGTTGATTCTAGCCACCAACCGGCACTGTTGCACATGTTTCAGTGCCGGTTGTAGCCACGAACCGACACTAAAACATGCGCAACAGTGTCGTTTTGTTCAAGTTTGAAAATTTTAAAGGCTTCTATTTTTTAAACCGGCAGTGATACAGCTTCAGTATCGGCTTACAAATAACCGGTACTGATATGACGCTACTTTTAAGTGGTTCTGTGGTAGTCTAAGTGAATCAGTTACCGTTAAACATCGACGACCGGCCAGTGGTTAGCCATGAAAACCATAGTTATATTGGTTTTGTTAACATGATTCTCACACATCTGGATATACAAAACTTAAAAGAATATCATATTGAAACTATTTTCAAAACAAAATAATTGCAGTTTAAATATTTAGTAAGAACATGACACTACCCTAAACCCTAAACCCTAAAGCACCAGAGTATCACGGCAAGTTAAGGCCCTGTTTGGCACAGCTCCAGCTCCAAGACTTTTTGGAGCTTGTTCAACCTAACTCTAAGAAATCCTAGATCTAGAACTGTGGATAGATTGAGAGTATTTAGTTAAGTAATTTAGTTTTTATTTTAGATTAAAAATAAAAGTTTAAACTGTTTTATTATAGTATACAAACTCTAGATTTATCATGAATCTCAGAGTTGGTACTGTACCAAAACAGGCCAGTTGCAGTATTCATGTGAGTTGGAGTAGAACGAAAACTTTTCTGAACAACATTGAGAGTTGGAGGGCGTATGACCAATCTAATTATATCATACATTCATACTCCCTCCATTCTAAAAATAAATAAAGTTCGTCCCAAACGACTTTACTTTTATCTCATTACCTATTAATTCTTGTTCACAAATTAAAAAGTTCTATTTTTCAATACTCCTTATATATCACATTACTATATTATTTTCTTATTAATTAGGAATAATTTTGTTTTTATTCTCACAGCGAAGGGAGTAGCCAAGAAAGATAAGAGAAACCGTCGATCAAATGCAAATTATGGAATGCAAGTCAACAAACTAAATTACTAATTTCTTCTATTTTCTTCCAAAGAGAATTGATCTTCATGGTCATAATTACAGTTACAGAGAGCAAGATCGATCATTGTTCATTTCTATCTGAATTCAACTGCACACACAGTCAGCGAATCTTTCGTTTATTTTTTTCAATGTCCACAAATAATGTTTCTTTTCTAAAATTTATAATAATAGTCTCCAATCGGTCCCCCTGAGGACGTTTTTCAAAACCTCCCTCTCTAAGGGTTT
>KE372703.1:367950-379665 GCA_000418225.1 Zizania latifolia | reverse complement strand
CGCCTGCGTCGGCCCAACTACCCGCCGATGTCATGGATGTTGCCGTGCCATGCCAAACCTTGCCGCCGGTCCCTTCCCGAAGCTTCCGAAGCAACCAAGCCAGCCTCCGTCTATAAAAGTCGTCCCTTCTCTCCGTTGCTTCGCACCCGGCCGTCGTTTCCCTATACCCTAGCACCGCCGGGGAAGTTCTCTTCTCCGTCATCGTTCAGTAAGGGATCCCTACATTTCCCTCGCTATTTCGTTCTCCCAAATTAAGTCCGAAACATGTTCCTTGTCTCTCAACGTCTCCATTTCACAGCTAACGTCGGTGGATCACGCTCGTCACTAAAAGCCCTGTTCATCACCGCCTCCAACCGATCTAGCCTGAGGTATACCCCTTGGTCAATTCCTTGTAACAAAAGCATCCTTATGTATTGCTATGCTTGTTCCACGAGTTATCCTGGTCCGTGTGCCACCAAAGATCGCCGGCGACATACATCCACGCCACTATCGTAGGTTCCTCGTCGCTAGCCTTCCTCGGTCCTCCATCGCTTGATCCGAGACTACGGTTCATCTCCTAGGATCCCTAATCTGGTGAAAAGCATTTTTGTTTGTCACCGGAGGCCGTCTGTCATTCTCCACGCCGACCACTTGAGTTTTTGCCCCTTTTGATTTCTGGAATATTTGTGACTCTTTTCGAAAATCCAACCGTAGGATGTGTTTATCTTAGCCTCTAGAACCTTCTATTAAAGTTTCATGTCAATCAAAGCTAAGCTGGAGGAGATCTTCACCGGAGAAATATCAGCCGTCCACTGCTTCTTCTTCCTCCAGCAGCCGGCCACCTCTGTTTTGTGCCACAGACTGGTAGGGCCTGCACGTCAGCTGAGCAGGGTGCTTTCACACCACATCTGGTCACTATGCACTGGGACCCACTCATTAGATGGGTGCCACGAGCAACCGCGGTGTGCCGACGCGTGGCGTCCGCTAGACCAGCGTGCCCTCGCGTGTCGCACGTGCCCTCCTCACCGCTCGCGTGGGCCGCAACCACTCAGGGCCCGCCTGTCATCTGTTCCGGGCTCACGTGCACTGTGCTACTGCCACGTGGCGCTCACCTACGCCAGCGCACCAAGTGCCTCCCGCGCCTAGCCGACTGGGCCACACGGCCCACTCGCGCCACGCGCGCTGCAGCCAGTCCTCCAGGACAAAATGACCGGCCCAATCTGCACAGTGCAATCTTCTAATTTCTAAATTAATTTCTTAATCAACCCATCTGCACAGTATCTTTTCCTATTTTCAAAAAATATTTAAACCTTTAGGAAATCCTTGAAAATCCATTTTAGCTCCAAATGACTCCATTCCAGAACTTAAATTCTTCTCAAAATCCCAAGTTTATTTTGGCACGGTTTAAATAAATTTTATATTTTTTCTTTATTGCCTTTCTTTATTGCATGTGTTCTCATGGTGTAGTCGTCGACACCGAAGACCCTCAAGATTGTCTTGACCAAAGATCCCGACTGCGATTCAATATAAGGCAAGTTTTCCTTTGAACATTCTTGATCCTATGAAATATTTGCAATGTTTTAAACTTATATTTACATGATTATGATGCGCACTCACGTATACTAATAGTCTATTGCTTGAGCAATTAAGACTAGTAAAACCTAAAATTTGACCCCTTAGCCTCCTTGTGGTTGATTACCTTGTAATCCTTTGTCGATCTAGGATTTATTATTACAACCATTGTTTTACTTTATTTTTTACCTGCTTTTAGTATATTCCTTGTAATCTGAGTGCACTACACATACACTTACACACTCATACTAAAACATGATGACTAGATATAGATTAGAGATGGTGTTGATTTAGTAAATGTTTTGTGTTGAAATGAACTTGTTTATATTGCAAAGTTGTTAAGTGCAGTTGTTGCTTTAGGGTGCGATTACACTTAATGTATAAGGACCGATTCTTTAGGAAATAGCCTGAGCACACCTTCGTGCAACCTCGCGGGTATGTGAGAGGTGCCCCTGGACTAGTATTTAGCGGGTTTAGGATAGTCCGACTGTCGATAGATATGGAATCACCGGGGTGGCTCATGGTTTCACTTGCAAAGTCCCTAACAGACACGAGATTCGTGGTTGAGGCTAGTGGATGTGTTTGAGGAGTTAGTAGTGGAGCACCTGCGGAATTTCAGAGCAGAAGAAGGAAGCGTGGCTTTCCGATCCTTAGTTGAGGACCTGTTTAGGTGGCAGTGGGGTATTCTAGGTCGGCTTTGGAAAAGCCTTGTCACGAACCTCTTATACCGAGGTATAAGAGTAAGTTCTTGTCATAAGGGTAAAGTATACGCCTTCAGCTGAAGTATAACCTGTTCGAACAGCCGTGTCCACGAATATGGGCGCATGTCTTGATGATTTTCCATGCATAGTGTTTTATCTTGTTTTCTAACAACTACTATTATGGGAAGGGACGTTACCAAAGTATACCCTCGGGGTATACGGCTAACCTTTGTGGTTGGCAACGTTCCAATGTGGAGTGAAAAGTTGAAAGACGTCATAGGGAGAGATGTGAGAAGTTAAAACTAGTTGAGCGATAAAACTGAACTTAGGTTGAGATTATGATAAAAATGGGAACAACTTCCCCTGATTGATGGGCAAGCCAGTACTAAGAAATGGCATAAGAGATGAGATGTTGAGATGAGGTTTTTGTGATAAGATGAATTGATGGATGGATGGTGGGATTTGTTGCAAAGCAATCCTGGTTTGGTAAAGATGTGGGAAAGAGGTTGGTTATTGAATATTATATTGCTATATGTAGGAGCGGTTAGAGGTTGGGACCTCTATCTATGGGTATAAGCACTTAGAAGTTTTAAACTACATTTCCTTTGAGAACCAGTGCGCTCTTTATTTCTGTCATCTATATTTCTTCCTAAGACTTGCTGAGTACACTCGAGTACTCAACCTTGTTTTTACACCCCCTTCAGACTTAGCTAATTTTTCCGAAGACGAGGAGAACTTTGAAGATGTTGCCGATGAAGGAATAGAAGATTAGGATTTCGACCCTAGTCCCCAAGTGAAGTTTAGACAGTAGTGTATGCTTGAGTGTTGTAATACTTCCGCTGAGCTTTTATAATATCTGTTGCTGTGAGGTATGCCTCTTTAGCAGCTTTTGTAATAGTTAATTCTTGTAATAATCTTTTCTGAAATGTACTACTGCCGAATGGAACGATGTCCACTATGATATTTTGTTCGTCTTCGATAACGTACCGGCTTGTCCCGTTTCGGTGGTATTTTTCATTCCGAGATGGGTCGTGACAACCAAGGGCAGGCCAAGACTAGCATTGACCATCCGGTACAGCCCATAAACAGGGATTTGATTCCGATAAGGAAAGTGGAGTCCTCATCGGGTAGTTAAGCACTGGATATGTTATCCAGAGATTTATTTGTATCAGAATCCTTGTAATTAGGGATTTAGCACCCGAGTTAGGTAGAGAATCCAAGTCCTACTTGGGATAGAGTCCTACGATTATTAGGCTTACCTCCTGAGTATATAAAGGAGGCAAGACCCTAGAAACACCTATCTATAATCTATTATCTAGTTCATCAATCATCTACTCATCTAGCTTCACCATATTTTTCTTGCTTTCGACGCCCAAGCCTTGATAGCTTGATTGCGTCGTATTATAAGATCCATCATCATAGTAGACACCAAAACACTGGACGTAAGGCTATTATCCTCCGGGAGGCCTAAACCAGTATAAATCTTGGCTCGTGTGTTCTAGAGTCGACCATCAGGTTTGAAGGCGTCGTGCTTCCCTTACACAACATCTAATCACCACCTCAGGTACCCCCTTGGGTGGACTGGCCGGTGATTCACCGACAGTTGGGGCACCAGGTAGGGGATCGCGTCGCTTTCACCAGGATCCGATGGGACTTCTCTCGGATTTCCTCGTCCTAGCCGACTCCATCTTCGTATTCAGGAGTTTGACGTTCGTCGGGGATCTCGAGGGATGGCTTGCCTTATCGTGTCCCTCGACGAGGCAGATAGATGGACAGACGGATCGACTCTAGGATTCGGCTGGCCCCGATCATTACATCATCTTCTCCAACAAGAAAGGGTGGATGGTTCGCCGCCGGTGGATGGAGACCAGGCGGCTCGATAGGTTCAAGGATAATCGGTGGCTCCCGGCCAATCTTATTATGATGGCTGAGGGAGCGCTATCCACCACCAGCAGCGAGAGGCGGCACCTTGCGAAAAATGGTCGGGTCGAACAAAACAATGAGATCCGCCAAAACCACAAGAATGAATTCAGCATGCATCTAGATGGGGAGAAAGCCTTCAAGACTCCAGCCGCCAATCTGGTGGCCATCGGGAGGGCTCTTAGCTCCCTTCCCGAAACTCCAGAGCTACGGTGAGCCAAAGCACTTGCTCAGGCGATAGCAACTCAGATCAGCACCCTAACTCTAGCTCCATCTCGACCACCAACGCCTCCCCCGAAAGACAAGGAGGAGGAGAGTCAGGAACGGTACCAACCGTCACACAGCCGAAATCCGCCTGTTGATAGCCTATGCGGCAACCATGTACAGTTGCCACCCACGGGAAGGCGGAACAGGCTACGTTTAGAGATCCGTAGACTGACCAACAATCAAGGCAACATCAAAAATTGCCGCAACAGTATCAGTAGCAACACCGAGCACGATGACTCGCCTGAGGGTCACAATCCCCGCAATCACTGAAGAAGCAGAAGTCAAGATGATCACAGCGGTTTCCCTGCCTTCACTTGGCGCTTGAGGCAAGTCAGGTGGCTGAGATCCTTTCGCCCAACAGGAATCAAACTATACGATGGTAAAATGGACCCTTCGCAGTGGTTACGACTCTACTACAATGCTATTCGGGCAGCAGGAGGGGAGGACGGGGTCATGACAAACTATCTTCCAGTCATGCTCTCCTCGTCTGCCAGCAATTGGCTCTTGATCCTACCTAGGAACTCTATCGACTCCTAGGCTCAACTCTGATCGGCCTTCATCGACAACTATCAAGGAACGTGGAAGAAACCTGGGATCCGATATGACCTCCAACGATTACGATAGAAGGAGGACGAGTTGCTCCGCAGTTTTATCCAGAGGTTCTCGGAGAAAAGGACCACGATCGTGGACATCGACGAAAGAGACATCATCAACTGCTTCATCGATGCCCTTCACCACTCTTCCGAGTTATACGGAGCCCTAATGAGGAAGAAGCTGAAGACCATAGCTGGAATGATCTCTATCGCTGAAAGTTACGCTGACTGTGAAGACACTCGAAGGAAAAAGTTAGAGCGGTCACACCACGAGAGTCGGTCTCGTCAAAACAAAGATGACCGACCTCGGTCTCCATGACAAGAAGATGAATGACCGAGATCCTCTCGGGGCAAGCCAGAATGAAAGAAGAGAATGGAGAGAACTATGGCGGCCGCCTACAGCACACGACGCCAGGAGGATGAAGCCATGTTGGAAGAACTCGACAAACCGTGTCCGTTTCATCCAAAGGGCAAGTACACCATGCGCAAGTGTTATTCTCTGTAGGACATGCTCATCAAAGAATCACGCAACAATCCCCACCAGAGCAAAAGATGCCAGGATGATGACGATGCCTTGAGAAAGGATAGTCGGCCTCAAGATGACAACGACTTCCAAGAACCTCATAAGACTGTGAACATCGTCTTCGGAGGCCCCGCGTCGGCCAAAACCAAATGGCAGTAGAAGATTCTAGATCAATGCATCAACGCCACGGGATTCGAGGAAGTTCAGTGACTACGGTGGTCGAAAGTTCCGATCACCTTTTCTTAGGATGACCAATGGACAAACGTCCTGAAAATCAGGTGTTGGCCGCTAGTGGTCGACCCGGTGGTTCTTAAAGTACGCATGAGGCGGGTACTGGTCGGCGAAGGGAGTGGGCTGAACATCCTCTTTCGCTAGTCCCTCACTGATCTCAGCATCTCGGTCGACAGTCTCCAAAAGGACAACAAGTTCCCGTTCTATGGTATCATACCCGAATAGAGCTCGGTACCGCTCGGCTCCATAACTCTCCTAGTCATGTTCGGCTCTCGAGACAACTACCAGATCAAACACATCACCTTTTGAGTCACAGAATATGACATTATATTCCACGCCATCCTAGGAAGACCATCCATAGCCAAATTCATGGCAATCAGGTACTACCCATACTTGGTGCTCAAGATGTCGGGCCCCGATGGAGTCATCACTATTCGGGGAAACATCAGTACCTCATGTGCGTGTGAGAAGGATAGCCTCGCCCTAGCAGAGGCCATTGACCTAGCGGCTCGGATGGAGAAAGCCCTCAGGCAAGTCCACGTGCATCCTCCCGAGGCTACAGAAATCCTAGTCAAAGCATCGACCGCTTCAGGGATTGCTTCCATATCCCCGAGGACCAAGAGGACTGCCCCCTCCGATGTGGATCCAACAAAGACCGTGACTATCGGGGCAGAGCTCGACCCCAAATAGGAAATCACGATCATCAGCTTTCTACGCTCTAATGCGGACATCTTTGCACGGAAGCCCTCCGACACGCCCAGGGTTCCCCAGAACCTGGCTCACAGCAAACGACTCCTAGGACCTTCACGAGGAATGACTGATCAGGGTCGAGTATGCATCATACGCCCATCCTCAGGCTAATGGACGGTGCGAGCACGCCAACAGGATGACCCTACAAGGTTTAAAAGCCCAAAGCTTTGATACTATTGCTGAAATACACTAGCAAGTGGCTCCAAGAATCACCAGCAGAACTCTAGGGGCTCTGCGCATAGTCAGACTAAGACTCAAGGCGAACGCCATTCTTCCCAGCCTATGACTTTGAAGCAATCCTGCCAAGCGATATGCTACATAACTCCCCCCGAATTCAATGTTATCTCCGAGGCACTCATCGACCCCGAGACGCCACTTTCTTCATCGATACTGCCGACTACTTCCCCCTAGACATGCACCGGGTTAGGAAAGGGTCAGCCCTTGGGTTGTACACCCACAGTCGAGCATCACTATCGCTGACCCTGTCGACTACTTCTCCCCAGGCATGCAATTGGGCTAGGAAGGGGTCAGCCTTTGAGCTGTACACCCACAGTCGAGCATTACTCTCACCAACCTGTGCCGATTACGTCCCCCTCCGCATTGGGCGCCAAACGACCACCGTGCATGCAACCGGTTCGGGGAGAGTGTCGACTCTTTAGTTATACACCCGTAATCGTGCATCTTGAAGAACTCGTCGACCCATGTCGGTTACATCCCCCTCCGCGTTGGGCACCCGATCGCTGCCATGCATGCAACCGGACCCGGGAGAGGGTCGACTCCTTAGTCATACATCTATATCCTTGCATCTTCAAAGAACTCATCAACCATTGCAGACTACATCCTCCTCTGAGTTGGGCAGCATATGGCCACCATATACACAACCGGACCCGAGAGAGGGTCGGCTATTTAGCCGTACACCCATAGTCTCGCATCTTCATCGACTCCACCAGCATCGTGTGGGTGGTAAACAAACACACGAAATAGTACACAATGAATAAAATAAATTCAAAGACTCATTTATTTCTTCAGAACTAATTCTTTACAGGAGCAACACTACTTTAAAGAAGAGGACGCAACAATAAGTACACTACTTCAAAGAAAGGGACGCAACCTCCTTCAATCAAAAGAAGAAAAACACCCTGGCGACCAGAAATAGCATTCTGCAAAGCAAAAGAGATGGCTATAGAACCAAGGTTCTCACAGCAACCCCGCCTGCGGTAGCATCAACCCATTACGACTGCCATGAGCACCGAAGATCCCGGGGGCCGTTACTATGGTAGTAGTGACCCCACGCAATCCTCGCCTTTAACGGAGGAGATCGTCACCAACCCTGCGAGACCAGCCCAAAGGGAGAGCAGTATTTGACCGACCTCGGCGGTGGGGTCAGGTACCGCCTCAACGTGCCTACGCCAGCAAACATCTCCAGCTCTTCCCGTAGGATCGAGCCTCTACCTTGGTATCCAGACATCAAGACAGGCGACACAAAAACGCAAGATGGTACCACATTAGCAGAAAGATCTATGCCGCCAAGAAGCCTTAGGAAGGATACAACATCCTGCTGCGGCGATAAAATCAAGAGTCACACATTGCACAAATATAGGTAAAGCAAACACGCGCAAGGATCAACATACCAGATGGTTAGAGATCAGAGCAGCCAGTTTAGCGGCCAAGCTAGCACGTCACAGATCCATGGAGCAGCAAGCGACATCAACAATCTTTCTCTTATAGGTGTGAAGAAGAAAGGATCTCAAAGCAGAAGGAAAGGAGTCACGAGGGCTCGTTGCAGGACTTAGGTGGGCGAGAGGGCGCTGGCTTAAATAGAAGCGATCCCGCAACTATCAGCATAGCGAACGCTGCTTCAATTGTCGCATGCTTTATGACGGAGAAGGTGAAGCAGTTCGCACTGCATTAACTCCGCCAATGTATGCGACACTTGACTCTGTCAGAGGCAGAATGTCTTTTTAGCTTTTCCGCCTACCATGCGAAGACCACGGATGGGAGAAGGAATTATGCAACAACCTTTTTTGGTGTAACAGGTGAAGTCCACGATGGTTCAGATCATCTGCGCTGGTAGGTCCCGTGCTTAGGGGCTCACACACGCATGAAGACCTTCACACTCGGGGATTCGCATGCTCGAGGGCTCGCATGCCCGAGGACCTCCATGCTCAGGGGCTCGCGCACTCGAGAACTCTCGTGCTCGGAGGATCGCCCAGCCTAGGGTATCAGTCCCCGAGACCGAAAATCCTCGAGAAGCTTGCAAAGCCTAATATGCCTCGACCCCATAGGCATCTCGATGCACGAGGAGCCCAAACAACAGGACATCAATTTATCCAAAGATTCAAGATCAATTTCTTTCTAGTTCATCACAAGTCCAAGACTTCAAGCACGACCTTTTTCAGCAAGTTCTCGAGCGAAGACAGGAGTATGAAGCAGAAAATTACTATTTGCAGGATATTTTTGGACCCTCAAGCAAAATGTTTCATTCAACTTGAGACTCGGAGCTACACCATGTGGGTACACCTATGCGGTGCACCTCACACGAAAGAAGACGAACAAAGGCTTTTTCAAGGACATCAAAGTTTGGCAAGGATGTTAAAGTTTCAAGTCAAAAGAGAGCTCCTCCCAGCTTGTTTTTGCCGAAGATTTCTTCAACCAAGTCGAGAAGAGCTCGGGGGCTGCTGTCGGGGTTGTGACCCTCGGGTAGCTCATAGTTAAGCTTATCAGACCGGACCAAGGGCAGGACAAGACTAGCATTGACCGTCCGGTACGGCCCATAAATAGGGATTTGATTCCGAGAAGGAAAGTAAAGTCCTTATCGGGTAGTTAAGCACCAGATATGTTATCCAGATATTTATTTGTACTATAATCCTTGTAATTGGGGATTTAGCGCCCGAGTTAGGTAGGAAAACCAAATCCTACTCGGGATAGAGTCCTAGAATTATTAGGCTTACCTCCTGAGTATATAAAGGAGGCAAGACCCCTAGAGGCATCTATCTACAATCTATCAACTAGTTCATCGATCATCTAGCCATCTAGCTCCATATTTTTTTTGCTTTCGACGCCCAAGCCTTGATAACTTGATTGCGTCGTATTGTAAGATCCATCATCATAGTAGACACCAAAACACTGGACATAGGGCTATTATCCTCCAGGAGGCCTGAACCAGTATAAATCTTGGCTCTTATGTTCTAGAGTCGACCATCGGATTCAAAGACGCTACGCTTCCCTTACACAACATCTAATCACTACCTCGGGTACCCCCTTAGGTGGACTGGCCGGTGATTCACCGACAGTTGTACACGCTACACTACAATTGTGAGTACATGTGTAGGAGTGTATGATGTGTAAATTCCATGGTCTATGTTCATGTCTTGCTTGTACTTAAAGATAAAAAGAAAAAGAAATAAAATGCATGTGAGGGTTGGAAGTGTTTTTACAAGTATATAATTAGCTACATATACAACAACCACACATTGTTTAATAGGGTTTAATTAAAGGTACCAAACAAAGAATTACTCATAGATTATTAGAGGAAGGTTAACACGTGGTGATCCAATAGATTGACTATTATAGCCTTCATTGTCATAGGTGTACACATGATCTCCTCATAAATTACATGTTACTGCATTTGGCAGAAACAATGAAGCCCTTTATTTCTTACTACATAATGCATAGAACAAGTGTGAAAAAAACAAAAACAAATTACATGGCATAGACATGACACAAACTAGGTTGGGCTCCAATTTTTTAATTTCCTGTTGAAAGGAAAATTAAGGGTTGGCATCACCATACCCCGATCCTGAACCTCCACCACCACCGCTGCCACCATATCGTCCATAGCCATTACCGCCACCATTGCCATCAGCATTTGCATTTGCATAGCTTGGTTCATTCCATGAGTTGGAAGCACTGCTAGAACCAGAGCCAGCGCCGCTACCAGACCCATGACCATTAGATCCATAATAACCATTGCCTTGTCCTCCACCACCTCCGCCGCCATTACCACCTGCATTAGAATATCCACCACCAGTACCATAATCTGAATTATATTGGCTAGAACCTGAGCCCGAGCCGGATCCACTACCAGATCCTGATCCACCATACTGGCTACCGCCGCCTCCTCCTCCTGCCCCTCCACCACTTGCATAGACACCATTATAATCGTTTTGGCCAGACCCAGATCCACTTCCGCCTCCGGAGCCGCCGCCGTTCACATGTCCTCCTCCCTCTCCACCACCGGTGCCTATCCCTTGGGCACTAGAGTATCTTGTCACTCGTACCGCATCGGCTAATCCAATACTCAAGAGAGCAACAAAACCAAGAGCTATAAGTTTAGTGATTGCCATTGTGAGCTAACAAGTTGCTGAGTGCAAGAAGAGATCGATGAGGGCTAAGTGGAGGATTGTATGAGTATTTATAGTGGTTGAGGGTTTGAGATCATGCCTTGGTATACATAATTTATCTTAATATCATCCACCTTACTTTAGGAGTTGGCAAAACCTCGGTAGGGATGCTTAAAAAACTGCAGCTGTACGTACTGGAGCTCGAAGAAATTATGGTGGCAAATTAAGAGAGAACATTGCATGGCGTATCTTGGCAAGACTATTGTGAGTTAATAGCCCTAATTAGAGGTATAGGATCTGAGTTGCTTGGTTAATTATCTTCAGAGGTATATTTTTTGAAGGTCGGTATCCTAATACATATAGCATTGATAAGAGACGGTTAAGATGGGCGTTTTTAGACTGGAAATTTTACCGTCCTTGCTCCTTAAGGATGGCAGGTACCATAATACCGGACTGTAAAATCACTCTTTTTAGATAGCCTAGCCCATCGAACACTAAAAGATTGCGTTCGATCGAGATCGATCATTCCATTTAGCACAAAACCAGACCAGCATACTAGTTATATATTCATTTTTTAGTCTACTAATACAAAATTAAATTAATACATAAATATCACTACAACTATATAATTAATTTAGCTCTCAAAAACTACAAACACATCATATATATTTGCATAGCTCCTTTCTAAATATGATATTCTATTTTCTCCGCCCACAAATATATTTCTAGTATTTGTCCAGTCCATAGCTAGAAATAATTATATTTGTGGACAAAAAAATTAGGATACATTCAATCATACCTCAAATTCTTAACCACTAATTGATTAATTAAATATT
>KE372703.1:351638-364210 GCA_000418225.1 Zizania latifolia | reverse complement strand
TTCAGCCGAGCTGAGCCCAAGTCTACTATTTGGCTCGGTACCATTTGATGTTGTAGTCAGCATTAACCTTCGAGATGTTGCAGGCATTTTCCCGTTAATGTTTCATATATTGGCTTCTTATTGCTGCGATCGGTATTTTGTTGATGTACTTTGCAGAATTTTTTTCTTGATGTTAACATTAGTTTCTTTATGTTGCGTTTAGTATTTTTTTTGGGGATGTTGCAGATATTTTTTATGTTGCAATTGTCTTTTTGCATGTTGCATACTAGTATTATGGTTTCTTTATGTTGCCATGCATCCGTATTATTGAATGTTACGTTGCATTGTTTATCACTATATTTTCCTTGCCCATTTTTTCAGGACAAAAGTTTCATGGACAATTTCAAAAAATATTTTGACCATTTGTTGAATGAAATATTTGACCATCCGATAATACGACTCGGATCAAAAGTCTCAGCCGTACTGGCTTCCCACAGGTAAATTAATATGTGATTATATTGTGTTATGCTACGCAATCCATAGGAGCATACCGTCTCAAATCTTGTCTAGCAAATACCTTCGGGAGACTCCTATCTTCAATTAAAATGCGTAGATATGGTGCAATTTGGCTTTTGAAATGCTGGCACACTATTACAGAACCACTTCAAATTAGCATTATATCAGTGCCGGTTATCTTCAAGTCAACACTGAAGCTATATCACTGCCGGTTTAAAAAATGAAAGCCGTTAATTTTTCGAACTTGAACGAAACCGGCACTGTTACGCCACTTTCAGTGCCGATTCCACTTACGAACCGACACTGATAGGAACCGGCACTGTTGCGCCACTTTCAGTGCCGGTTCCACTTACGAACCGACACTGATGTTAGTGTCGGTTCGTAAGTAGAACCGGCACTGAAAGTGGCGCAACAGTGCCGGTTCCGTTCAAGTTCAAAAAATTAACGGCTTCCATTTTTTAAACCGGCAGTGATATAGCTTCAGTGTCTACTTGGAGATAACCGGCACTGATATGACGCTACTTTTAAGCTGTTCTGTGGTAGTGTATATACTGTGATCGACACATTACGATTGCATCAATTGACACATTGCAGTCTTAACAGCGATAGTTGTTCACTTTAATTGCACGCAAAACCTAATTATATATACTAAAACAACTGAACGCAACCAAATTATACTGAAACAACGAGAAGCCCTTTATTTCTTGTGGCATAATTTAAAAAGTACAAATAAATGAAAATTAACAAATTCTACGGCTTATACATGACACAAAACATGTTGGGCTTCATTTTTAAATTTCCTATATGGAGGAAATTATTAAGGGAGGGCATCGCCATATCCAGACCCAGAACCTCCACCACCACCGCTGCCACCGTAT
Organism: Zizania latifolia; assembly: GCA_000418225.1. Lineage (NCBI taxonomy): Eukaryota > Viridiplantae > Streptophyta > Magnoliopsida > Poales > Poaceae > Zizania > Zizania latifolia. The sequence continues at coordinate 362,837 of KE372703.1, read as the reverse complement.
TGACCACGACCATTACCGCCACCATTTCCACCGGCGTTTGCATTTGCATAGCTTGGTGCTGTCCTGTAGTAATTATTAGCCTCACTAGAGCCAAAGCCCGTACCACTACCAGACCCATAACCACTAGATACATATCCTCCATAGTAACCACTGGCTTGTCCACCACCTCCACCAGCACCACTACCACCTGCGCTAGAAGCTCCGCCATTATCATAACCATGATATCCAGGTCTATACTGACTAGAGCCTGAGCCTGAGCCAGAACCGCTACCATAACCTGATCCACCATATTGGCTACTACCACCACCTCCGCCTCCGCCTCCAGCACTTGCATGGACACCATAGTTGTCATTCCTACTGGACCCGGCCCCATTTCCAGACCCAGAACCACCACCATTCACATATCCTCCTCCATCTCCACCTCCGGTGCCTGATCCTTGGGAACTAGAGTACCTTGCCACTCTTGCAGCATTGGCTAATCCAATGCTCAAGAGAGCAATAAACCCAAGGGCTGCAAGTTTAGTACCAGCCATTGCTAGCATGCTTTATGAGTGCAAGAAGAGATGAGTGTTGAGTGAAGGACTGCATGGGTATTTATAGTGCTTGAGGCAGTATGCATGCTATACACTAGCTAGCTTTTGAGTTGGCAAGTTCTGTAGGGATCAAGTTGAGGCTTAAAAATTGTAGCGAATTGAAGGAGCTCATTTACTTGAATAAATCATGTAACGGACAGATCCATGTTCCTATGCCCCCAGTGTTTAGAGTTGACATAGCATGCATATGCCCAAGCTAACTATCAGCTCGATCTCCCATAAAAAAATACCTGTTGTTATACATCACACACCCATAAATGTGCCCCTTAACATTCAATGAAACAGAGCCCAGTGACAAATCCCTAACCTATTAAATTCCTGTTGAAAAAACACCTGTATATGTGTAATATTTGTGAGCATTATGATTTGAACGTTGGTAGGTGAAGTCATATACGCATGCTCATCACCACCACCCTAGCTTTTTGTACTTCCTCTCTGTATTACTTATTATGTGCTAATCTATCATCATAAAAATGAGTTGATACAAAATGTGACCCAAAATATGGCATTTCTATGCTCCAAACAGAGTAATTAAGGCCCACAAATAATTCTAAAACAATATTATTAGCCATTAATCATATCAGTATGTAAATCAAGACCTCTGTGTAGCTCAAAATGTTGTTATTTTTACTTTTGGTGACAATTAATTCTAATATTAATTAATTAGCATGATTTAATCTGATCGTTTGCATGCTAATATTAAGATCATTAAATTAAACATATGAAATATTAAGATCATTAAATTAAACATATGAAATTAGCTATAGTAAACAAATCACATATATATAGGGAAATTTTACAGGTTTTTAGGAGGTACCACAATTTTAGTGTAAATTTTGATATTTACCGATGTCTCGGATACTAAGAGGTACCAAAATTAACATTAAAATTGCTTATATCTCCTTAAGAACTGTAAAATCACTCCCATATACATATAATGGAAAAAGTCCACATTATACCCTCGAAATATCGTTGAAGTCTGAATAACCCTCTAAAAAGCACCAACGGTATTGCAAAACAGTTCAATTTACATCTTTAAAGGGCAGTTTTGGCGACGTGGCAAAACCGCGAGCGGTTTTGCTGACGTGGCGCAAGTGACGTGGCAGATCAACGAAAAAGTCTGAATCACACCCTCCAACTTTGCCTAAAATCTGAATAACACCCCTAACAAATAAAAATATTTTAAAAATAATTTCTAAAATTTTTCATAATTCTGTTTTATTTTCTGAAAATCCAGAATAGTGCTGAAACATTTAAAATTTCATAACTAATTCATGTTAACTCCAAATTTGACCATTTAAATTGCATAATTTTCTAGAAAATGAGCTCTACACAATAAAAATACTTTCACACACAATATGAGTGATCTTCTATACTTTTTGTAATTAATTACTTTAACGTGTAGTTTCTGAAGTCCACGAAGAGCCCGTTTTCATCGAGGAAGCTCCTGTTTTTATTCCTGTGCAGAAAGGCAAGTCATCTGAGTCTATTATTTGATCGTGATTGGACACATGTTTAAAACTATTACTTCTTTCAAATATGTATTTATTTTATAATGTCACCGGAAAGGGTATCAGCCTACTTGTTATTACCCCCTGTTAATTGCCCCCATGTTAATTACCCTGTTATTTTAGAATGGGACAATTAACAGGGGAAATAACAAGCAGGCTAATACCCTTCCCGATGATATTCTAAAATAAATACATATTTGAAAGAAGTAACAGCTTTAAACATGGGTCTAATCATGATCAAAGAATGTACTTAGATGACTTGCCTTGCTGCATATGAACAAAAATAGGAGCTTTCTCGATGAAAACAGGCTCCTCAGGGACTTCGAAAACTACACATCAAAGCAATTAATTATAAACAGTATAGAAGATCACTCATACTATGTGTGAAAGTATTTTTATTGTGTGGAACTCATTTTCTAGAAAATTATGCAATTGAATGGTCAAATTTAGAGTTAAAATAAATTAGTTATAAAATTTTAAAGTTTTCATCACTATTCTGGATTTTCAAAAAATAAAACAGAATTATGAAGATTTTTAGAAATTAATTTTTAAACATTTTTATTTGTTCGGGGGATTATTCAGACTTTAGGCAAAGTTGGAGGGTGTGATTTAGACTTTTTCGTTGATCTGCCACGTTAACAGCGCCACGTCAGCAAAACCATCCACGGTTTCACCGCGTCACCAAACCACCTTTCAAATGTATAAATTAAACTGGTTTGTAATACCATAGGTGCTTTTTAGATCCTAAAATTTTTTAGAGAGTTATTCAGACTTCAGCGATACTTTGAGAGGGTAATTTGAACTTCACACACATATATATAACCATGTTACACTCCACTACCAGTCTGGGTTTAGCTCATAAAGTCATAATTGCACTGACTTCGAGGCTAGTAAACAAACCAGCACAGGGAGGTAGAAGAATTGACATTGCAGAGAGGCGACTTCGAGGCTCTATCTCGATCCATCGCAGCTGACTTCGACACATTCAAACGCCGTTGTCAGTGACAAATCCGACAAATTAATCGATCGAGCACACAGAATACGAGAAAGAACACAATATCGCTGCACGCGGAGAGTGGGATGAGCGAGACGCGCTGACACAATCATTTTGTTACGAGGGTAATTACCCCTTGGAAATTAATATATAGAGAGTAATTAATAGAAGTGTAACACATGTGGTACCACTTGGAAAAAGAAACAGAACCCGTATAGATCGGCTGCTTAACTTAACCCCATCAAAATCAGAATAGGCCTGGCAGATGCTCTCGCCTGATAATTAATTAGCAAAATATAGTCATTATATGGTGCAATTAATGCCATGCATGTCTCGTCATAGATCTGCTCTGAATTAGCTAGCTGTTGGAACCAAAAGTCGAGTAATGATACACTCCCTCTGATTCTTCATTTTGAACTTGGTTTAAAATTAAAAATCAAGAAATCAATACAAATGATTTTATATTGTCCTCTCTGTTACCTTTATTTATTTTGTTCTAGAAATAATGAGTTATTTATTTGCGAGATGTTATCACAATGAGATAATTCTTAGAAGAAAAAATGAAAAAATATCTAAAAGTTCTAAAAGACTCATATTTAAAAAAAAAAGAGTTAAGAGCAGGACTTATATAAGAAATTGATAGCACGCTCCAAATCGCTTCAATATTTGGCCTGGTATTGCATTCTGAACTTAAACACTAAGGGAAAAAAGAAAAATAAATATGGCCTTGTCATCACGTATTACTAGAAACTATCGTTTGTCAAATCTTGAAATTAACTTGCATGAAACGCATATGCTAAGATCAACTTGTTTATATGCTGATATAATTACTTAATGATTGGTTAGCACGTACTACTAATTTACAAACCATGCATGTGAAAGTCAAGAACCGCAGGCCTAGGTTAAGTTGTTCTAGTCTGTCATACTGCTTGCTCTCAGATCGAATTAAACCCTGTCCTCTAGCATGTATGTAAGCCGGCAGCCGGCTCTGCGTGCTTCGGTTCAAGTGTATCTCCATTAATTTGACCGTGAGGTGAGCAACTTGCTCCGGATCGGTCAGATTAATAGCACAAATTAAGGTAGACGGAGTAATTAGAGAAAATAAACTCCAAGCTATGGTATCAGTTCTACGATATGAACTTGCGTGATTATTCAACAATGCACTTGTTAAGTTTAACGTCATTTCACCACGTACAGCATGTCAAGTAGTTTTGTACATATATAACACTATTTTTTCATTTCGAAAGTTCCAAGAGTAATCTCTTGTTCATCTCTCTCTCTCTCTCTCTCTACGTACAAATATATTGCTTTCTAAAGTTTCCTGAGCTTTTTACTACATTTGATCCGAACACTCGTTCTTTTGTACTTTCTTTGGTTCGAATTCCGCTGTTTTGCACCCTCATTGTTGCTTTCCTGTTGCCGTGTTTTGTTTTGTTCCTATGGTTGTTGAGGTGGCGATGCCCTCCATGGGAGAGAGAAGGGGGAGCCCCATGCATTAGGGCAGGCCGGGCCATCCTTAGCATGTGTGAACCATATAACCGCATAAAGCCCTAAATTAGTGTTTTTAAAAAATAGTTTTGATTCATTATAATTTTATAATTTAGGATGAGTTGTTCAGTGACATTGGAAGTTCAATCAATTCAATGATTTTTTAATCGTCGTGACTATAAACTCAGTGTACGCTGCGAGGATATGAGATATCATGTTATCATATGACCGGGTCTCGTATCACATCTAATTTAGAGTTTAGCATAAGATCCTAAGTTTTTAAGCATCCTGCATTAGGGCACTATTGCCTTCTCACACGAGTAAACAAATGCTATATTGCGAAGCAAGCCAGAAGAACTCGATGGCATATATATGGTAGAACCAACGCTAAGCTCTATAGCATAGGGTGGATTTTCTCATATAAATTTGTGGCACCCAAATTAAACACTTGACGGGCGGGTAACGAGGGCAGACAAAACAAGCCTGCATGCAGATTTTTCACACCAAGAAATGCTTCAATCCATTGGGCTAGTAGTCTTGGGGCATCAAGTGCATGCTTGTGTAGTTGTGTGTGACTTGACACCCCATGGTTCAACTCTTACATGGACGCGTGGCACATCAAGGTGGATTATATTGACTATCACCAGCCCAACCCAGCAACAAGTGGGTGCATTTGCACAAGCCATTTATGTAATTGTGTTGTGCGCACAGTTTGATAAAAATCATTTTATTTAAGACATGGAGAAACACTGTGTACACATATTGCATGGTGCATACCTTGCATAAGTGCAATAGGTTGAGCCAAGATGAGAAGAATTTGTTTCATCAAAATTTCAGATATTTCATTAAGAGAGGTCGATTCATAACTATCCAATAGATCGGAACATTACGGTCTTAACAGCCACAACACTCTTAACAGCCACAACACTCCTCATTAGGTTACACGACTAGATTTTACTAAAACAACGAAGCCCTTTATTTCTTGCAGCATATTACAAAAAACAAGTACAAATATATGAAAACAAATTCTACGGCATGGACATGACACAGAACAGGATGCATGGGCTCCATTTTCAAATTTCCTGTATGGAGGAAATTATTAAGGGTTGGCATCGCCATATCCAGACCCAGAACCTCCACCACCCCCACTGCCACCGTATTGGCCACGGCCATTACCGCCACCATTGCCACCAGCATTTGCATTTGCATAGCTTGGTCCTCTCCAGTAGTTATTAGCAGCCTCACTAGAGCCGGAACCGATGCCATTGCCAGATCCATAACCACTAGATCCGTGATAGCCATTGGCTTGTCCACCACCTCCACCAGCACCACTACCACCTGCGCTAGAAGACCCACCACCATTATAACTATTATAGTATCCTCCTGAGCTATATTGACTAGAGCCTGAACCTGATCCAGATCCACTACCATATCCTGAACCACGATATTGGCTACCGCCACCGCCGCCGCCGCCACCTCCACCGCTTGCATGAGCACCATCATAATTACTGCTACCAGACCCTACTCCATTCCCAGACCCAGAGCCCCCACCGTTCACATATCCCCCTCCCTCTCCACCTCCTGTGCCTGATCCTTGGGAACTGGAGTATCTTGCCACTCTTGCAGCATTAGCCAATCCAATGCTTAAGAGGACAACAAACCCAAGAGCTGCAAGCTTAGTGCCTGCCATTGTGATCAGCTTACTTTGTGAGTGAAAAAGGAAGAGATGAGTGCTGAGTGAAGGATAGCATTGGTATTTATAGTGCTTGAGGTCCTATGCATCACTAGTTAATTAACTTAATAGCATCCACGTTAGGTTTTGAGTTGACAAACCTCTATAGAGGAATCAACTTGAATCTTAAAAAATGCAGCAAAGAGCTCGTTTACTTGAAGAAATCATGTGACGAAGAGATTGAGGTTACATATACCCTATATATCTAGCTAATTATTACTTCTTCTGGTCACAAATGCTTGAAGTTTAATTTTATCATATTAATTAGTTACATATTACGATAATATTCTTCCATCATAAAGTGAGTCAGTACAAACAGTCACTCAAGATATAGCACTTCCAGTGTGTTCTTAAAAAAAGACGTTATAGTCGTCGCACACGTAATTCTAGATTAACCAAAATTGTTAGCCATTAATTTGTTATATATATAGTCACTCTGTTACATAAATATAATACTTTATTTTTTGCAATTCTAAGAAAGATTAGTAGTATAGAGAAATGACTTAGTGTTCTCGTTAATCATGGAATTTTTAGGCAACCTAATTAGGCCGGTGGTGTACTGGAGCCTGTTAATTATGCATGCATTGTCCGAAGGAAATAAGCTAAAATAAGGTTTTTGAAGGATAAATGATTCAAATGCTTCAGGTTAAAAATAAGTAGTTTAAGCGACGAAGGAGTACGTACAAGACTCAGTGTAGCTCAAAATGTTGTTTTTTTAAAAGAATAGCTCAAAATGTTGTTGTTTCACTTTTTTTCTTTTGGTGAGAATTCAAACACTCATCAGCAAGAGTTAAGTTGATCACGTACATCTTAAGATCGAGATGGATCAATTAACTAATAAACACAAGAAACTGCAGTGAACAACTAACTAATTCAATTACAGCCCACTACCAGGCCAGATTAACTCCTAATTGCACTGACTTCTGCAAACTAGCACAAGCTAGCATCTACTGATGAATATATAATTTATAGCTAGAACAATTGACATTGCATAGGCGACCTCGAGGTTCTCGATCCATTGCGGCTGACTTTGACAAAGTCATACGCGGTGGTGTTAAGTGCCAGCAATCCGACCAGTGGATCGACCACACAGAATACGAGCAAGAACATGATGCATGCGGATCGAGTTTTGGATGTGCGAGCGAGCTAGGCCTGTTATTGATTGAGCGCTGACACGTACGATCATTTAAGTTAATTGCAATGCATGGCAGAAATGTGTACAAAACAATTAATAGAGATGAACACATATTGCCACTTGGAAAAAGAAACGGAAGTTACTACAGATCGTCTGTTTTATTTACCATGGAGTTAGAGAAAATCAACTCCGTTCCATGGAGTTTGCATGTGCTAATGTTCTATGATATGCTGTCGAGCTTGCCTGCTTCTACAATACACCCAGAGTTAGTTTCTCATCGTTTCAAATCTATGCCACCTATGTCATTTTGCATAGTTAATAGTCTTGCGCTGGTACCTCGTATAGTAAACAGCAACTCCTAGATAGGAGATTTATATGAAAAATTAAACGCAAGTAATTAAAAACATATATAAGTATAAGGGCTTCCGCGTGAGCTTCTAAGGATAAAGATAGATGAACAACTCGGCAAGTCTGCATCAAATTAAGTCCGCATTGAAACCCTATCTTTGCTCGGAACTCAGGCTTCCAATTAGCTCTTCTCTCCGCCTCCACGATAGATGGCTCCTGAGGTTATTGAGTGGCCTCTTCTGCCAGTCTTCTGCATAGCACTATCCTGCTCTATCGTCCTCTTCAAACCCCTCCCCATTCTAGAGTTCACTGTGTTGAAGCTGAAGGAGAGTGAGGGTCAATGGGTCATAATCGAGGAGCTAGAGTTGGAGCTTGCTGCATGCATGCCAGTATAGTACAGGGAGAGAGTACGTACGGTAATGCGAGCGAGATAACGGTAAACACAGCCATGCAGGGGAAATGAAAATCATATATGTCACGCGCTGCGTAGGAGAGAATCCGTACCACGTTGATAAGGAGCAATATTTAAGGGCGGAGGGCGAAGCCCTGTTATTGGATATGAGTGCAAATATACGTCTTTAAAAATCAGATATTAATTACCCTCATATTTTGGTCTTATATATACCTCCTCAACCTAATATATAGTGCACTACTCTTCACAGCTGGACAATCAGTAGCCTATTTAAGTAATTAAGTTAGTCTAAATTTGTATTATCTCTATTTTGCTCTAGTTTCATCACTAATAAAAATAACCATGAAAGCCCACTCCATGAGATATAAAAGATAGCAGGCAGAGAGAAGTGGGTGAGCTAGTAGATACCGCCACTCCCTAGTGGTGGAGAGAGAAGCCTAGGACAATCGGATCTTGAGACACATCCATATATAACTCTAAAACTATATTAAGATTTCATCAAAATATTATATAAACTTTTAAAGAAATCTAAAAATAGTTAATTCAGCCATGAACGTTACCAACTTTTTATATATTCCGCTACTGCCCACCCCCACCTTCGCCCCCATTTATATGATTTAAAAATTTGCATTGAATTTATTGTAGTCTGAATGAATTTTAGATGAGCACAGTTGGGCCCATCATGAGACAAAAATTTAAATTCATTCTAGCTCCACCGCTGAGAGACATAGAAAAAAGTGGTGGAAAGATTAAGAGAAAAATTAAAGAGAGCCCATGCATGCACAGGACATATTAATTATCGTCTTCGAACATATAGATAGAAAAATTTTACAGTCCTCGAGAAGGTACCAAGAAGTACCAGTTTTTAGTATTAATTTTGGTACCTCTTGGTTCAGGTACCAAGAGGTACCAAAATTAACACTACAATTATAGTACCTTTTGGTACTTTCTTAAGTACTGTAAAATCACTCAAACGTTGACTCATAGTGATACCATAGATGTAGACACCTAAACACTGTAAAATCGTGGGTATATTAACTGTAGAACAAAAAATAAACATTGTACGTAGAACAAAAAATAAACAATGACATGCATACTACAGGAAAACTGGAACCTTCCGTCGGCCAAAGCCGACGTAAGTTAGGCTAAAACCGACGGAAGTTAGCCTCTTCCGTCGGCAAAACGCTTACTTCCGTCGGTTTTCGGCCGACAGAAGTTAATAGATGAAAGTAAACTATCTTTCGTCGGCCGCAGACGAAAATTAACTATCTTCCGTCGGCCTCATCTAGCCGACGGAAGTTTATTTCTTCTGGCTATATTTTTCGTCGGCCTGCTGACAGCCGACGAAAGATACAGAAGCTAACTTTCGTCGGCTATGGTCCGTCGGCCTGCTGACAGCCGACGAAAGATACAGAAGCTAACTTTCGTCGGCTATGGTCCGTCGGCCTGCTGACAGCCGACGAAAGATACAGAAACTAACTTCCGTCGGCTATGGTCAGCCGACGAAAGATAGGAGACGATAACTTCCGTCGGCTGACCATAGCCGACGGAAGATACTATTTTTTTTCTTTTCTCTTTCCCATTACATAGTCATATTCACAGTCAGAAAAGCATATATATCACATTCACATTCAGAAAAGCATTCACATCCAAAATCATTCACATTCAAAATCATTCATAACCTAACACATGTCACATTCAAAGTCATTCACAAACCAACATATATATCACATTCACATTGACATATCCAAAACGAAAGCATAATATATATTCAAAGTCATTCACAACCCTCACTTGGCTGATTGGAATTCTGGGCGCTGCCTTTCAGAGTAGTGGCGTGCAACTCATTCACATTTGAAGCTGAGGCTCCGTCCTGACCAGAAGTACGGAGAATCTAAAGCAATATTCATGTAAAACAGACATTAAAACAAAATAACATGCCAGGAGGTATGCAAGCTATATTCAAAGTAATCCTCTAAGTTCACATTATTGTACTTCAATTCCCTCACCCCTAGCTAGCCAGGAGGTATACAAGCTATGTTCAAAGCAATTAACAAAACATGTTACTTTTCTTGGTTTTATGCTATATTGCATCTTACACACTTAGCTACTTATATCGCTTCAGCCAAATGAAATATACTTACCTGAGCTGCAGGAGGAGAACCAAATGGAGATGGTGACGGGGGAGGTCGGAACTGCGACATGTCAAGTCCTTGCTGTTGTGCTAATTGCTATACATGTTGTAATGCAATCGATTAGGTTTAAAAATATTGCTAAGTGCTATATAGTTGTAATACAATCACTCAACTTACTTGAAGCATCGCCGTCTGCAGTGCTAAGTAAGCACCGTAGTACTCGTCTCGTTGCCTTAGTGCCTCCTTCAGCCTAATGATCTCCAACTCCTCTTCTGAGCGGCAACGGGTGGAGCTAACCCCTGAGCTCTGTGATGACTGAGTTGACTTCTAAGCTCTCACCTGCCTTGAGTCCATTACTCCATTGAACATAGAATACCTGCAACATACATACATAGCAGCACGACCATTGAATAGACAATTTACTAGCATAGTAGCATACACGACCATTGAGAAAGCATCGTCTCACCTACCATGGCTCTTTCTACCTCCACTAGAGTACACAGCCATTGGGTCGATGGCTTCCTTTCGCCATTCATACTCCTCTCCATGGAGTTTCACCATTTCTTAACCATATTGCATCTATAAAAAAACCAGCAATGCCAATTAGATAGAGAAAACAGTGCAAACTCTTCAGAAATGTTAACACCTCACCAAGCGATCTGTGGGCGTCTAACTACACAATTGATCTGGGTTTGAAGAATCTGGACCTTTATGAGCAGCTACATAGACCTCGATGTCACTTGGCACAACACTAGTTCGAGCTTCCTGTAGATATGAGTTAGTCGCATTACAACGTATATAACATTCAGCACAACACCAGTTCTTACCATGCGTTTAGCCTTGCGGATATG
>KE372703.1:297659-311097 GCA_000418225.1 Zizania latifolia | reverse complement strand
GTCGGCCGTGGCGTCCGCCGGAGTCCGCCCCGACGCCTAATCGTCGCTTAGGCGACGCCTAAGCGACGCCATGACAACTATGGTTTGAAGTCGATCAGCCAGAATTTTTGTGATCAGCTTGATACTGTTGTTGAGTAGGGAGATCGGTCTGTAATCATTTACCATGGTGGGATTGCTGCCTTTAGGGATTAAGGTAATGTATGATCCATTGATAGCTTTAAGGCACGGAGAGTTGACCGAGAAAAAAAGCCCCATATCATAGAAATCCGAGCAAATAATAGGCCAACACGATTTGAGGAATCAGCCATTAAAGCCATCTGGCCCCGGGGCTTTAACGGCTGGCATTGATTTGACAACGGCATCAAAGTCTTCAGAGCTTAGGTCTTTGGCAAGAAAATTCAGATTAGGATAGTGAGGGATGAGACTGGCTAGGTCAAACGACATCACAGAGTTGCTAGAGTAACCCATTTTCGAGAGGAATGCATCGAGAAAGGCTTCAGCCTTATCTTCCAAAGAAACTGCAGGGTGACCGTTGGCCAGATCAATAGATGAGATAGCATTACGTCTGTGCCTATCTGGTGCTGCTGCGTGGAAAAATTTAGTGTTTTCATCCCCGAGTTTGGTCCAGTGAATAGTGTATCGCTGTTTCCAGTAGAGCTGCTTGAACCGTAGCAAGGAAGCTATGTGAGTTTTGAGAATATGTCTGAAGTTACGTTCATGTAACAAGAGGGGCCTTTGTTCTTCTGACTGATCAAGGAAATTCAGCACAATGGAGGATTACATTCATGTAACAAGAGGGGCCTTTGTTCTTCTGACTGATCAAGGAAATTCAGCACAATGGAGGAGTGCTTAATCCACTTGTCAAAGCATCAGAGTTCCGGCTCCATTTTAGCAGGGCTTTTTGGAGACAACGCAGCTTGACAGCGATTCTTTGAATAGGGTTAGAGACATGCTGATGAGTGTTCCAGCTTGAGCTGACAGTGTCGAGAAAACCGGGGAGCTTGGTCCAATAATTTTCAAACCTGAAGATCTTGGTTTTTGGAATGCTTGGCTTCCTGTGCATTAAGTTTTATAATTCATAATTACTTGTCATGTTGCACCATTAAATTTTGCCTCATTATTGATGACTTTCACAGTTATTTACTTTACTATGGGGTCTAACATGAAATTGATTATTTACTTACCAGGTTTGTTTGGCCTCGTGATCTTTGTTACGTACGATATTGGCGACGTAATGATGATGGGAGCTATGGTTGGTATTCTTGGGTTTTTACATGTAGCAATCAAGCCATGTGTGCATACACAGTACATATGTATATGGACGTATGCTAATTTGTTTTCTTGATTTTTATTGATGATTGCATTTTTTAATTTCCATTTGCAGTTGTGCTATTTCAATCTAGAGAACACCCAAACTGTGGTCCACAACCAGGATTTGTGAGGGCAAATATAGAGAGTAAGGAAATTGTTTTTTCTGAATTCACTGCAGCAAAAACCATCTGCATTAATGTTAATGTACTATAGGTACCAGGTTTTCTTTAACAAATTCTTTCTCTTGTGTACATTTTTAGGTGGAGGTTTTAATATTTCTCCACTGAAATGCCGTAATGGAAGAATCCGAACTCAAGTACAGCATCTTATGCAGATAGATTTAAAGGGCTGGGGAGTTGGTTACTTACCTTCTTTCCAGCAGCATTGCCTTCTTCATATGCTGAATAGTGTTGCTGGTACAACTCTTGGTTCCAGAATAACTTTGTGAATATCTTTTTCCAGATAACCTTAAGTCCATAACACACAGGAAATTCTTGTTTTGTCTGGTGCTTGGTTTAGGATTTTATGTTTTAACTAATCTTGGTGGATTTGTTTGATTAGAACAGGATCTCGTTGTTTAGGCTGAAGCTTGGGTAATGTGCCATTTTAGTTAACTGGCTCGATGTTAATCCATTGCAAGTAACAAGGAGTCCAAGTAATGTTGGATGTGTTAACAGGTTTCTGTCCTGGGTACATGAAGTGATGTTTCTTACAATAGATTCAGCGTTAATCCATTGCAAGTAACTGGGACTATGGGAGTCCAAGTAATGTTGGATCAATTAACAGGTTGCTGTCCTGAGTGCACAAGCGATGCTTCCAATATATTTTGTTACCATACTAACATGGCAAGTGTTGGGGATGTTATTTGGAGCAACACATTCTCTTTTTATGTTGTCCTGTACTCATTAGTTTGAATCTGCTTTCTGCAAATGATCTACAAGGCTAATTCCATCATAGGTCCTATCGGTCCATCACAGTAGAGTTCTTGTAGCCTTCTCATTTAGCATCCTGTGGCAGACTGCTTTCCATTGGGGCACATCTGACATGTATGTCCTTACTTTTTTCTTAGAGAGTTGAAACTACTTTTTTCTTAGAGAGTTGAAACTACTATTTATGCTTGCTAATTGCTAGATTATATTGATATACATGAATGACTGAGCATGAATGTGTGACACAAGCTTGGGAAATATTTCAAAAAATATATATATTTCTCATGCCTTACCACTAAGATTGATGATCGATCCTGGAACCGTTTAGCATAATGTACCAATGTACCAATGTACCATACACAGCATATCATATCATCTATTGCCTTTTTGGCTTTTAGTACTCTTTTCAATCATCTCTTGCATTTTATTGGTATCCAACATGATTACATTAGTTAGGTGGCTGAGCTGTGCTCTATCATTTAGAAAGTTACAATGCACTTTTTTCCCTACCTCTGACAGGGCTCAGGGAATGGTTTTCACAAAGTGATGAAAGTCAAATACTTCCTAGGATTCCTGTAATGGCCAATATGGCTCCACCTGTTTCTTCTAAGAAAGGCAGAACAGCACAAGATAATATGCAGACCAGCCTTCCAATGGATCAAAGTAGACAATCTACAATGCTTGATGAGGAGTCAGATGAAGATGAAGATCAAATACCTGAATCTGAGCAAGAGGTTGATGAATTACTCATAGTTTTTTCCAATCTTCTGTCACCCTACATTTCTATAATAGGATTATGTTTACTATGCAGACGTCAACTCATAGGAATGATACATTTGTTAGGCTATCAGGTATATTGTGATTCCATTTTCCTTGAGACTTTTATAGCGCGACAAGAGTAGTTTGCATATGACATGATATTGTCTCCATTAACTGTAGTATTGGATGAGGAGGATTCAGATCAGTTTGATGTCTCTGGATTTTCTGGAAATTTACGCCGGGATGATCGTGACAACACTCGTGATTGCTGGAGAATATCTGACGGAAATAACTTCAGAGTGCGAAGCAAGACTTTTATATATGATAAAAGCAAGGTTTTAATCTTCCCCAGAGCTGTAGACCACACTCATCTTGCTAGGAGTACTGTGGAATTTTTGGCTGTTTTGTAGGCTCTCTGATTTGTATTTATTTACTATTTATTTGTAGGTTCCTGCTGGAAAGCCTCTTATGAAGCTTGTTGCTGTTGACTGGTTTAGAGATGTGAAACGAATGGATCATGTTGCTAGAAGAAAAGGCTGCGCCATACAAGTGAGTAGTGTTTTTTGTCCTGATATTTTTAGTGAATCTGTAATATCGTAATAAATTGTCCTGTCTTCTAACTTATTTTCAATGGAAATCTCACTCATATATGTGTCGCTGAATTATTGATATGATTATTACTGCAATCTCTCTATTACCATTTATCACACAAGATGACGCCTAGGATGAGTTATATTCTGTAAATGGAGTTAGTATGGCATCATTTGTTACACTTATAACATGTTTTACTCTATTTCAATGACCTTGTTTTAATTCTTCACTTTTTTTATTGATATAATGGATATTTCCCATCGCAAATTGTTTTTTTTTTTTTACAAATATTGAGTTATCTTGTATTATGTTTATCTGGTCAACCTCAGCACCTGCTAAGTTGATCCTTCTTTGTATATCCTTTCTAGGTTGCTGCTGAGAGAGATCATTTTGCCTTGGCAGTAAATCTACAAGTAAGTATTCCCATAGACATTGTTTAACAAAATTAGTTTTTTTTTACGATGGCAAAATGAAATATATACTTGCACATTTGTGCCACTTAGCTCCCTAAAGTTGAAATTTAGTAATTTACTTTATTGGCTCCATAAATTTGCATTTGCTTACACACATGTGTTATGGGTATGCTAGGGTAAGGGTTTAAAGACTGGGCAATAGGTAACTCGCCCTCTAAGAGCTTCAGAAGGGCTTTTCCCTATCAAGCTAAGACTAATAGAGGCTATAAGGCTTAGGACTAAATTTAGATATTTGTTGATTGCTTTATAATAGAGTATATAATATCTCTTTATAAATAGGGAGGACTAACTTTATATGTAAGGAAATAATTCCTACTATTATAGAAACCAATCCAATCTCTATCTTTAATTTCTAACTAAAACCAATACCTTATTAATTAATAGATGTAATACCAAAATAACTATATCTAATTATCTATTTTAAATCACCTAACTCACCATATGGTCATATCCTTGCTACAGTACCACGTACTGTTCACGTGGTGCTGCAGTGCCATGTGGGTACTGTTCGTGGCAGTTAGTGGGCTATCCCTAGGCCTTGGCTTCCTGGCCTAATGCCCATGACATATGTGACTTTTTCACTGTAGACTAACAGAACTTGTTGGTGTGGTGATGAATCACCCCTTAACAGCATTGTTGTCATGCACAATAGGCAAAAAGGTTTCTTCTATCAATCTATCCATCAATTAGAGGAGTCTAGGGTCCAACACACTAAGAAAAACAGTAAGTCAGTAACCAACTTTCCCTTACCTCTGTTCTTTCTTCCATCTACATTCATAGGATCCATATCTGACACGGTCCTTTTTCGTCATTTCCCACCTCTGCATTGGGTTTAAAATTCCCACTCCTTCTGACATGGTTAGCTTTCTCCACTCCACAATCTATTGATGACTTCAACCTTCCAACCATTCACTTCAAGTGGTAGTCAGCTGAGCAATGGGGATAAGTACCAGCAGTAGTAGCGTGTAGCCAAAGGAAATGGGGCATAAGTGCTGCAACTTGATAGTGTAGGCCCACCAAGGGAGTACCTCAAAGCTAAGTAGAGGACGGAGGCTCACTCCAACCTCTCAATTTTGAGAGCAAGAGCGCATGGGCCTGAGACGCTGCCACACGCATGGGTCTGACTCTGAGCCACTGCCCTCTGCTGCACTCATGATGTCCTCTCCTCCTCTCTATTATGATTTAAGTTGGAGATCCTAGGAATCATCAAGATAATGTATGGTGTATAGGGTGAAAATACCCCTGTAGGTTTGCCGTGTGCCATAGGCGCTGTAAAGGTGTGAAGGTGGTGTGTCACCATGCTTCACCACACCTTCATAACAACCTTGGTTACATGTCCCTCTCAATTATTTTATTCTCCTTTTTTCTCTCGGAATAGGCATAGAGCAGCGCCTTGTTTTGTGCACCTCACTAGCAATGTCACGCACACCAGTACACCACACAAGGAAGTTTTGTTAGTTTATACTGAAATGGAACAATTATGAAAACAGACGTCATTTTGGGGAGATGAAAAGGTAATTTTCAAGTTTAGGCTTTATGGAACTAGAGTGTTATTTACTATTTTCCTTAATCCTAGCTGTTGCACCCGATCAACAGTGTCTTGCACCATCGTTGTTTCCAGTTCTCGTGAACCAGCAATGATGGATGATATTGCGTACTGCTCCTGCATTTCAATTATAGTTTTTGCTGACATAAGTTTGCTATTGCAGGTTCCAGGCACAACTAACTACAGCATGGTATTCTATTTTGTTACAAAGAAACTGATACCAAATTCCTTATTGCAATGCTTTGTTGATGGTGATGATGAATTCCGCAATAGTAGGTTTAAGTTGATTCCATCTGTCCCCAAGGTAAGGTGCTCGCTGTTCGTCTTGCTTTAGAAATGTCATTTTTTTTCTCGAACGCGCAGGAGAGCTACGTGTCATTTCATTAAGAAGAGAAAAGAATGTACAAAGGAGGGGTCAAAGAAACCTCTCCCAAACACATCCATCACACACACTTACAGACTTGCCACACTTCAGAATTAGGCTGGCTATAAACAGTCCTCCACCAACAGCAAAAACAGTTAAGTGTCCAGGCTGATTGATCGAAGGGGGAGCTCCTGCACAACACCATAAGTTACTCTCATAGGCTACCGTTTGTAGTACCATGTGAAAATCAGGGTTTGCCCTTTCAAAGACGGGCATTCTGGTGCTGCTTTAGAAATTTCCTATGAGGTTGTTGTGAAAAGTATAGTGAGAACCACTCTTGCTATGATGAAGGGGGGAGCATAAGCTTCATCCTCATTGGTTTCTCATTATCTATACCTTGTGTCTGAGTGTATTTTTTGCATTTCAGGGCTCATGGATTGTCCGCCAAAGTGTTGGCAGCACACCTTGTCTGCTAGGCAAAGCCGTTGACATTACCTATATCCGTGGTGCAAATTATTTGGAAGTAAGTTTACAATCTGACTCACTTTCTAGTATCATTTTTTGTGTGGGCTGTTTGTTTGTGGGGAATTGTTGAGAAGGAATGGGAGTTTAGAACGGATGAGTTGTTTAATCTCCTGTTTGTTTAGTGGGAGGGGAAGGTGGAGATGGGGATATTACCGGCAAACTCCCTCTTTTTGAATACCTACCTGGGAGGGCCAGAGGATGTAGGAATTGGGAGGGAATTCCCTCTTTATGTTGATCTAAACAAATCTTAGCCCTCCATCTTTGCTTAAAATCAAATCTATCTAAACTCCCCCACAATACCCCTCTTGCCAAACAAAGGATTGGGAATAAAAAAACTCCCTTGTTAATCTCACCACTAATTCCCTCTAAACTCCCATTCCTCTTCCCCCCAAAGTTGCCAAACAGGATCTGAGAGCTTGGCCTGTGTAAAAGGAGAAATCTTATGTGGCTGATGTTTCCTTCTAGCTGAGAACTAAAGTATGCTTTTTTATGGTGCAGATAGATGTGGACATTGGTTCGTCTACAGTTGCAAATGGGGTCTTGGGCCTAGTATGTGGTGTGATCACCACACTAGTTGTTGACATGGCCTTTCTTGTCCAGGTAGGAAGCTTTGCCTTCGAAGTAGTTGTTCAACTTCCAATCATTTTGTTGGTCTGAACTGAACATTGTTGATAGGGCAATACGTACGAGGAGCTCCCGGAACGACTGATTGGCGCAGTTCGTGTTTCGCATGTTGAACTGTCATCTGCGATGGTTCCTGTGCTTGGGGATTAACTATATTGATCTGCACTGAGGATGGCAACGTTGGGCACCATCTACCTGACTCCTGACAGCATACAAATATACAATACAACGCATGTGTACGGTGATAGAGGAACCAACCGCCGGCGCTCTTGTCATGTCAAACAATTGCGAATGTCTCTTTGTATGTAATTATGTATTATGATCGATTCAATCTCGTAGGTATTAGAATGTGTTGGGGAAAAGAAAGAGAACTAAAATAGAAATTAGGAGGCTTGGAGGGCGAGGCCCAGGTTAGGGTCAGCCCGGCTTGAATAAACTTTTCATTGGACTGGCAAGAAAGGAATTGAGGTGAAAACACACTGCACCATTCTTCGTGTGATGTACTCCCAGAAAGAAATCTTCATTTGATGTAACTTTTGCAATAAGATAAGGCGATATTAAAAGGAGGCGACTGCCCCGTGCCCGGTTGCCGGAATGGCTAGAGTGTACACTCCATACTAAAACTACATATGTTGCTTCTTTATTTCTAGAAAAATAGCGGATAGCACCTTTCTCCTTTAAACAAATATTTACAAGTAGCTCTATTATACTTCTGTTTGACTTTTTAAGTTTAAATAAAAATATATTAACATCTATAATATCAAATATACACTATAAGGTATATTTCATACTAAATTTAATAAAACCAATTTGATATTGTAGTTGTTGATATATTTACTATAAATTAGCAAAGTTGGAAAATTTGACTCAGTAAAAAAGTCAGAACGGGAGGGAGTGCTATTTATCAAATTGACTTGCTTCCACACCCTATGCGCCTAACCACAACGCAAATTCCTTAGGACGCCACACAGAAGCCGCATTTAACTCCATGGGAATCTATGGTTTGTTATGGAGAGTAAATTTTAGAATGCATATTCGAGAATGCTCCAAGTGACAACTTTATACCTCTGCCCCTCTTTGATGTTGGATCGAACGCCACAATCAACGGTTACTATTACACCTCTAAAGAACATTTAACATTCAGAGGAGCTTATCGCAATCAGAGTACCTGCTGCTTTGGGGTTTGCAATAGCGGGAGAGATGTAGCACCGATAAAATATGCAGGGATAAAAATCAGCATTCTCAAAAGAGACTCTACTTCTAGTCACTTTGTCTAAAAAACTTTACTTCTAATGTATCAATTTTATTCTAAAAAGACTTCATTTCTATCTTACCCATCCTCAGTTCGTAAATAAAAAAATTATTTCTATAATACCAATATTAATTTCTTATTAATAATTGTTATCTTTTACTCTCACCCTATTTATCTCAAAAGTAAAGTATTAGGAGTTCCAACCTAGAGGAGAGAGAAACTTGTCAGGTGCATAAGTCTGATACGGAATGGGATCCTCTGCAGTACTGTCCTACAGTACTCCGCACATCGCGTAACGTAATGTCTAATGGGTAACAATGTTTTATTTTTTCCGTTTCTTGTTGCTCTAAAAGGCTTACAGAAATATGAAACACAAATACGCATCCAGCATGTAACAGCATCAGCTCCTAAAATGTTCAGTGCAGTGTATTGTTATTCATTCTGGGACGATGCCTTAAGCTGGGACATAATCTTGACCAAAGAGAGTTTTATGCACGCCTGTTATCATCATCCGCACCTTCATCGAACACACCTGATGATCCCACCCGGAAATCAAGCTGCTTCTGATGTTTCTTCCTCCGACGTTCGTCGAACTCCTCCCAACCCTCCACCTGTTTTGAACAAGTAATTTGACATCAGCAGTGGAAATGTCTCCATCATAGCCAAAAGACCAAATAGGCGGCAGAAAAAAATAAAGGGCTTATCAGATTATTTCAGAACAGATGTAATGCTGATGACTTAATCCATATGTGGGGTATCCATATATGAAGAGTTGGAAACAACTTTGGGGTTCCAAAGTGAAACCAGCTGATAACATAAATGAAAAAGCAGGCCTCATATGGTGCTACTGAATTGTCCAGCTCTAATCATATGCTGATAGCCTCTTAAATCTACTAGAGTGCTGACAATAACAACAGAATAAACAATAAATAAATGTGATCCCTTGGGGAGCTTATACCTGCCGAAGGATATCATTTGTGATTCCAGTGCCATGGAGATCAAGTGTAATAAGCCGCCAGCACTTTTTGAATAAATTTGAAGGTAGGGATGTAAGACCATTGTTCCTTAGATGCAGAGCCTGATGGAATAAAGTTGTTTGAAGCAAGGAACATTACAAGAAATGTAACTCATTATTAGACCCATGCAAGAAATAATATAAAAACTACAGCAGGATAGTAAGTCTTTTGACCAAGTTAAACTAGTCATTCCTAGTTTAATACCAATGTGATGCAATGATCATATATAACAAAGAAATAATGAAAACTCCTGATTTTCTCAACTTTCAAGTCATAAACCAAAACTGTGCATGGTATGCTGAAAATAAAAAAGAGAGTTCAAGCTGAACCTTCAAACTACATGATCCACAAAATTACATGAAGGAATCTTTCACACTGACTACTCATAGCTCAGGTTTGTTGTGGTGTTGCTGTTATGCAAAAGAACAATTATTTTGTATTTACTGGTTATGCAGCTGCAATTTATACATCATTACAGTTGGAGATTAAGCATGTTATTCTACCATCTTGAAGGCACTAGTGATATCATCCACAAGATAGCTTAGAAGTATACTTGCAGATCTAGCCTTTCATTAAGGAATATATTTCTCCATTCTGGCCTAAAGGCACATACCTTGAGGTATTGAAGGTTTACAAAAGCCTCTGGTAACTCAGCCAAAAGATTTGATGATAAATCTACCTAACAAAATTCAAAATTTTGATGAACCAGAAATTGTCAGATGTAAACTCAGAAGTCAGAAGAGTTAAGTGCTCAATATGCCCTAGAAGAATACTGAAACAAAGAGAAAGCACACACCTCAATAAGAGATTCACAATCTCCAATAGATGAAGGCAATGAAGTTATCCTGCCAACAAGTGAAATCAAGCAAGTGTGAAAGATCAGGATACCTTCCAAGTTCCAACTCTCAAAACAAAAAATACTTATGTAATTCTCATTAGCAGGAGAAGAAAAGCCCTATTTTCCGGGCTTGATTGAATGTATTTTCTTTAAATGGTTTGCTATGATAGAACAGCTCACGAGCTCATTATGAAAGTCTACCCAGATTAGATTACGTACAGATAGTTCCTCGTGCGGAAACTTCATATTACTTCTCATTTAAGTATACAGCATCAATTTAGTAGTCAGTAGGCATATGGACATATACAAAAGTATGAGGTGTAAATCATGCTATAAGCTTATCAAAATACAAGGTAGCATCAACGAGTCACTGCAGTCCAGCAACTGGTGAGTTGTAGCACAATACCTATTATTACTTGCTACAAGAAGCTCAAGATGCTTCAGTAATCCTGTTTCAACAGGTAAGTTCTCAAGCCTGTTATTCGCAATACGAAGTTCGCGTAGATAAGTCAATGATCCCAAACTTGAAGGTAAAGTGACCAGTCTGCGAGATAAATTAGAAAGATAGAACATATCATTTTGCCATCGTGATATGCTAAATAAGCACGTTAGACATAAAACTTCCAAAATCCAAATGCAATCTTTAACTTCCTAGTGGATAAATACTGAGGGTCTACTGTGCCTTGCCCAGAAAGCTGTCCAGGGTTGCCATCAGCTCCTGGGGACACAGATTGCCCTGGCGCCTCTAATTTTGCTGGCCCAGCATGACAGGGGCATTCTCACAAGGCAGAAAACTTATGGATAGAAGAACTACTTGTGCCACATTAACCACTGAGATAAACTGAACATCTCAAGGATTCTAGAATTACAAGATTCAAGAAAAAACAAGCAGCTTAAGATATTATGCATTGCTTAAGATGTAAACTGTTTAAGTGGAGTTCCAAATATTGATTTGTTCTAGCCTACATATTTGGCAATGATCTAGTTGGTGAATCAAAGAAAATGTATTAGAATCAGGTGCAAAAATATTTTATAGCTTGCGTTTGCCTGTTTGAGAAAGAGAACAAACCAAAAGATTATCTAGGGAAATTATAAAGGGTTATTTATATCCACTGGCAACACAACAAATATTTATGGCATGATAAAGCAGAAAGATGAAAATCAGACCTACCGATTTTGGCTTAAAGACAAAACTGTTAATGTTTGAACACACAATAGACCTTCCCAGGAAATGTTCCCATCAGTTATATCATTAGCAGTCAGGATCAACTTCTACAAGATGAAATGATGATACTTTCAATTATATTTCCTTATGAACGAAGAAAATGCCTCAACCAACATGTTGGGAATGAAATTACATGTAAAGATTTCAGAGCAGTGATTTCTTGTGGAATTGCTTCAATACAGTTGTTACTGACATCCAGTACTCTAATGGAAGAACCACAATCCCATACTTCTTCAGGCACTGCCTATTCGAAAAGATAGCCACAAAATAAGTCCAAAAATTAAAAAAAAGTGAAATTATGTATTGGACAAAACAAATCAGTAAGAAACCGTTAATAAGATTCATAGTTCAAAACAGTAGAAGTAATGGATAGTTTAAGGTAACAAGAGTATCAATGAATCTCTTGATGGTTAAACAAATAAAAGGCCCGCTTTATCACTTGATGATGAATATATAAATGCCTTATATGCATTGGAGAGAACTGATTCAGTGGCTAGCAGCAGCCAAATAGCTATGCCACAGGTCAAAAGTGCAAACAAAATAAGTGTAATCATTTGTATGTCAGATAGCTATTACTTCAAGTCAAAAGGAATGGATGGTTTTTGACAGGACAGCAGATATGGCAAATTTCAGGGACCCAACACATTACCATGCTAAGTTGCTTAGTTTAATAGTTTAAAACTTAAAAGAAATGCAACTAAGTTGGAATCAGAATATCATATACCTTCAAGTTGCAATCAGACAATGCAATAATACCAGTAAGCTTCCAACGTTCAGATTGACTTTTGCTGATATTAGTCTCCAGTTTTTGTGGCTGACTTCCCTTAACATTTGAGGCTCTTCTCGCGCTTGGCACTGGAACACTGCTATTCTTAGTGATGGGGCCGTCCTTTTGGAGAGTAGATCACTAGTAAGTTCAATGTAATTAACTCTGGATGAAAAATTTGACTACTCACGGTGCTTTAGCATTGCAACATGAACATGGCAGAACTACGACTATACAACCATTTCCCCTAAACATCATAATTCACGAAATATGAAGCTTCAAAAGAAAGCCTCAAGCCCTCAAATCGAAGTAAAATCAAGCTATTTAACTGCTATTCAGGCGACCACAAAAGCTCAGCTGACTCAAATCAATCATGTGCACATGAGCCAGCAAAGCCTCACCATATTCCAAAATTAATAATTTCTACGAAATCTGAAGGTGATTTACCCCTTGATGGAGCCCCTGCGAGGCGATGAGCATGACCTTGGATCCGTCCACCACCTGCATCGAGCTTAGGCTGGACGCGTCCGCGAGAACTTTCCCTGCAACCACATAAGGAGCAAGAGAACGAGAAGGAATCAGCAACCAGAAGCACGGATTGCCCGACGAGGAGGTAAGATTTTGGAATCGGTACCTTTGCAGATGAGCCTCTGGCCGCGGGGGAGGACGTTGGTGAGCGGCTGGAGGAGGCGCTTCAGCTCCGCGGCGGCGGCGGCGGCCGGGACCTCCACCGGTATGGTCCGGCCGGCGAACTTGACCTGGACGGTGATGGTTGCCCCCGGCGGCGAGCTCTCCATGGTTGGCCTCTCTCGATCGAGTGAAGGCGACTGCTGCCTGATTAGCTAATTGCCCCTTCACAAATCACACTTCACACATTTTTCTCGCTTGGGTGAAAATGTAAAATGTGCTAACTACTTTGCAGTTCGCGCCCTGTAATTTGTGCATATTTCGAGGAAAGAAACAAGAGGTGGGCTAAGGTTGGACCAGGTAAGAGCATCTCCAGCAAATGCCCCATATAGTTTCCTATCATCAAATTTAGGGTATTTACTAAAAAATCATACTCCAGCAGATCCCCTATCCCATCCTCTACCCTATCATATTCCCTACTCCCCTCTCCTCATCCCTAAATCTGCGGTACTCTCTCTTATCCTCCTGTCCAGTTCATCGCGCGGCCTTCCCCACGCGCCCCGACCTCCGTCGTCCGACGCCTGCCGGCCCG
>KE372703.1:278014-297354 GCA_000418225.1 Zizania latifolia | reverse complement strand
TCGCCGCCGCCCGTGAAGACCCCACCGGCCTCCTGCGCCATCCGCCATCAAGCTCCTGCCGACGCCCCCAGATCTGAGGATTTCTTCCTCACTCTCGCTCACGACCGGCCGTAGGTATCAATCCATTTCCTCACCTCTCTCTCTATCTTTCTATGTCTATGTGAGATGCCATGTACTCTGAACAGCAGCGCCGTATCAAGAATGTCGTTGATGAGTTGATGTCTTGTGTAATCTAAACATTTTTGATTTAGTGTATACCTAAATTCTGAAAATTTAGAACATGTATCAAGAATGTCGTATCAAAAAGCTCCTTTTTTTGGGTGTAATATGAACATGTATCATTCCAAATTTGATTTAGTGTATACCTAAATTCCAAATTTTAGGGAATATAGCCGTCGGAAATATAGCCATTGGGAATATAGCCATTGAAAATATAACCGTTGAAAATTTTACCATTAGAATTTTTACCGTTAGATAATAATAAAAAAGAGGATTAAAAAATATAGGGAATGAGTTTTAGGAAAGCTGCTAGAGACCGAAGCTGTATAGGGATGAAATCTTTTATGGCCATTTCCTATATGAGAGGTATAGGGGATGAGTTTTAGGGAAACTGCTGGAGTTGCTCTAATAATCGTCTGCACTCAGCAAGACTATCTTATCTTATATATAGGATTTTTATTGAGGTATAGATATATATTATTTGTATAAAGTTGATATGTTAGTGGTAAGAGTAAAATATCAAAGTACTTTTATTAACGAGAACTATGAAGTAGTAGATAAGGGGTATTGAAAAAATAAAACTTTTGATTTGCAAACCAAAGGTACATAAAAAGCAGTAGAAATGATTTTTTTAATTATTAGAAATAAAATCTTTTTGGAGAGTACATATTATTTTAAAAGTGAGTTTGGACAGATAACATATCTATTGGACTATGGTAAAAAATTATATTACCTCTGTTCTTTTTAGTATAGTCAGTATTTATAACTTTTAACAAAAATATTTAGATTTAATGTTATACATGTCATATAATTAGATTATATTTGAAAGTATTTTCATATGTGTTATATTAATAATATATAGGAAAAAATAATGATCAATATTTTATATTAAAAACATATAAAAACTGTTATCTTAATAATATATTGGAAAAATAATAATCAATATTTGTCTAAACCAGATACCGTGAGCGTAGTTGAAAAGAGGCCCAACACTGGCCTATTTAAGCCCACAACAAGAGGCCGACAACGCCGGTGGCGGCGGCGACTCCCGCAAGCAACAACAGCGGCCGCGGCCGCATCCCGCAGTAAAAAAACACCGCACTGGAGTGAGCCGCACGCTCTCCCCTCTGCTCGTCCTGTCGGCGTCTCCCAGATCCCTCTCCCTCACTGCCTCAATCCGCGTCGCCGTTGCTCAGATCCGGCGGAATGATGGGGCGGGCGGCGGCGCTGTCGGCGCCGCGGTGGCGCGGGGGCGGGATCGACTTCCGCGACTCGCTGCGGTCGGGGGGAAACCTCCTGTTCGCGCTCTTCGTGGCCGCGGTCCTGGCGTTCACGCTCCTCGCCGCGGTGCACAGCCCCGACGACCCGCTGCTGCACCCGTCGTCGCACCAGCTCACCGCCTTCCTCACGTCGGCAACCTCCAACTCCACGTTCCTCGCCGACGACTCCGTCCTCCGCACCGGGGAGGACTTCGCCGCCGTCTCCAACTCATCCGATGCCGCCGCCATCGAGGCCGGTGTGGTTGCTGAGACGGTCCCGTTCATCAAGCTGTCGGATGTTGCGTCCGAGAAGGAGTCGATGGACGGGGCGGGGGCGGGGACGGAGCAGACTGTCACCGTTGACACCGACGCCAACTCGGACGCGGGCGCCGCGGCGGCCGAGGAGAACACCATTGCCGAGGCGGTTTCCTGCGACACGGAGGCGCCGGTGGACTGCACAGGGGATAGGGATCTCTTCAACCTGCTCATGCGAACGGCGATCGAGCGTTTCCCCGACCTCCACTTCTATCGCTTCGGCCGCCCCGTCACCGTGCCGGGCAGCCCCATGGCGTGCGACCTCGCCTGGCGCTTCCGCCCCGCCGAGGACACGAGCGGGCGTACCACGTACTACAAGGACTACCGCCGCTTCGTTCTCACCCGCGACGTCAACACTTGCACCCTCGTCGTCGACAGCGTGGGCGAGTACCACTCCGGCACTGGCGCCAAGCGCAATGGCCGCCGCAAGGGCAAGAAGGGGAAGAAGGGCAAGCGTGAGGCTCCGGTGGCAGACTTTGTGCCGGCCAAGACACAGATGAGGCTTGATGAGAACGCCGCCAATGCAGACACCAACGCTGCTTCTGAACCGGTGCTAGTTGTTGGTGAAGCTGTCAATGACAACTTGCCGGTGGTTGAATCTGAGTCTGATTTCAGCCGAGGAAAGTACCTCATCTACATGGGCGGTGGCGAGAGATGCAAGAGCATGAACCACTTCATTTGGGGCTTCTTGTGTGCACTTGGTGAGGCACAGTTCTTGAACCGGACGCTTGTATTGGACCTCAATGTCTGCCTCAATTCACAGTACACTACGAGCGGCAAGGATGAAGAAAAGGATTTTAGGCTCTACTTTGATTTTGAGCACTTGAAGGAATCAGCGTCGGTGATTGACCAGAGCCAATTCTGGACAGATTGGGGGAAGTGGCATAAAAAGGATAGGCTGAAGAATTATTACACTGAAGACATCAAGGTGACCCCAATGAAACTTCGTGATGTCAAAGACACACTGATCATGAGGAAGTTTGGGAATGTTGAGCCTGATAACTACTGGTCTCGTGTATGTGAGGGTGAGACGGAGGGAGTGATCAAGCGCCCATGGCATTTCTTGTGGAAGTCGCGTCGCTTGATGGAGATGGTGTCTGCCATTTCCTCCCGGATGAATTGGGACTTTGATTCAGTCCACGTTGTGAGAGGTGAGAAAGCCCAGAACACACAATTGTGGCCAAATCTTGATAGAGATACCTCGCCGGATAGTCTCCTTACGACACTCAATGACAAGGTCGGTGCTGGCCGGCACCTGTACATTGCTACCAATGAACCTGATAAATCGTTCTTCGACCCACTGAAGGATAAGTATGTCACGCACCTCCTGGATGACTTCAAGGATTTATGGGATGAGAACAGTGAGTGGTACACTGAAACAAAGGAGCTGAGCAATGGTAACACAGTTGAATTCGATGGATACATGAGGGTTGCAGTTGACACTGAAGTGTTCCTTAGGGGGAAGAGGAAGTTGGAGACATTCAACTCTCTTACCAGTGATTGCAAGAATGGTGTCAATACATGCCCTGCTTCCTCCTGAACATCTCATTAAGTAAGTGCACTGAGAGTCTGAAATGTTATGCTTGATAGAATATTTAGTACCGTGTATCTTAAGCACACGTGGCTTCGTTGTAGCTAGTTATTTCATACGAGTGTTTCTTCTACATGACACTGTTGTTGTATTCTACGCGCCCAGATCACATTAGTTTGTTGAATTCATGCATCAGCACTTTGTACGAATTTCTAAAACAAGATATTTACTCAATGTCACCAGGGTAGGGCTCTATCCTAAGGTTCTCATGTGATCATTTTCTTTTTGACTTTTTGTGCTTTATAAATCCAGTTAATCTAGTAACATGAAGATCAGTACACCTTGTTTGAGAAATGAAAATAGCCATTATTACTGTTTGAAGAACTGAAGATTAATACCAGTTACAGAATTAAGGCGCACATTGCTCGACAGAAAATATGTGTATACATTTCTTGTGTGAGACTGAGCTATCATGAAAATGCAGATGTATGTGATGTCGGATTAGGAACATTGAATTGATTATGCATGATCAGGAACACATAATTTCGTGGGTAGGCGGATCATATGAGATATGAGATGTGAGAGATGGAATACGAATCAGTGAAAACATCGATCAGGATTGAAATAGATGGGCACATCACGCTGTAGAACAGAGCAGGTTACAGCTGCAGTATGAGACCTCCATCCCTCTATGGTACGGACATCATTTAACGACATGTTTGGCTCACCTTCATATTCTAAATATACTCTCGAGGTAGAGTTTGTAAATTTAATTAATGTGGTTTAAAATTTTACATGTCATCTAAGATAGAAACAAAATTATTTATCCAAATGCTATCACTGTAATCGCAAACCGCAAACTAATCTATAGATTTCTGGAGTTAGGAATATTCAGTTTAAAAAATCTTGGATTCTGAGGACAAACCGGGCCTAAACACATCCCCACAAACCCAAGCTGACAACACGGGCCCACAAGTCAGCCCTGCCAACCATTCCCTAGGGATTCTCCCCCATTGACATGCCTATCAACAAGGCCAAGACGCCCTTGTGCGGATTTGGCAGCGTGGGTTGGCTCGGTTCAGCTCCAAGAATCAGCACCTAGCGGGCGGGGCGGCCGGGCGGCGAGCGGGTGGCTGGGTAGCGGTCGCCGGTCGGTCGGCTAGGCACGCCGCACGCAGCGACGCAGCACTAGCCGCTAGATCTGGTTGACAAGCTGAACCCGAGAGGGTGGGGCGGCCGGGTGGCAGGCCGGCGAGCGGCAGACGGTCGGGGTGCCGGGCACGGCTCAGCGGCGGACCCAGATTTTGATGACGAGGATATGAAGTTAAACATACTATAAATATAAAAAATAGCATGATGTCAAAAATAAACTCAATCAATAATAAACTGAAGACAGTGGCGGATCGAGGATTTTACTAATGGGCATGCTGCTTCGAAATCTCCATATACAATTCGATAAAAATATATTTCTAATTAAGTAAATAATTGTTAGATTATACCGTAATTCAGTATATATACACTAAATAATATGATAAGTCTTAAATCAAAATATTAAGTTATAAACTTATTTAAATATAAATAATTCAAATATCATACTAACAAAGTTATACTTTCATCATAATATATAGTCGCAAACAACAAAGTGTTTGATTTGATCTCGTTACTAAATGCAACATAACATGCATGTAAATAATTATGATATATAATAACAGACAACAAAGTGTTTGATTTGATCTAATCACTAAACGTAACATAACATGCATGTAAATAATAAGTTGCATTTCTCAAACTGGAACGTGAATAAGAAAAAAATTGTGCTATCATTCCGAAGAAGAAAAAAATTCTGCTATCAGTAAAAAAAAGACAGACAGAACCAAGGAAAAACTCACCATGGGATCGATCTCAGAACCAAAGAGTTGCGTAGAGGCTCTTTCTCCATTAAGTTACGAATCTATTTTCAAATTCATTTGCAAGTTGTATACATGGATTTTTTTTACCAAAAAAATTTGGGGGTACAACTGTACCCCCTTACACCATGGTGGGTCCGCCCCTGGCACGGCTCATGAGGTAGCAGTGCTGAGCCGGTGACGGATCTGTATGTATGAGCCGAGTGAAAGACTAGAACTGGAAGTGTGGAAGATATGCTTGTCACAGCTAGCACAGTGATGGCGGGAAGTAATTCTGTGAAAGCATAAATATGTGAAGTGTGTGTTGTGTTTGAAAACGTATTTCTGTAAAACGAGCACGTAATCGGCAAGCTGTGGCTTGGGCTATTTTGTCGGACGTGCGCTAGGAGTAAGGGGCAAGAAAGAAGAAAGGAATCAGAAACAGAATTTCTGTTGCGTTGGGTTGGCTTGAGTTGTGGCGATTCCTCGTTCTCTTCTCCGGTGAACAATTTCTTACTCCGGCGAGTGAAATTGCTTCTCCGACAAGCGATCGTTACTAGCGAGTAGTTATAGTGGTATCAGATTTGGGTTTCACGGGTTTGTGCACTATCATCCTCTTGATCGGCTTGATCGGCTAGTAAAATTTTCCATGGTTGGGTCGACGGTCGCTTCAGCTTGACGGCTGTAATTCCCTTCAGGGTTCGGCTGGTTCAGAGTTTGTGTGCGACCTAGCGCGACAATCGCTACAGGTTCGGCAGGTGATCGTTGCTCTGGAAGCGATGGAGGACCGTGTGATGAAGGTGATGACAGCCCTAATGGTGAAGGTAGAAGGTATGGAGGCGGGTCAGGAGAAATTGATGGGTAAGGTGGAGCATATGCAGACCAAAGTGGATCTCACGATGACTTCATTAGGCCAAGTTCAGTAAGAACATGAGTTGATGGCGTTAGCACTGAAGCAAGTGACTACTGTGGCTGCTCTGCCTAGGGAGGCTCCAGGTAATATTCCTGTTGATCCGTTATCTTCAGCTTCTTCTCAAGTTGATGCTATCGATCGGGAGAGGGGTGCCCCAGAGGGTCATGTTCGCTGTTGGAACCCACCTAAGATGGGTCTACAGAAGTTTGATGGCACGGGTGTGCGGGTTTGGATTGATCAGTGTATCACGTATTTTGATTTGTATCAGATTTCAGAAGGTTTTAAGATGTCGGTAACTTCTTTAAACCTCACGGGTAATGCAGCTCATTGGTACAAGGCTTGGAAACAGGAGTTTGGTCGGCACACATGGGATGATTTTAGTGCTGCTACTTTGATGGAATTTGAGGCCAATATTCAACACATTAAGATGAATGAGTTGTTGTTGAAACAAAAAGGAACTGTTGATGAGTACGAATATCAATTTGATACACCGTTGTATCAGATCCGTTTATATGAGCAAGTTGAAATTGGGGGTTTATGGCTAGTTAGTCATTTTGTATTGGGTCTATGGGATGACTTACGAGTACATCTCAGTCCCAAGTGCCAAAAACAGTGACCCAGACTTATCATCTGGCTTTGGCTAAGAAAGGGTTGGTTGATCCTACCGAAAGTAAAAAGAAACAAGGAGTTGGTCAAGGTTTAAAACTAATTGATAAGGTGAAATTGGGTTCCTGTGAAGTTTGGAAGGCCCAACAGTTGAAGGAATATCATAGAATTCATGGCTTGTGTTTTAAATGTGGTGAAAAGTATTCCCCGGCTCATCTGTGCAATGTAGTTCCATCAGCCCAAGTAAATACAACTGAGGTAATTGATAATTCTGAGATTTTGTCGAATGAATTGTTAGATGTAATTGCTGTGGAAAATTTACTTGAAGAAGAGAAGACATCTTATTTGTCAGTCAATGCTATGGGAGGATTAAATTCTCCAAGCACAATTCAACTTCAGGTATTGGTTCAAAGACAAAAGCTGATAGTTCTCATTGATTCTAGGAGTTCTCACATTTTTGTCAATTCGGCGTTATTGGACAAACTGAAGACACTAGTGGCAGCTATACCAGCAATTCAAGTCAAGGTGGCCAATGGGAGTTTATTGTCTCGCACTCAGCATATTCCACAATTTGAATGGTGGGTATAAGGCACCACTTTTTATCATGATATGAAAGTGCTGGCTTTAGGAGGTTTTGATGCAATTCTAGGAATGGACTGGTTGGAATTACACAATCCGATGGAGTGTGATTGGATCAACAAGAAGCTATCCTTTTCATATAAAAACAGATCCATCACACTACAAGAAGTAGTACCACACCAAGACACTGCCATTCAACCGATGTCAGTGCATCAATTGCTGAAATGTGATAAGAGCAATGATATTTGGGCTTTAGCTGTGGTACATTCGATGCAACCATCTCTTTCTACGCCTATTCTGGTTAAAATTCAGTCTGTATTGGATGAATTTGTTACTGTGTTTCAATCAACATCTTAGTTGCCACCACACCATGAATTTGATCATGCTATCACTCTGTTGCCTGGCACTTCTCTAGTGAATACGAGGCCTTATCGATACTCTCCAGCACAGAAAGATGAGATTGAGTAGCAAGTTTTCGAGATGTTACAAACATGCCTGGTAGTGCCGAGCCATAGTCCATTTGCATCACCTGTCTTGTTGGTAAAGAAAAAAGACAGTACATGGAGATTGTGTATTGACTACAGGAAACTGAATTCTATCATAGTTAAAAATAAGTTTCTATTGCCGGTGATTGATGAGATTTTGGATGAGCTTGGGGGCTCTAAATTGTTCTCTAAGCTGGATTTGAAGAGTGGTTATCATCAGATCCGAATGCGAGAAGATGATGAACTAAAAACAGGATTTAAAACGCACCATGGTCATTTTCAATTTCGGGTGATGCTGTTTGTCTTAACAAATGCTCCAGCCATATTTCGGTGTTTAATGAATTCTATTTTTGCTAAGCAAGTGAGAAAGTTTGTGTTGGTCTTTATGGATGATATTTTGGTGTACATGTACAACATTTGAAGGAGGTGTTATCAATTCTACAGAAACACAAGTTGTGTGCTAAACTCAATAAGTGTACATTTGCTATGCATCAGCTTGAGTACTTGGGACATATCATATCAGCAGAGGGAGTAGCTATTGATTCAGAGAAGACAAAAGTGATGCACTGCTGGCCAACACCTCAATCAACAATTGAACTCCGAGGTTTTTTGGTCTCATAGGATATTATCGTAAATTTGTCCAAATTACGGTATTATCACTAAACCTCTCACAAATCTGTTGAAGAAGTCCACAGTGTTCAGGCGGACACCTCAAGCTCAAGCTGCATTTATCAAGTCAAGTTGGCAATGTGTAACATACCGGTATTAGCACTGCCTTCCTTTAACATACCATGATGGATGGATGTGATACGGGTGTTGGGGCAATTTTATCGTAAGATGGACATCTGGGTGACCTTTTACAGTAAAGCTTTGGGGGTTAATAATCAGAAGCTTTCAATCTATGAAAAGGAGTTTTTGGCTATATTGATGGCAATGGATAAATAGCGTTCATATCTGTTATGAGGCCCATTTACTATTTACACTGACCATAAAGTGTTATGTCAGTTGGAAACACAAACATTATCTTCTGAAATGCAAAGGAAGGCCATGACAAAATTGATTGGTCTGCAGTATAAATTTCAGTATCGGCGTGGTTCTGATAATACTGCAGCAGATGCATTATCATGAGTGGCACATCTGTTTCAAGTCCAATCTATCTCTACCGTCCAACCTCTATGGATTCAGGAAGCCCTTAATTCGTATGCAGTGGATGCTTATGCTCAATCACTATTAAAAGAGTTGGCTATGTGTGGGATCAATGAGAAGGGCTTTAGTCTGGTGGATGGATTAATCCGGTTGTATGGCAAGGTGTGGATTGGCAGCAATTCTGCTCTACAGACAAAGCTAATTGCAGCCTTTCATTCATCTGCTATTGGTGGTCACTCAAGTATACAAGCAACTTATCAACGGATCCACAAAAAATTTTACATTGCAAGAAATGAAAAGAGTTGTACAAGATTATGTTAACTAGTGTATTGTTTGTCAACAGGCTAAACATGAGCTTTGTAAGAGTCTCGGACTGTTACAGCCACTACCCATTCCTAAGGGTGCATGGCAGGATATTTCAATGGATTTTGTTAAAGGACTACCATTATCTGAACACTTCAATTGCATTCTGGTAGTAGTGGATCGGTTTTCTAAATTTGCTCAGTTCATTCCTTTGAAGCATCCCTTCACAGCACCTCAGGTGGCAAAGATTTTATTGGACAGGGTAGTCTCACTGTATGGAGTACCTAGGTCTATTGTTTCAGACCGTGATAAGATTTTTACTAGTTCATTTTGGCAAGCGTTGTTTGATAGACTGCAAGTGCCATTGAACTTGTCATCAGCTTATCATCCTCAGTCGGATGGGCAGACGAAGCATGTCAATCAATGCCTTGAGATGTACTTACGGTGTGCAACGGCAGCTAGTCCTCGCAAATGGATGCAGTGGCTTCCTTTGGCGTAGTTCTAGTACAATACAAGTTTCCATTCAGCATTGAAGTGCTCTCCATACAAAGTGCTTTATGGTATGGATCCAATGTACTCATTTTTGCTAGACTTGACCTCAGTACCTGGGAATTCAACAGCTGTGCCAAAGGTGGATCGTCTGTTACAGGATCGCCAGTTGTTTTCAGATATGTTACAACATCATCTGTTGAAAGCTCAAGTCCAAATGAAGCAACAAGAGGACACTAATCGGTCATTTCGTTCTTTTCAAGTGGGGGATCAAGTGCTGTTGAAACTGCAACCGTATGCACAGACCACTGTGGCCAATCGTCAATATCCAAAAATTTCTTTCAAGTACTTTGGCTCCTTCAAGATCATTGACCGTATTGGCACAATGGCATACAAGTTGCTGTTACCAGCTGACAATATGATTCATCATGTGTTCCATGTCTCACAATTGAAGCCCTTCGTGCCATCCAATGTTCCAGTATTTTTAGAGTTGCCGACGACTGTGGATTTGGATATTTAAGAGATGGTCCCTTCGGCCATTCTGGACAGGAGATTGGTGAAGAAAGGTAATGCAGCTCATGTGCAGGTGTTGGTGCGCTGGGGTGCCTTACCTTCAGCTTGTGCGACTTGGGAAGACTACACCGTGTTGAGAGCTCGTTTTCTGGCGGCGGCAATCTAGAGTGAAGACGGAGCTCAAGGGGGGCGATTGTCACAGCTAGCGCAGTGTCATCAGACGGCGTAGATTGAAGAGGCTGATGACGGGAAGTAATTATGTGAAAGCGTAAATGTGTGAAGTGTGTACTATGTTTGAAAACGTATTTATGTAAAACGAACACGTATTCGGCAAGCTGCGGCTTGGGCTATTTTGTCGGACGTGCGCCAGGAGTAAGGGGCAAGAAAGAAGAAAGGAATCAGAAACAAAATTTCTGTTGCGTTGGGTTGGCTTGAGTTATGGCGATTCCTCGTTCTCTTCTCCGGCGAACAGTTTCTTACTCCGGCGAGTGAAATTGCTTCTCCGACGAGCGATCGTCACTGGCGAGCAGTTACAATGCTTAAAAGGCTAAAACCTAATAGGCTTATTGGGTAGAGCTAACGAGTCGCTTGTGAGCTGGCTTGAACTCGACTCGTCGACTCTCTAAGCTGAGCCAAGTCGCAGTGAGCCTCAGGCTCAAATTCCAGGAAAACTCCCGTCTTTACCTATGGAGGAGAAATTTCATCTATCCCGGCTCCACCATATGAATGGGTAGTGGATGGGTGAAAACCTGTATATTCGTGGCTGCGGAAAACAGGAACATGGATGGGAAACCATTTCCGTCCGTGCCATAGTCGACAGGGTTTTTCTTTCATTAAACTCCACGTGTGAAAAATTGACCTCATCTCTATTCGGAGAATTCTCCATCGGGGGGCGCCTTGATATGCCTACTTGCTCTTATAGTTGCTTCCGGGAAATATGGGCTAAGGAAAAGGCCTTAAGTTGTTTGAACCAATTGGTAAGATGTTTCTCATTGTTTTATTATCTCTTTATGGCTCTCTTTACTCTTTAGGTTTGGAACCTGACAAAATTCCGAAGTGCTTTTTTTTAACATCATTCCGAAGAACACTCGCGAGCGCCTTTTTCGGTTTTGATTTTCACCTGGACTTCCTGCGAGTGTTCTTCTTCTTCTTTTTGCGTACTGCAGGCTGAGAATGATCCCTACGCGAAGAACCCAGATGCATTCGCCGATCTCATTCACCGTTACTCTAAAAAAGCTGGTCAGGATCATGTTATGATAATCTAGAATGGGACAGCAATTTGCTTGAGTAGCTACCATCATAAGGTGTGGAGCTGGCTACGATTTTTCCTCGATAAAACCGTGGCGATTTCACTAGAGTTAGTTCATGATGAATAGAGAACAAACCACCATAAAATGGAATTTTGGAAAAGCAAAGGACTGCACAATCCTACGGTGAAGTTATTAAAAAATGAACAGAAAAAAAAAACAAGCAGCATGCTGTTCTTTGTACAAATCAACTTCAACCACTCTCCAATCTCCATGCAAAACCTCACAAGCTGACTCATTTGCCCCTTTGTACTCACAAACCATTTAAATACAACTCATTTACAACAGAACACAACAGCACGCCATGATCTATTGACAGCATCCGCCACCATGCTTTGCTTGATTTTCTTGCTTCTGTTTCAGAATGTTCCTTTTGACAACTGAAGAAGAACCTTCCTCCAAAAGACTAGGGACCTCCATAATCTGGGCCATAGAAAAATCATGAGTTATTCATGACTCATATAAGTTAACCTACTCTTGCACTTGGAAAGAAACTGAAATTGCAACCCGCTTCTTGGTGTTTATTTGATCACGGATTTTCGCAATTAATGAACAGGCGTGAGTTGTTCGTCCTTCACAATGTTGTCAGTTCAAAAAACAGGCATGTTCTGCATCTTAAAATTACTCCCTTAATCAAAAACTAAAAATATCAATTCAAAACCATTAGAGATACTGAAGAAAAGAATCTAAATACACGTGTTGATGGGGAAATTCGAGTACATTTATATGAGCTCGCTCCAAAAAATCAATATAGAGTTATATCAAGCTTTAGAAGGCCAAAAATATGGGGGCTGATATCTTTGTTAGACATACCTTCAGTGCAAGTTCTTCAAAACACTTCTCAACATTATCTCGTGTTTTCGCACTACTCTCAAGAAACAGGCATCCAGATTCTTCTGCAAAAGCAAGCCCTTCTTCCCTTGTGACTGTTCTTTCATCCTCCTGAAAGATGGGACCATCAAAATTATAACTGACAACTTCAGCTATGCACCCATGAGAGGCCCATCAATGATACCTTTTGGAGTTGATAGATCTTAAGGGGCAAAACAGGCATACCACTATGAAAGTGAGTAGGAGATAACAGCAGAAGCTCTCGGGTAAGGCGAGGATGAGATTTTTTCAAAGAAATAACTACTTTTGGCCAAAATAGTACCTTGTCAATTTTGTTTCCAACAAGCATTTTTATGCAGTCTTTGTTTGATGAGTGTGACTCTATTTCCTTAGTCCATACGTCAGCCAAATTGGTGAAGCTTTCTCTCTTTGTGACGTCATATACTAGGAGTACACAAAAACACATTAGACTTTCATCTAGTTTGAAGCATGAAAACAACACAAATGGCCAGATGTCAGAGGTTCTCAGGATAATTATCACAAAAGTATTTCTACATAGTCAACCTAAAATGTTTGTGATTTCAAAAAAAATACGGTGGTGAATTATACATGTAATTTGTAACTTCTGGTTTTCCACGGTTCACATGGAAGCAAAACTTGGAAGTTGACCTAATAGTGAGTTTACACGCTGAATGACTGAATAGGCCTGCAAGATATAGTCCTAAAAATTACAGCAGTGCATAACAACTTGTTTATTATTTGAGCAACCAACCATACCCAGAAAAATTGTTATTACCTAGAATAATGCCTTGAGCACCTCTGTAATAAGAACTAGTAATTGTCCTAAACCTCTCCTGGCCAGCTGCAACATAACAGAACAGTGCTTTTAGAAGATTTGAGATATTGGAAATACCAGAGTAATTCATTCAATCAATAATAGCAATATAGCATGATTCATTTTGTTTATAGATAACTCAGAAACCTTCCAGAAGGACTGCAGTTATAAGATGTGGTTAAATACTGAACTAATTTAGAACAGGTAACATATTGGGCCACAAATTTGGAATATTGGAACCTCTGATGACAATGATGTTAGGGATGGAAGGGAGTAACAGGGAGGATGAACTAAAATATTTTAGGCACAAAGCAGACTGGTGGGGCTACAAATCTGTGAATAAGATATCAGAACCTCCAATAGCAATGATGTAAGGACATGGCAGGTGCAACATGGAGGGAGAACACCAAAAATATTAGGTGCAAAGCCATCAAAAAACAATTCCTAATTGTAATGACAACAGAAAAAGGATGGAAGGTCAAAATGAGCGGAAAGCAAAGCAGGTCAGTCACAAAGAAGTGAAGTGAGGCTTAAAAACAGAGTAGTTTAGGGCGCTCAATCTGTCAAATCTAGGCATGTTCCTTACTCATTGCTGTCCCTGGATCATCTTAGTTGGTGCTTGCAATAGCTTCTACGAGTAGATCTCAAGATGTCTAATCATAGTCACAACTGTACAGGAAAAATTCAACTACTTCCTCTGCCATCAAATAAGTATTGCGTGCAGAACCAGTTACTAAGGCACTCTTTTATTGCCAGAACCAAAGACTGTACTAAAAATTCTAAACTTGGATGACAGTCTCTAGTAGGATATACAGAAGTGCCCTAAACCATAATACCATATCATGAACTTTGTTTCACTCCTAATCTTAATATACTCTGGGGTGGACTTTTGCTGGCCCCTCAAAATAATCGTGTACCAAGAATGGTAGGTTACATCATTCCACAAGTGATAGATCATCAACTAGTTACTATTAGGTGAGGGTTGTTTACACCAGCAGGCATGTTTTTTACAATCTGAGTCATAAGCTCACCAGTATCCCATATTGTCAGCTTCAGTTTCTTCCCACCGATGGTAAGGAACTTGATTTTAAAGTCCACTCCTGGCAATCAGTTTGAAACAAATATTAGAAAACAAGTGAGAACAACAAGTATATTATGATACTTATACCCAAGACCGAGTGGTCTAGAATTCTGCATTGGTCAATTTCCAACATTGGCCAACTAACAAGAAGAAAATCTGGACCTTTCTCAGTAGGAGCAAAGCAGACAACAGCTAGGAC
This sequence comes from Zizania latifolia, assembly GCA_000418225.1. NCBI lineage: Eukaryota > Viridiplantae > Streptophyta > Magnoliopsida > Poales > Poaceae > Zizania > Zizania latifolia. The sequence goes on along the minus strand of KE372703.1, from coordinate 282,857 downwards.
ACAAAAAAGGACAAGGTCATCCACCAAAACCAATATCCTTAACACTTTACCTACCACTTCATAATTCCTCATACAATTGAATCAGAAAATGAAAGGGAGAACTCCCACATTAGGATTTTTGGCAGTATTAATTGAGCAGCACATGAGCAGTACATGGGCACGCCGAACGGCCAAAGTACTCTACTTGAATGGAGTGTAAGATCTGAATTGAAGCAAAATTGGACCGCATTTCAGGCGTATTTGCAACAGAACAGCCTCCTCCCCTAGCAGAAGAGCAAGCAAGCAAGCGCGCAGGCAATATTCGTCACGGATTCCGCGTTGATTGGCACACCGACAGAAAGCTGGCTACTAGGATGAGGCATGGCCGGTCTGCTTCGGGTGGGCGGGATACGGGCATGGTCGTATCGTTCCAAGGTTGGCGTGGGGGCACGCACGTATGTGACCTACCGATGGTTGGCGCGATGTCGTCGTCGAGGTGGGCGGCGGCGACGAAGCTGACGAGGAGGCTGCTCTTGCCGACGGCCGAGTCACCGATGAGCAGGATCTTGAAGGAGCACTGATGCCCCACGCTGCTCCCCGCCACCGCCGGCGACCCCATCACCCCGCCCCGTACGCCCTCAGATTCGAGCCTGAATCTGTGCCGAGGCAGACAAGCAGAGCCGAATGCGCACAGAGCGGTGGTGGAGACGTGGTGGCCGGGTGGTGTGAGGAGAGGCGAGACCGGCGCGCGGCGGCAGCGCCGAGGAGAGGAGAGGACGCGGGTTGGCTGGCTGGCTGGCTGGCTGCTGCTGCTGCGCTGGCTTTGACTGGGGTGGTGTGCGTGACGGTCACCAGCGGCTGGTTTTATTATGGCAGGCAGCCGCACGAGGTGGGGGTGGATATCGATTTTTTTTTAAATTACTTTTTCGAAATTACATTTTTTTTTGACCATTTTAAAAAAACTAAAGATCCACACCCTTTTCGATACTTCGACATGTTTTCTACGATCGATGATATTTCGACATGTTTTTTCTATCGATCAACTAATGGTCAATAGGCTCGGCTAGCAAAGACATGCCACGCTTTGTCTGTGAGGCCGCCTATGCACACTCGTCCATGCATGCGCGCATACTCTCGTGCCTGCCCGCTAACACTTCTGTGCTCCACTAGTTGGGCCTGCCCACGCGCGCTCGTGAGCAGTTGCGACGCGATCCGCCCATGTGATCTGTCCATGCCCACGCACCTGCACCTGTCAACCGTTGGTTAGTCAACATGAAAAACTTTATTCCTTGTCGACTATCCAATGGTTAATAGGAAAATTCTTTTCCCCGTTAACCGTTGAACGATCGATAAGAGGCCAACTATTAGATCTAAGCTCACATCGACTGTTCAACTATTGATATTATAATTTTTAAAACAGTCATTTATAAATGTAATTTCGCAAAAAAATTAAAGGGGTGGATTTTGGCCGTTTTGGCCCAGGCCGCGAGGATTTCGAGTACTCACTCCGCTCCTTACTCTCAAGTATTTGCCACCTAAAAGTCATTTTAGGTTATTTTTTAATTTAATACATGCGCTAATTAATCGGCTTCCATTAAACAAGTGACATCACTCAATTAGATTGGTATGAAAATTAAGGCTGATATGATTAATTAGAGACAACTAAATAATTTCTCCATAATAATAATATGTTTTAATGGTTAAAATTATTTTTTTAAGGGAGAGAGTACATGCTTGCTTGGGAGGCTTCCGTAGCCGTGGTTACTCGCTTCTCTAAATATTATAGATTCTAAACCTAAATTATAAAAATTAGTAGCTATAAAATTTATAAATAAATCAGAATATAAAAGTTAAAGAAACATCAACTTATTTAGATTTTCAGTAGCTAAATATTCACATGCTACTTCACCTAATAAAATTTATCTTGACGTTTCATGGGATGGTGTCAGGTGTGGTGTGGCGCTGGCGGCGGCTCGTGTGGGGGAAATGGATATGGCGTGATACGGTGAAAGTGATGGAATCGGTAGCCGAAAACTCCAAATACCCTGCCGGTTTCAAGATGGTTGAAACCCCTGAGCTTTGGTCGGAATTCGTCGGACGTGTGAACCCTGGTCGACGCCGCGGCGGATGGAGAAGGAGCAGCAACTCAGCTTCAGCTGCATGTGTGGATACCTGTTACATGATGCTGGCTGCTGCTGCTGGTGATGATAGCGACCGCGTCTCGTACGGGGCACGAATACGTGCGTGGTCACGAGGCGAGATACGGTGGTACGCGGGAGGACGTGCAATGTGTCCGTATTTGATTATTTGGGACGACGGCCCAAGGGCATGGCCGTGTCAGTGTGTCACCACCGGTGCGTAGTAAAAAAACTGGAGAGGTGGTTGAACCGGTTAGTTCATCGGTTCAATTGTTCAATCGCACACGGTACAAAAGATATAAAATAAGGAGTATTTTGTGTTTTAACATTTGATATGTTATTTGTTTAAAACCGTTACTAGTTTGGCGGTTTAAAAAATCAGCCGATTCGTTTGATTTTTACCGTTGAAATCGAATGAACGGTCTTTCAGTGATCTAAACTGTTAAAATGTCCGATTACATTTTTTTCGAGTTTAACTGTGATTTGGTCTGAATTTATATAGCCTGACGACGTCGTGTTTCCAGGAATCCAGAATTCCAGCTGATGTTCTATTTTTCTCGGCATGTATTGTTCTTAATTACCTGCATGCATGCATTCATCATCAGTTGTTATCCCCATGACTGTAGTATAAAGTTGAGATCAAAGGTGTTAGTATATTCTAATTCCTCTCTTTAACTTTGTTTCAAAAAGTTTTCGTTTTTACTTCTTATTTCGCAAATTTCAATACTCTTTATCTGCCCTTATTAACGGGAGCCACTTTGGTTTTTAATCGTATCACTAATTTATTAGTTTTAAAACTAAAAGTACAATTGTTTTAGGACCTAGAGAGTATTTTTGGAAATAATTTTTCTCTAGTTTTTTTTTGCATGAATGATCTGGTTTTAAAGATGGACGTCAACTACGAGTCAAACGTTCAATCCCAACATAAAGTTTAGCTCTGTGAAACATTTGTCTCGTAAACATAGAGTTGCATGTTGTGAAACATTTATAATATACACATACAACATAATGTACAAATCCTATATCACAACAACTGTTGTTGATGCAAGCAACATTCTCACCTATGCAACACGTCAAAAGCAACATTTGCAATAACTTCACTCTTTCATTCAGGTTGTTGAAACTGGTAATTCATCCGACAACAGCGATGAAACCCACAATTGCACATGATTTTTACGGCAGACATTTTAAAAATCGGGTTTTTCCTGTAAAACTGGAGAAATTTGGGTTCTGTTTTATTAAAAAGAAATCATTGCATTATGCAGCTCAAAATACCAGAGCAGCAGGAGACGAATTAACGTCGTACTCTTTGATATTCTGAAGAACTGTCCCGTTAATTACTCGCGGAACGAGTTGAGAGCTCACGAGATCACCTTGAAAAAAACGCAGATAAACCATTTGACATGTCGTTAATTATGACACTGGCCGATACAATAACACCGTTATATATAACAAGTTCTAAGATAATTGAATAAGTATCGTTCATTTTTATATATCTAACGACTACGATTAAAAGAAGACGACATCTTACCTGATATAATTAAAAGAAGTGTATATATTACCGGAGTTAATATATAATTTTTTTTAATAATGGTTAAAATTAATTCTGTCTCTTACCTATATATATTGCAGCCCACTTGTCTAAAGGAACTAAAAGAACCAAGCTTTTTTTTTTGTTGCTAGACAGGGAGGAAGAACATGATATCATATCCTATGATATGCATCACAGGACGGATGATTTGTAAAGAGGAGTGCAAAGAATTCTTTGAGCGATCGATCCTTTTCAGCTAATCAAATGAGATGGTTAAGCAAGCAGTGTGCCGAGCGGTCCACCCACCACCACTTCATTGATCAGTTTGGTCGTGGCCGGACAGCAAATGTACCAAAAATGGTTGACAGGTTCATCGCCAAAAACAAAAATGAATTATGAATTTAAATGCCAGGATATATGCCGGAATGCATGCTGCACTATCAGAAATATAATGTTAACAGTATACCAGAAATTATACAGCTAATTAACATTATTGTATTAGTCCGAACCAAAAACGTTAATTATCTGTAGCTTCTGAACCTGTTCTGCACTACCAGAAAGCTACAGCTAGTTAATATTATATTAGTGAGAACAAAATAAAAATCCAGCTGCAAGCAACACTTTCACTGAACTTTATGCACCAGAATTGTAAACTGCAAATGAATTACATAAAATATCTTGAATGCATTATGTGCATGCTTGGTTGCTTGCATCAAGGAGCCGAGAGTTTTCAGTCTTTCAGTTTCAGTTGGTGAAGTAAGTACTCTCCAGTTATGTGTCAGCTTTCGTACGGACTCCATGACATTTGGATAGTGGAGTGATAATAAATGAGGGCTACCAAAATCCAGGGCATGGCCGTGAACAATTAGTGCTGTGTAATTAAGTTACCAACAATGCGAGAAAATGACGGGGAGAAAATGCTGCAATGCGGCGCTGTCTAATGGCTTGCTTTGCATCCGGCTTCTATTCTTGTTGAAACTCCTGAATTCTCAGCTTTGCAGCTAGAGATTTCATTCTAGTAAGTATCACTTCAGTTCAATTTTTCTTGATTTTCTAGCTTTAGAGTATTTGGATGTTAACGTTGATGTTTTGATAATTGAGATATCACTTTGAACTCATATACTTGCAAACAAACTCGTTAACTATAAGTACAACACAAATATATTTAATATATATAAAATAATAAATATGTATA
>KE372703.1:216675-264541 GCA_000418225.1 Zizania latifolia | reverse complement strand
GGGAGGGAGGAGAGAGAGAGGAGGGAGAGAGGGAGAAACCCTAACCCTAACCCTAGCTCTGATACCATGCTAAGTACTGAGATAATTCATTAAGGCTAACCCTAAAGAGGACTGCATATATATACACAGTACATGGGTCTAATGGGCCCACACACTCCAACACATATGACATATGAGAATCTATCTAAAATGTCAGTAATTAAGAAGCTTTCTGGCCTGGAAAAATCTGTTAGGCTTTATATGGGCCATTACCCATTGGAGTGTGGTCTGTGGGACAAGATGGCCCAGCAAAGATTTTGAGATATCATCGTTCGATTTTTGACCTGAGATGTTTTATGTTAGATCCACAATAAATTTGGAGTGATGGGCTGTGGCTGTAGATACCCTGCTACCGTGCTATTAATGCAACGGGCAAGTACTAACCAAAGGTGAGCAAATCTATGTAATATCAGCATGGCACTAAATAAAAGTTATGTATAATAATATACTATAATGTATTCTTTCCGATTTTATTTTAGATTTCTCAACTTTTTCTTAAATATAGATTGTTTTAGATCTTCTAGACACTTTCTAATCTTTTCTTCTTGATTTGTCAAATAAATTTATCTTTCTTACAAATAAAACTCATATTTTTTAAAAGCATAATAAATAATAGACAGCTAAATCATTTCAATTGATTTCTTAAATCCTATGCATAAATCTATGTACCATGTAATAATTGGAGTTTGTAAACAGAACATATGACACACGGCCCATTTCAGTTTATTTTAAGCCTATCCAATTTGCTGCCACAAAATGGCCACTCCTCCCTCTTGGTGCAACTGTGTAGCAGATGCCATTCTTCTCCCAGTTGCAGCTTGCGCGACAGCGAGAGCCCTTCCCGGCTAGTTCAGAGTTCGAACTTCAGGTGAGCTCGTATCTACGACTCTACAGCGTGCAGCAGTGGATAGCATCTTCTTTTGTGAGCTGCGAACTCTGACTCTGCTGCTGCTGTTGCTGTTGCTCAAACCCTGGAGCGCGCGGCTGGGCCGGCTCTCGTCTCCCTGGTGTTATAGGAGCAGCAAGACGGGCACTTGTGCGCCAAGACGTGGAAGTTCACGTTCGACGTCTCACCGCAGTCGTTGCAAAGGATCCATATCTACAAGAGGAGGAGGAGGAAGAAGAAGAAGGAAAGGATTGCTCAGAATCATGCCATGTTCACTGATGAACAAGTCATGTGACTATGTGAAGAGTGATGGGCTTACCATCTTCTTCGAGTAGAACTCCGGCATCGGTGTCGCCGCGACCTCCTCGTCGAGCTTCTTCCATGCGTCCGACATGTCGCAGGCTGACCGTGAGCACACCGGGCATGAGAAGCTGGGAGATGAGGCAGGGTGAGGACTTCGTATCATTTTCATTGATCGGTAAGAGCGAGCTATTCGTCAGGTGAAGTTGTCTGAAGAATACTTACTGATGATGCGCTCTCATCTCGTTCAGACATTCCAGATGAATCGTGTGCCCGCACTGCAAGACGCTGATGTCCTTCGTCGAATCAAACAGGTACTGTGGTTTGGAAAACAGGGCAGATTTTTGTGTAAGATCAAGAATTGAGAGAACAGAAAAGATATGAGTGCTGCTTTCTTGGCACCAAATGCTGTGTAAAGCAAGCCTCACCTCGAAGCAGACAGGGCAGTTGTGATGCATTGCTCCTTCTACACAGACATGAGAATCCCTGAGGACATTGCTGTAGCAACACCCTGTTTAGACAACAAAGGCAATCTTCATCAGGAAACATGTGGAGGGAGAAGTTTAAAAACATTGTGCACAACATACCGCATTTGTCGCAGTGAAAGAACTTATCTACACCCCCAGTTCTGAAGAAAAAGAGAGAGTATCCAAGATTGATCATACCGAATGAAATAGTGAATGCAGAAAAAGTTTCAAAGAGATATATTTGAGACTTGCCTGCATATGCCGCATCCTTCACAATGATATTGGTCCTTTGAGACCTGGAACAAACCAAACCAGTATCTGTCAGATCGAGAAGCAACAAATATTTCTGAAACAATGTCATTATTACCACATTAGAGACTAAGGTGTAACTTTGAATCGTCATTTATTGCCCAGACATGCTTACATACATCATCATCAAAGAAGTTGCATTTTTTGCAGAAGTATTTTCCCATGCATACCCCACAGCTAGAGCAGTTCTGTTGTACCTGTTGATCACAATGAATAATTTTCATGTTATTAGTACAGAAAAAGTTAGTATGCCGAGAAATTCTACTGCACATTCCCGTGGACAACTTACATCCTGTTCTTTGTTGCAGAGAGAGCAGATAACCTGTGATGCACCACCAAGTAGAATAGTTTCAGTAATTCCAAAATCTGTACTAAAAAAATTTGTAGGATACCAACAGAAACTTGGTATCAATGGAACTAAGGAGCAACATTTTTTCCTGTCAAGTATGGTGATATCGATACTAGGTCGCCGGAATTAGGAAAGTTGATATAACTCAAATGATTGAAAATGACAAAAGGTTAACAGACCGAAATCCTTATCCACTGGAGGAAGATTTGAGGACTTGGCACTAAAAAATTTATATTATTTAATTATTTGACACTTGTGTGGCATGTGAGACTATCTTAATCTATAACCATAGACCAAAGCGACAAATAATCAATGCCAATCATATGCTCAATTATTCAGTAATCAAACTCCTGTCCCTTTCCTCCTCTGCCTTTCCCCTTTCTCCTAGCCGTCATCCTTTCTAGTGACATGGTCACATGGACACAGGCACACAGCAATCAACAATGTGGACCTCACATTGTCCACTCGTAACAGAACTCACCAATTTGATAGTGGCGAGTGGCGTAAAGAACGGAAAATGTCGAGAAGAATCTTGGGACGGGGGCATGGGCTTTTCTTGGCCACCTCATGGCAGTGGCTCCAAACTTCAATTTCAATGGCAAGTTTGCTGGATTTTGAAATCTGGGCCTAAGAAATTTTTTAATTTGTGGAAAACTGGGCCATGTCATCGTCGATATAGACCACAACTTTTTTTTTGTCGGATGTTCTAATGCTTAGCAAATCCAAATTCCAAATAAATTGACGCGAAAACGGATTATATCGGATGGAATATGACAAAAATGAAAAGAAGAGCAGATGCTTTGAGATTAAACACCTTCTTGATTTCGTGGCGGGGAATCTCGTGCCGGTCGTTGATACCAATGTCAAGCGAATTCTGCAACAAAAATATAGGAAAAATTAGTACAATTCGACCGTTTTCCTCTTTCGGAGAAGAATCGACAAAAAAAATAAAAAATTGACGGCAAAATATAGCAATAGAGGAGGAGGAGAATCGACAGAAATTTCAAAAGTTGAAGACAAAATATAGCAATAGAGGAGGAGAAGAATCGACGGAAAATTCAAAAATTGACGGTAAAATATAGCAATAGAGGAGGAGAAGAATCGACGGAAAATTCAAAAATTGACGGCAAAATATAGCAATAGAGGAGGAGGAGAATCAAACCAACCTTGGCCTCGTTGTGGCAGTGCCTGCAGCCGAAGACCTCGCCGCAGCAGGGCGCCCTGATCTTGCATCTCCTCATGTAATGCGCGCAGCTTCACGACAGCAACAAGCAGTCAAGCACAGGAAAAGGTGAGAATAGAAACGCGCCCCTCGGATCATGATTTTCTCGCTTGCATACCCGTACTGCTCCGACACCAAATCCAAATCCATCTCCGCCTCGCGTTCCTCTCGCCGATCGACTTCCCCTCTCCAAAAAAAAAAAAAAATCCCACCCACCACCCCGTCACGCGCCTCTGCAAGCGGCGAGACTGCAACCAACGCCCCGCTGGCTCTTGCCCGAGGAGAGGAGAGCTAGGAGACGGCGGGGACCGACCGAGACCGTGGGCGGAGGAGCGCAGCGGCGGCGGAGGCCGAGGCCGTCGACTCAGTGGAGGAGAAGAGTGTCGGCCGTCGGGTAAGCGCGCGATCGCAGGATGCTGCTCGCCGCTCGCGTGGAGGCGGCTGCTATTTATAGGACTTTTACGATGAGAGAATTAATCTTAGTTAGAAAAAATAGACATACTAGGGAATCTTTACGTGCTCCGTATATCTTCTATAGAAATAAGAGATAAAATCAATATTAATCTTTAATTAAGTATAATTAAATTAAATAAATAAAATCTAAATTTTACTATTGCCTCTTCTCTCTAGCCGATTAACTCCCTCACTCCTTCGTCGCCGCAACGCACCGCCGTCGTGGCGCCCCGCCGCCCGTTCATCGTTGCCGTTGTGGTCGCCACAGCGCCCGTCCGCCGCCCTACCGCCACAGCGCCCGTCTGTCGCCCCTCGCCTCGGTGCCTGTCCATCGCCTGTTCGTCGCCTCCGCCGTCTCGTGTCCCGGCGGCCGTTCGCTGCCCCTGCCAGCCGGCGCGGCCTTGCGCCTTACGCCGCCCTGCGCCCCGACTAGCATGGCCCCGTGTCTCGGCGCCCATCCGCTGTACTCGTCGCCGCGGCACGGTCAAAGCACGCCGGTGTCGATGAAAAAGCAGCGGTAGAGAGGTAACGTTTTTAAATCTAAGTCATTGAATAAATAAAATAGACGGTTTAAGGGTACCGTAAAATTTTTCAAATATTACGAGCAAATCGTCAATTTCTTTTGGCTGCTACGGCAAATCAGGATGATTTTGGTTTTCTTTCTCGTATACACGATCGGTTTTCATAGTAGGTTTCTTTTAAATGATCGGTTTTGCAGTAATTAATCTCAAGTAAATTTTAAATTTGAGCATACTTATCTACTCGGACCTCATATTTGGTTTTAGATAATATGGTATATGTATATCTACTCGGAGTTTTCTCAAATTAAGCAACCAAATTCATCGACACAAATCGTGGAACGTAGCAACGGGTTGTAATCGATATTTCATATAACCTACCTGTTCATGACAAAAGGCTGAATAAAATTTATCAACATTCATTTTTTTATCACGAATGGCTGCCCAGTTCAATACACATGCCGTGAGCGTGAGCTTGACCGCTTCTCGTGATTTCACCAGGTTTCAGTAATCTATCTTATCGATTAAAAATTTAAACAAACAGACAAAAATTTAAACAGATTATTATTATTTGTAATCAGATTATGCCAATAAACTGGTCAAACTCGTTTTTTTACTTATTACTCTAGAAGTAAACATGAAATTACCGCTTATCATCTTATACTTTATTTTAATTTAAATACATTATAAGCTATAAGCTAGATTGCAATAATTCCAAAAACAAACATAGGCTTACTCCGTTCATAAATACTTATCATAATTCATACACTATCATTAATTTCATCAAAGCTATAATATTATCAAAACAATAATATAATTATACAGTTTTTATATATAATTTGATGGTATAAAAATTTAGTCAAACAACAAAAATATTGTTGTAAAAAAAAAGAGCATTACCAGCGGCGGGTGTTTGCCCACAGGGTGGCGCAAGCGCAGACGGTTTGGTTACTGGGAAAGGATGAGGATATACACGTAGGATGTGGGATCACATCGCCAGCTAGACCAGAGCGTGCTAAGCTCACAACGGGACAAAAGATTAACAAAAGGCTTCATTTCATCTTTACTACTTTTGACTTGACTTGATAACTCTATCCGATTACTTTTAGATCTATATTTATATTTATTTATTCCGTGGAGAGTATAAATGCTAGTAACTCCAAAGTTTCCACACTTAAAACTATACAATAATTCAGTAAAATGTAGTTCGTTGGCATTGAAACTTGACATTGCAACTATATATTATACAAATTTAAAAAATTTCAAAAACATTTAAATTTGATAAAGTTATAAGCATCGAAATGGAAAAAAGAATGGGTCGGCTTAGTCCGCATTTCACATTCATTATTTTTATTTTTATATTTAAAAAGGAGGTATATAATTCCTATAAATTAGTTAATGTGTATGGACTAGCTCATGATGAGGATTAAGGAAGGTTTTTGCAAGAACTATCTGATAAACTGAGTAATCAGTAGGTTCCAATGCTGTTGGGGAAGATTTTAATTTAATTAGGTGTCCTGAAGAAAAATCAAAAGGAGCCCCAAATAAAAAGTGGATGAGAGCTTTCAATGCCTTCATTACTAATGAAGAGCTCAGGTAGCTTCACAAAGTTGGATGCAAATTTACATGGACAAATAAACAAATAAGCCCTACTCGAAAAGTTTTGGATAAGTTGGGAGACCTTTTTTAGTCCAAAACCTTTCTAGAGAGGGTTCTGATCTTAGCCCTTGTTAATTTGGACAGACAACAAGCCTTGGATATTAAGTGGGTGGCCTACAAGTGTTAAGCAGAACATTCTGGATCATTGAAAGCAAGTGTGTCAGCAGAAGAATGAGAGGGTGAGGGGCTAATATGACAAGTTCTATATCTCATCAAAAGAAATATTTACAAGAGGAGATCAAAAAATGGGTGGATAAGGATTTATATCAACCCCGAATTAGGAAGGTGTGTATGAAGCTGAGAGAGGCTTGATAAATATCTATCAAGAAGCTTGTTATTGGTAAAATAGAAGTGGACAACAGTGGATCTTGCATGAGATGCTAATGGAGAAGAGATTACAGATGGGGGTGCTTATATTCTTACTACAAGAAGCTGTTTGGGTCTGAAAAAAACCCATCTATTCACTTGTGTACATCAGGGGTGATAGAGGGGGACTATCAAGAGAGGAAAGTTTGCAATTAATATCTCCTTTTACAAATGAGGAGCTTGATCTCCTGGTCCTCATCATGAGCTGGTCTATACACATTAACTAATTTATAGGAATTATATACCTCCTTTTTAAATATAAAAATAAAAATAATGAATATACCTCCTTTTTAAATATAAAAATAAAAATAATGAATGTGAAATGCGGACTAAGCCAACCCATTCTTTTTTCCATTTCGATGCTTATAACTTTATCAAATTTAAATATTTTTGAAAATTTTTAAATTTGTATAATATATAGTTGCAATGTCAAGTTTCAACTATCTGATACTGAGTAATCAGTGAGCAGGTTTTGGGGGAAGATTTCAATTTAATTAGGTGTCCTAAAGAAAAATCAAAAGGAAATAAAAAGTAGATGAGAGCACTCGAACCTATCCTTAAAGAGATCTGAAGGGGATCTCAATAATTTGATGCTAATAGCATTAAGCATCTATTTGCTTACTGAATGTAAAGTTTTGCTTTTGTTCCTGGAGAAGGGATAGTGAAAATTAAATTAGATTTTGAGAAGGCTTATGACAAAGTGTAATAGGGGTTTCTGATTGAGGTATTATAAAAGAAAAGGTTTTGAGGCTAAATGGATTGGGATTGAGTGGGTAAGGAAAATAATTGAAGGAGGGAGAGTAGCCATCATCAACATCAATAGAGAAATAGGGGGTTTTTTTAGAAGGAGAAATAGGGGGTCTTTTGTTCAATTTAGTGGGTTTATTAGAATTGTTGGTTAGGGCTAGTAAGTGGCCATCTTGCAGGGCTAGTCCCTCACCTGCTGGTTGAACTGGTTGAAGGAGGGCTCATCTCATAAGTACTTAGGCTTACTTATCAACTTATGTAAGCCCAATTTGTTAGATTTTGATGGGATTGTAACTAAGGTTGAGCTACTCGGAAAACTGGTCATCTTTTTTATGGGAAGAGAATGGCGCTGCTGATTAATGCATTCATATGTATGTCATGGGGGTGTTTTTACCTGAGAAGATTCCACAGAAGAAAATAGTATTCGATGTCATTTCTTGTGGGAGGGACTGGAGAGATATTAAAGTAGGGACAGGCACAAGGGTGTCTTTTTGGTATGGAGATGTATCCAGATTCTGTTTGAGTGGTGGACAGGTGAGATCTTTAGCCAAGGAGAAATGATTTGGCTTATAGATAAAAAAGATTTCTCATCGGAATGATTACTGGTGCGATGAATGGTGTGATAGATGCTGAAAGTATGAGGATTTAGAAATATGGTATGTTTTTTCACGTGGTTAATGCTGAAAGGGAGGATCCAGTGGGAGAACAATTAAAGAATATGAAATGGAAAGGCAACCCGGCTTGTAAACTTTGCGGGCATTGTCATTTGTTACAATTGCTATCCAAATTCTGGGAGCCGGGCGTGGTCTATTTGGCTGTTGAGGCTGGCAGACGCTCCAAGTTCAGTCGTGCCGACTTGAAGTGATCTGGTTGGGCAAAACGTGAGGTGGTCAGAAGTTTTTTGGAGATACAGTTCGTCTTTTGGGATTAATGTCTGTTATTTTGGTGATGTATCAGCAGTGTTTTAAATAGGCGTTTAACTGTGCCAGGAAACGTTGGGCTGGTACTGCAAATCGGTAACCCTGCTTTCAAGTAAAGCAGGGCTCCTGATGGAAGCCTTTTCTCTAAAAATATAATTCCTATACTGTTTTTTATTGTAAATTTTCTTCACATTCCTACATTTTTCTAGAATTTTTCCATATTATTTTTTCTACATATTAACCGTTCCAAACTAAAGTTAAAGAAGAGATAATAGGAACGAAGGTTGCGTATTTGCAATAAATTTAACGAATTTAATGTAATGCTGGTCCAACTAAAGGTCATTGGACTATTCTTTCAATATCAAAGAAACAAAAAAAATTCAAATATGATTGGATATCCCATAATAATTGCAACATAGGGGGGAAATAAATATATTGCAAATTAGCTTTTCCAATAGTAACTACAAAAAAAATTGCATTTCTCAAAATCAATTTTACAACGAAATGCGGTAATTTTTTGTGCACAGCTCATGCCTTTTGAACATTTGTTAACCTGAAGTATACGCAGCTACAGCCTACAAGCCCCCAACACACCAAATTGTACAAATTTAGGTTTCCCACTATGCTGTACATAGAAAATATAGCAAAACATATACTAATTCTTCCTCTGGTAAATTTGATGATGGGCATCCAAAAGATCATTCATTAGTGCTCTGCATGAGCTCAAACCACTGCCAAAGAGAGCAGATAACATGAGTAAAAGATCCATTAGCTAATAAATAGCAAGGGCTAAGACGTGCGTTAATCCGTACCTGTCTAAGCAAGTCAGCCAATGTACGAGGAAGTGCTTCAATATTTTTCAGCGTGACATAGTAAGGGAATGGAAAGGAGTTCATATATTTTCCCATGGTTAGCTTGGAACCTTGATAGGATACTTCCTGCAAGCAACAGTGCCACAAGATTTTAAATTCAATTAATTAGACGCTCGTGTAAACCATGTTATTGAAATTTGGGAAGTATACGCACCAGTGAATCCATAATAGATTCCTCGTGACTATCTAGGAGCACGTATGCAATCATTCTCTTTCTGTTGAGAACATTCCTGACATAACGCTTCAAATTTTCCTGATGACACGAAGCAAACTTCAGAACCAGAAGGTAGGCACTGGGATCAACAAGCAAAGTGAGAGAAAAACTGGTACCTTTTCGTGGAACTTGCCATCGGATATTATTAGTATGAGTTGCTGAAGTGGATTTTGCCCCGAGGGTGTACGTGACCGTGCCACGGCAGTATCAAGCATCGTGTTCAAATGCACTAAGAGGTCACGGACTGGTTCGTCTTCAAGTTTGTTGTCTTGCTCAAAGGACAAACTAGAGAGCATCTGTAATCAGAGAATGAAAGTGAGCAACAGTTTGTAAGTTTCAATAATTTAATTGGAAGGCAAAAGAGCTTGCAATCAATCTTCATCAAACCTACATTCATTCCAGCTTCGGCATTGAAGATCTGATCAAAATCATGTAGCACTTTGACATTTCCCTTTTTACCAAAACTTGCAACTGCAAACTGTCCAACCTCAAGTTGTGACATGGCCCGGCAGACTGTAACTAATGCTTCAATAGCCACTTTTCCACACTTGCCCTCAGACATACTCCGTGAGTCATCCACAGCAATAACCACTTGGTAATTCCGTTTATTAGGTTTAGTGCGGCGCAACCATATCTTATCCCTGCGGAAATGACTTGCAATATATGGAATAACCTGAAAAATAGTAATGATCCATCACATCCTTAAATAAGGGGAAATCATTTTTGTATCAGAAAAAATAGCAAGTATATGTACCTTCTTCATGTTTATTCTTTTTCCAGTTCTGTAATCTCCTTGAAGCTTACTTGCGAGAGTTGGTTCCATGACAAGGCGCAATTGCTCAGCTAGTTCTTGGGATAATTTCATAGTTGTGAGTTGAAGACTTTTCCAGTCAACAATAGCCCCTTTCGTATCTTCATCTATGATGTCCACATCCATGTGCGTAGACAACTCCCTGATACTGGTTAGGTTATCCAATAGAACTTTTTTGTCATCTGCTGGAGGTCGTCTGAATGAAACAACATCTCCAGTAGAGTTATCTAGTTCACCTTGAACTAAATCACGAACAGATGTATCAGTTTGAATCTCTCTATGCTCAAAGTTGTTGGCATTTTCAGTTTTGTTGGTACGTGATTGTGAAGCTTGCAGATGTGGCACTTCAGGATTATGATCATCTCCAGGTGTCTTCTCAGCATTGTGTTCCACTTTGTGTCCATGGTTTTCATCCTCCACGGAAGATTGTTTGACTTGCAGGTCATCATTGATTTGATCAGCTGTTGCATTACCCAGTGCCTGAGATGTGCTCTGCTCACTGTCCGGCACATAACGAAATTCAGTAGCACTTTCATCATCAATATGGTGTTCAGTTTCTGTTTGGTGATCCTGGGTATCAGCTGAGACTTTAGCTCGTTCTTTCCAGTCCTGCATTGCATCTCCCATGCTCCTGAAAGGATTTGTCTGTTTGATTTGTGATGGTGGAGTATCAGTCTGCAACTCTGGCTTGGAGTTGGATAATAACCTAGAGCTGTCACCAGAGTTGGCCATAGATATTTCCAGACTAGGCACTTCATTGCTTGAAAAATCAACAGGAGCAACTGCATTATTCATATCGGTGCTGTTGGCCAAGTTTGATTCAGACTCTCTGTTAGAGTCCATTTCCGCATTATTGGGTTGCATACCCTGTGAAGGATGTTCAAGTGACTCAGTCTTTTGCAGTTCTTTCTCCATGTTATCTGGCTCCATGTGTCCATCTTCAGCATTTTCCTGTTCACCATCAATCTCGTTCTCACCATGTTGTGCAGCATCTCCATCCTCCACATCATCTGAAGCATTTAAACCCTCATCTGCTAGCTTTTCCTCTTCTGGACTTTCTTCATTGTCAGTGTCCATTTCATCAGTATGTTCCATTTCATCAGTATGTTCTGTCCCCTCCATATCCACGTCCTCAGAATCATCCTTTGGTTCAGGGAGTTCAGGTCCTGTTCGATCATCATAGGCATCAGCTTTGTCCATTACATCATCAGTATCCTGATCAACATCCTCACAAGTACTAGGATCATCATCCAAATCATTATTCTTGTCTTGCTCATCATAATCCGTCTCTATGGGCTCTCCTTCTTCAAAAGCACTTTCATCCTTAGCTCTCAGTTCCCTATCATTTTTCTCTGTCCCCTTGGCTGATGAACCTGATTCATATTTCTCAGTGGATGTGTTAGGATCATCATCTTCATCCTTATCCCAAGATTTCTTGCCAACCATTTCGTTTGCATCACCAGTATCACCCATCTGATTCTCCAAGTTCATGTCTTCATCCTCATCACCTGAATCCTTGCCTTCAGGATCCTCAGAAACATCAGATAACTCTGCAGCAAAATCTTCTGGCATTTCAATTGCTTCACCATCATTCTTAGGAGCTTGATCTGGCTTACATAGAGCATCCTGTACAATATCAACAGAATGATTAGATTCACTGAATCACATAGACACAATCAAGAATAGAAGCATTTGATCACACTAACCGTTTCATTAGCTGTCCCCTCAAGTTGTGATATATCATCTATTTTAGAACTTGCACTCTCTTGGCCTTCACCCTCACCCATGCCAGTTCCAGTTGCATCCTGCTGTGGTCCATCTGAGGCATCTTCGGTTGTATCTTCTGTGGAACCAAACCCTTCCGCAAATAGATATATCAAAAGGTCCCCAAGTGCATGAGTCATTTCAGATGTCTGAAACCACCAGAAAAGAGGATTAGGGATTTTTTTCGAAATTGTTTTACCCCAAACAGGAAAAAGGGAATGGCTAGAAAATTATCACGCATGAAATACTTACTGTTATATGAGCTTCTAAAAGTTCAGAAAGTATGCCCTCAGCTGATGACAGGACCAAACCAAGCAAAGAATGAAGATGCATCAACTGCATCTCTATACTAGAACATATCTCAGGTTTAAAATCAACCAGCCTCCTCTGTTAGTAACAAATGAGAATCAGGTAATGTAGCAAAAATTATCTATAGATATATATAAACATGGCGTGCAAAAGATGAAGGGGCCAGGGGGCATACCACTGAAACAGCAAGTCTTTTACTAGCATCACACAAATGTTCCATTTGGAGGTTCATGCCATATGACTGCAAAATATCTTTCCAAAAAGTAATTTTTCTTTCTGATGGATCTTGAGTTCCATCAGTGGATATTCCTAGATCAGTGAGCTTTCCGACAACACCAATAGCTAGTGAGAAAATTTCCTTAAAAGCTTCTGCATATGAAGCTTCAAGCTTTTGTAGGACATCAGAGCATAACATATGTTTGTCTTCATCAGCTTCTCTGGACAAACTCACCATTGATAAGCTCCCCTGCAACAATATTGCATGTTTGAGTGCCAAATATCCAGAAAACACAAAAAGAAATAAAAAGTAGGATAAAAGTTTTTTTATGCAACAAAAATTGTATGTATAGTGCATATAATTGCCCAAAATAGGAGTATACATGCAAACCAGTCACTCCTAAAAAAATATAATAGAGCAATTAAAGAAGCTATAGAGTTCCCTACAATGTTTTTGTGGGATCTATAGCTCCCTGTCATATGTGTAGCACAGCCAAGTGAATACTAGAAAAACTGCTGTCTAGCAGTCTAGCCATCAAAATACAAGACAGTTCTCCATCAGATAGCATTTCTACACATATAAGCACAAACCTTCTCCAGCAACTCTTCAACCCGAGAGAGCAAAACTTTCTTAACAGATCTCATCGAAACATCCTGGTGGCATAGAACTTGGATGTCCTCTCTAAACATGTCGATAAGCTGGCAATTTGCAGCAACTAGTTGCTCCATCTCTCTTGTAGCAAGAGGCATACTCTTGGCTGAGCCAGCAAGGAAATTGTTGGATCCGAGTAAGTATTTGTCTAATAAGTCCTGTAAAATAGAAACAGAGTTACTAACCACATATTGATGATGTTTGCAGGGCCTATTTAGCAACGGTGTAGCTCCAATAAGCAAAGCTTGCGTGTGGATTAGCTCATAGTAGGATTAAAAGTCACAATGCACTAGCAGTCTGGCACCAACTTATTTAAAGCTTCTAAATAGGGTTTGCTATTCTGGGATCAGAGTATCAGACACAATCCTGGTCCCAGTTAACTCATAAGACGAAGTTAGGCCAAACAGGCCCTGAGAGGAAGCAGATACAAGCAATGCCAAATTGCCAACTTTACCTTAGATTCAGAAAATCTTGTAATAAACTTCCCAAAAAGACTTGACATTGCAGAAACTTCAACTTGGATATCGTCACAGGAGTCATGATGACAATCCATGAAGCTTCTGAGCAACAAGCTGGTGTCCATGGTCATAGCCAGTATGTTGTCAAAAAAAAGCTACACAAAAATGGCAAATGATATGTTAAACTGTAAATCCAAACAACTGTAAAACTTTCAAACGGCAAACCTTTACCTTTTGCTGCCACATGGAATTCAGCAGTACACTTTGGCATGAAGATAGGTAGTTACTATCACCTACAAAGGAATCTTGTAAATTTTAATAGTTGGGATTCAAAAACAGAAAGAATGCACAGATCACAATATAAGTACCTCCAGAACCTAACAAGAAAACGGCAAGCCGAAATTGATTCAATTGCTCAAATATGTTGTAAGCAAAATGTCTTTGTTCAGACAACATTGACAAAAGATGATTCATAAAGGATGTAGCCCTATTAACCTGCAAATTGTTCAAACAATGAATGCAAATTTGATAGTAGAATAACTTAAGTAAATAAATACTAGAAGAAGAACTGACCTCTTCTAAACCAAGATCTTTATTAAATTTCAACGAAATTTGTCGCAGTTGTTGCATCATTGCCAAACATTTGAAATGCTGCTGATTTGCATGTTTCCAGTTATTTGTGCTCAAGAGGGTAGCATCAGCAATGTTAGCATCTTCAGGTATTTTCTGCGAGACCACTTGCTGGAGCAAATGTGTCGTTGTATATGAATGCTCTAAAAATGGACTTGGTGCATCTGACTCGCTCCCCCACTGAAATACAATCTTTCAGTTACAGTGTATTGTTCTGAATTTCTTAGATAAATGTGCAGCTGAGCAAATGTGGGAAAATGGAAGACTGGCTGTTTGACATGTAATGTACCTCATGACCCATTGGTCTGTGCTTTGATAGTCCACATTCCTCAAGTGTCTTGAACAAATTGGATAGAGCAGTTTTCTTCTGGTTCTTCTTACCACATTTCAGTATAGAACCAAAATCAGCTGCATTGCAAATCCGCCCGATTGCAGCCCAAAAGAACTCCAATCTGTCCTCAAGTTCACTTTCATCTCGTGGGCAGTTCGTATTGTGGGAAACTACACACACATACTCTGTCGAAACAAAAATTCAGAAGAAATTTACAATCTCATAAAGGAAGGAGAAAAGGTGACAAAATAACAAGTTTGCCACACACAGAGAGATCAGGTTGTGGCATCAAACCTTCGATGTTAGGAACTCCAATAGAGGCAACATTTGTATGCTGTAAAGCTTCCAATGACAATTTAGCCTGATTTGCCCACTTACTGTACCATAAAAACCTGGTAGAAAGAGCAGAGAAGCTTAAGTAGATGACATAGGTGAGGATTAAAAAGTTTTATGCTCCTAAATGGACAACCTTTCGCTAAGTTTCCCAGTGTCAACAGGAAACTGTGATTCAGGCGTCTGTGGATCAAGCCAGCATGGAACTTTTCTTGTTGTAGCTTCTTGATTTAGCAGGACGATCACAGGTTTTTGCAAAATATCCTATTAAAAAGAATGGAATATTAAATAAAATGAATTTATCTAAAACAGCTAATAAATATCAGTATAAATAATATAACACTAAGAAAGACTTAAGCTTAGGACCCTTGATCTATACCAGATAATTTACTTGCAATAAGGAGATTGGCTAGTAATTTCTAATTTGGACTAGAAAACTAATGGTTACAGCATATGGTGGCACCTAATTGCACTTATGAATCATGGCTGAATTGGTGCATGCTAATATGTCAAAAATAGTGACAGAAAACAATCAATTCATACATTGAACTGCCGCAGAAGCTTAAAAATCTTTTGCCTCGCTCTCTTGAAATTTTCAATAGAAGCAGTGCTGTGTGGATCTTGCTCCCAACGGTAAAGCTTGACCTGATCTTTCAAGTCCTTCTCTATGGATCCTTTACCAGCTTCAATTTGTCCAAGCACACTGAATCATAAAAGTTTCTATTACAACCAACCATTAAGAAATAAACAAAGAAAAACTTCATGGAAATCATATAAAATAACTCACAGTGGTGAGAACTGCATATAGTAGCCAAACATATT
Source organism: Zizania latifolia (assembly GCA_000418225.1). Lineage (NCBI taxonomy): Eukaryota > Viridiplantae > Streptophyta > Magnoliopsida > Poales > Poaceae > Zizania > Zizania latifolia. The sequence continues at coordinate 248,894 of KE372703.1, read as the reverse complement.
GTACAGAATATTCTGGATTGTCTTCACCGAAGAACTGTCAAGAGAAATACATGTTAGAAAATGATGTGCATTTTCAAAATAAATCGCCCAGTTTTCAGCATGGTGAAAAAAATAAAAATGGGCAATGCAAGAATAAATTAACAATCATGCTGTACCATACAAAGTGAAACAAGTCAAACCAGGTCTCTTAATCTCACCTTGAATAAGCACCTACACCAGCACCATCAGAAATCTCACCATGGAAGGCAAGTAGGAGATGCAAACGTCTCTTGAACTCCCCAACATTCGATGTTTGAACAAACTCCTCAATGCTGAATTTTGGGTCAATGATACATTAGAAAATATACAGCAACAACAAAGCCTTTCAATCCCAAGCAAGTTGGGGTAGGCTACATTAGAAAATATACAGACAACCAAAAAGAGAGCAAATGCAGGACACCTTTTGATTAAAGATAATTCCTCATTCTTTGAAATATCACAGGACTGTGTAAGTAATGCCCGCAGTGGAAACCATAGCTGCAGGAAGTCCAAGAATATTCTGTTAGCCAAAAGTCAAGCAACAATAAACCATAACAATTGGGCATATTCATAATAAAACTCACTTTTAGAGCATTGCTCTCATACTTCCCCAGCACCTCCGCAAGCAATATAGGCCAACATTCTAACTCAAGCCTTTGCCATGAAGACACGATCATGAATAACGGTGGAAGATGGTCTGTAGGCAAAAGGAAAAAAATTACAGGGGGATGCTGGCACATTTGCAAAAGACAAAAAAGAAAAGGAAACGCAGTCACACAACAACAAAACGAACAGATGGGATGAATTCAACTTGCTAAAGGAAATAGTTTTAAAGAAAACAACACCCGTGTTAAGCAACTGGATGCATAAAAAACATATTGTTTCCAGAACAAACTCTTGTCAGGGCTATTAAAGGGTGTAAATGGTCAAAATTGAATTGGGTAATTGCATGTCCACAATAGTTTCCATATAGCCAGAGTTGGATCTGGATACAAATATTTACCAAATAAATACAATTTCAAATCGAGTACCAATAAACCTTTGCTAGATATACTCCAGATCATGTTGCAGTCAAAGACTCAAAGGTTAGTCAAGATTCAGAAATACCTTTTAAGAAGAATTTGGAGTCATTTTCTTGCAATGTCTGTGCTTTCCCAACCAAAAGTTGCAATCCAAGTAATGCCTAGAATAAGAAATTTGATATTAACACAGGAAACTTACTACTCAGATCCAAATTAGTTTAATACAAACATTTTATGGATGCCAGACCTTTGAGATTGGAGTGCTCAGGGGCATCGCCAAAAGGGAAGCAACTATATCTAATATTTTCAGAAGACCTGGATGACCAGGCCATTCATCCAAAAAGTACCTAACTTTCTCTTGAAGTGCAGTCAGTGGCTCAACCATTTTGAACAATACAGAAGGATTTGGATCCTGCAAAAGGCAAATATATTACACAAGCCCGTAACAACTGGCCATCAACATATAATTTGAAATATCCCATACCTTGTAAGTGTTATAGTTGCTGCAGTCTAAAGTAGGTGCACAAGTTTGTCGATATTCCAGACAAACACGAAGCAGATGTTCAGGCATGAGTTTCTCATCAAACGTTGAAGATGTCAATTCTGGCAAGTCTGGAAAATAATCATAAAATACTTCAGTATTTTTTGGGAAGTCAAAATAAAGCACTGCCTGAAGCAATGATACACCATAAATGGTGCTTTACCTTTCAGTATTCTTGCTCCCAACTCATACGAGTCTATAAAACACTGAATTTTATGATCATCACTAATTTGGCATTTACTAGGCTGAGATTCACAGAGAAAATTACCAATTAGCTATGAAATATATAGAACAATACAAAAGTAATTATTGCACAATAGTTCCTTATCTTCAGTCAGTCTACTAAAACTGAGAAATATGCAATGCCAGAAGGTAGAAAACTATTATCAAACCCCATGAACATCCAAAAACACATAAAATATAATATCATATGTATGATAATAAGTTCAAGAAGTTTACACTTTACAGAAGATTCAATATCATACATTCATACTCCTGCCACTATTACCTTCTCAACAAGGTCTGGCGAACCAAACAACTGGTTATGTGTTGTTATAATACATTTCAGAACAGATTCTGGTATGAGATCCCATGTGTCTTCAGAAACACCATTATCCTCATCGGTTCTCTCCTGAAATAAACAGGAATACAAGTTTAATACATAAATATGCAAAATGACATAAATACATTGGTAAATACTTCAAACCATTTGCAGATACCATAATTTTAAGAAAATCCTGCTCTAGCTTTTCTTCACTATTTGGTACAGCATTGCCTTCTGCATCCAAATCTGAAAGTGATGGCACGTCTCCTTTAAAGATGTCATGTATATCAATGATACGGGACCTAAACTTGTAATACTGCAAGTCATCTTTTTCTCTGGCCTTCAAACTAGATTTCATATCAACCCACATGCTTGTAAAGTGGTCAAACGTTTCCTTTAGAGACTGTAAAGACAAAATGGTAAGAGACCACACCTTTCCTTTTAAGGAAACATGAACATGAACAATGAATACATACCAGATAAGATGTTTTATCCATGATATGGGAATAGCAGACACGGTATGTTGTTCGCACTAAAGAAATATGATGGACTGATACTAGCATCTGAGAGTGGGACCTCTGCAATGAATACAAAAAACATTACTAAACACTTGAATTTTTAAATTTTCACAAGTGCATAAACATCATGAATTAAATAAGATCGAGGCACTTCCATCCACTAACCAATTTGTCAGCCAATTCACCAACATTCAATTGACTTGACACAGCAACAAGCTTCTTCAACATAACAAGGTCATTGAGTTCACTGTAGTGAATTTCAAGTCGATCATCACTTTCATATTTCGTTAAATCTGGCATGTCAACTGAAACATTACCAGTAGTAGATCCACTGGGAAATTGCATAATAGCAAAAATCACACCCTGCAGCACAGAAAAAGGATTACAGTAGCACCATCAGCATCATATATAGATGAAAAGCACGAAGATTAGATAGTATCGGCTGCTGTTTGATGACAGAAGTACAGATCTGATCACAAAAGGTGCACCACTAATACATTTGTTAAAAATGATATTTCATGTAAATCCATGAAGGAATCCAGTATGATTCAAACATAGCTGCAATACATACCAGAATGCATTCGATATCGTCTTCTTTAACCTTATTCAAATATTCTCTCTCCTGATAACCAGATAGAGCAATTGCCAAGCCAAGTTTCATTTCATATACAGCAACTTGAATTGGTTGAATTAAATCAACATATTCCCCATACTCTTCTGTCAGTCTCTTGATAAAGTTCCTGGATGTTATCTGCCACAACATGATTGTAAGGTCAATCAACATAAGTGAATATTAACTGCCACCAGAACAAAAAAAAAAAAAACTCTTGCTAGAAGACAACAAAACCAGTCCCAACCAATCTAACCTGCCAATTGCAGATTTGATCAACCTCTAATTGCCCAACTCCATTGCCATTTAAACTAGCCAATAGAGCCTTGCATTCAGATAATCGTTCCTCAAACTCACAGCATGCTGCAATCAGGCTCTTATGCTTAGACCTTGCAGGTCGAAATACAACCTGCAAAAAATGTATAAGGATACATAATTATCAATGCAAGAACAGATTACATAAGTTAAATAAGAAACAGGTCTATCCTGTAATGGACTTTCTCATAAAATATATTCTTGATAGTTGCAAAACCAATATTATGTGAAAGCACTTTGAGTACGAATATGTTGGTATAATTTTTATACAACAAATTTATTTGTAAGTCAACTACTTGTAGGTCAAGATCTTCAAAAGTTGACTTTTTAAAATAAAATATGCCTTATAAAAGAGAACAAAGGGAGTTTTTGAGTACTGAAGCCTGGTGGGATGCCATCTTGTCCAATAGGCAAGCTCAAATGATCTAAAGAGTAAAGATCATTAACAATTCATGCTTGGAGGATCACCAACATGCCAGAGCAAGCATACAAAAGAATGAAATATAAGATATCTCTAATTAACATCAAACATATCCTTCGCCAAGCACAGATACTGTTAACTACAGAACTACAACAATAATACCTCCGTTCTCAAATAGATGACGTCCTAGAATGCGTACAGTCAAACCTCAAAATCTTAAATTAATAATAGATTAAAAAATATTAGGATTTGATATGTAAAAACAATATTAGTACATATTTTCATGAAAGATACTTCCATGTAGTTATATTCTTAATAGTTTTTATAAATATGTAACTAGAAAAGGTAGGATAGAAACATGTGCATTGGAGACCGTGTCGATGTCCAAAACGTTATCCTTTTGAAAATGGAGGTGGTAATAAAGAGTCCCGAGTAGATTCTCAAAGTAACTGAATTCATATTTAAAACATAAATAAAGCATAGTAAATTATTTCATCCCATTCTTTGCCTGCATCTAGAAATTAAAATATGTATGTTTTTACAAGACTACAAGAGTGCAACTTGTTTTAAACTAGAGGAGTAACCAGTGAAAGAATCACAAGGAGTTCAGAAGAACCATCAAGAACTTTAGTAATATCATATAATAGGACACAAATAAATATCTAGAATATCATATTAAATAGAAAGAAATGGATGGTATATAATTATAGTAAGACAACCTTTGCACGGATGTTCTTCTCTTTGGTTTTGAGTTCTTGCAATAACTTCTGATCATACCCATCTTCTGCTGAGCTAGAGCCAGCCAATTCCTCACACTGATGACGAACCTATTACAGAACCACCACCAGAAATTGGCAGGATTTATCTTACAAATCTCAGTAGTCATGTTTCATTAAAAAGATAGATAACGATAACCGCCCGAGGTACAGTATCACAGTTAACATTACACTACCTCAATTTTTAAATAGATGTCATTTTTTAAGAATGTGTACAGTTAAACCTTAAAAACTTTGGCAAACAGTACAAAGTACTAAGATTTGTCATGTGAAATGACAATAGTAGATTTATCATGAAAAATACTTTCATTTAATTATACCTCTAATAGATTTTCAGAACATATGATAAGACAATGTGAAGGTCAAAGGTGTGTTTCAGAGACTGTCAATGTCCTAAACAACAGGTAAAAAGCATGGAGGTAATAGAAAGGATGTTCTAGTATTAAAAAACCCAATACACTACACATTGGAAAAAAGCAACTTCCAGCATGCCATGGGTTGCTACATAGCACATAATAGTTAATTCAGGACACAGTTCACCTTTCCCTCAAGCTCCAGGACTGAAATCTTTTCCAGAATATGAGAATGCATGAAAGCAGATTCAAATGCAGGATCTGGATTATATGAGCTCAACAATAACCGGAAGCGCAACTCTCCAACATACACCCAAGCAGCCCCAAGATGCAACAAATAGTCTGCATGCCACAAAAGTCGGAGTTAAAATAATCTGCAGTATATATTGAAATAAACAAAAACTCAGAAACAAGACTCAGAAACATAAAATAGGCAAAGGTCAAATTATCAAAATACAATGCAGTAGACCATTCACAGTGCAACAGCAGCAAGGGAAAAACAAGTGCAAAGAATTTGTCATAGGTCATGCCCCATCTAAATGTTATCAACAGTCAGTCCAGGTATCACATGGTTACAGACTTGGACTACGGTGTAAAAAATATGTCAGAAAACTTGGACTACCATGTAAAAAATCTACATCAAAAAATGAAATCAGGAATGCGGTAACATCAGTACATCAAAAAATGAAATCAGGAATGCGGTAACATCAGTAAGAGACGTCCAACATAAATCAACATATGTACCACAACTTTTGGTACTGCTAAGGCCTTAAGGAGCCTTGATACCAAAGTGGTAAAGAGACTATGAAATGGATAATCAATCATTCATGGAGAAGAGATCCAAAAATAGCATACCACATGAGAACGGTGAGTATAGCTCCAAAAGCAAGGACCCTATTAGATTATGTGGGCCAGAGAGTGAAGCCAATACTCCATGCCTCGAAGATGATAGCAGTGCACAAGCAGTGTCTAGATCTTCTTTCTGCAATAGAGCAAAACAGGGTATGAAAATACAAACCACCAGCGAAAAAGCTAATAGAGAAACATAATCTCGTGAAATAATACAGCTGTCCACAAAGATGCTGCAGTTGTCAGTGAAAACTGTTGACACAATAAATGGCCAGAAAAATAACATCGTGGTGTACATTTATTAACCTGATTCACCACATTTATTAACCTGATTACCGGAGTTTGTTGGTTAATTTCATATGACTAGAAAGACATTTAGGAATGTATTTGATTATACACTTTCCTAAGAAATGAAGCAGCCACCATATAAATGTACAAAACCATCCTTGCTTCCCTGTGCTTGAATGGAAACCTAACCCCCACTTGCACTATGCTACATATTTTGGGAACTGTACACATCTGCGGCATTGTGAGGGTTTTGGTTTTACCATATATGGCACTGTGTCTAGTCCAAGCTACAACAGATGCACAGAAATTCAAGACTACAGTTTGCAATACTTACAAATTACTGTGCCCAGAACTCAAGGCTAAAGAGAACTTAATATGTTCCAACAATGCTAAAAGTTAGTCTCCTTAAATGTACAATAATATATTGGTAAATTTGTGTGGCATAGAGCCATAGACAACGCATCCTCACGTGTCAGCTAAAGCGATAGCTCAGAAGAATGTACACAAACCTTTAAACAACTTTCAGACTGTTGGAAGAGGATGGACTCTAACTTGCTGTACTCTTCTTGCTTGAAATGCTTCTTATGGACAACTATGATCTGCAATAGGCCATCAGAATATATTCCAGACAGTGCTTCAACACAAATAGATGGACTGTTACCTGTTTAAAGAGGGAATCGGCAGCAGAATGGAGATTAACAACAAAGTTTCCAACAAATGAGACACCTTCCCAAAGATTTCTAGATGAAATTCGGAGCATTAAACGGTTCTTCTGATAATCCATCACACATAACTCCCTTTGGCTGCATAAACAGAGGACATCAAGAGAAGTCTTTGCAATCGATATCCATTAAGGCAGAAACATCTGATTAGCCAGAAGTGAGGAGAAGAGAAATATCCCTTAAATGTTTCTAGCAGAAGGGAAAGATCTCTTAATTGGTTCTAGCAGAAAGGAAAAGGGAAAAATAAATGAAAACAGAACTCATCATACATGATGGTATAGATTGCATCCATTTTTGTCAGGTGTGCGAGATTGCAGGTTTCATTATGGGTAACAGAGAACAGATCCTGAAAATGAGGCCAATCGTATGAGGAAGAATAATGAGTGTCTCAAAATAATTCTGGAACTGTATGAAGAGTGCAGTGAGGAAACACCTTTGGGTTTCCAGAGCAGTAAGTCCACAGAAAAGTGTGGTAGTTGTACCACATTTCAAGAAGAGAACTAGCAACTTTTACATGTACTGCATAATACTTGAGTGTCAACTTGTAAGCAATAACAGAAATAAATTGAGATGTTTTGTCTAAAATACAGAGATCGCCTGTTACCATTATCAACTGTGGCCCAAGCATGATGAATCCACCAAATGATCTGATGTTGAATAAACTCCAAGGGAGATCTTGAAGATGACTCCAGTGAGAAATCCATAGCATACTTGAGCAGATATTCAGTGTTTGCAATAATCTGCATCATTAGACAAAATTTACAAGGGTTTACCGCTTATTAGTTTATGCAGCTTAACAAATTTTATAAGCTATAGCAATGGACAGGTTAAGAACACAAAACACACACAGAGGGGGAGGAGACGAGAAATAAGGGGAATGACCTGATGAGTTTCAGAGGAGTCTAACTGTGCACACTTGGATAGCCGTTGCAGTAAAACAGTATCCAGGTTCAGGCTCTTCAAGTTGAGCAAGGGGAGACTCTCTACCCAACCATTGAAACTAAACTTGTTACATAAAACATTTGACGAGATTGAGCAACAGAATTTTACTTCGGCAGTTGAAGCCTTGGACAATAATTCAATATTTCTCCTCTCCCAGTCAACCTTTCCAATAAGCCTCTACATAAATAAATTGCAGTAAGACAACAAAATTTAGGGGAAAACATATCATTCAAATATACACCAAGTAGAAAAGAACCTTGTGAACTTCATCCAACTGGGCCAAGACTGTTGAATCATCTTCCTCAGTAATAGTTGCAGCAAGAGAACCCATAGAGAGACCTTGGCATAAAAACAATAGAATCAGGAAGGGTATACCATCACTTTTCAATCTAAATGTTTCAAACTGGCAATACTCTTTTGGAAAGATAAAGTAAAAAAAAGTAATAAGAAACCAAAGCTAACACTGCAAAATTAACTGTGTTTTCAACCACTCAAAGCATTCAAGCAAAACAGAAAAAATAGAGCGTGAATAAGAAGAATTCCAGAAACACTGTGCCGCATCTGTATACAGGCAGGCATGAAATAGAGGGAATTCCAAAATATAGCCTCCTAAAGATCTATTGGAAAATATGGGAGTACCTTCCAACGCAAGGTTTCTAAGATCCTGATTGGCTGACAACATAGCATCAACAAAGTTTTGGTTGTCTGCAAGCAACAAAAGGCGATTAAAATCTGGAGGATTACAAGTGTCAGAGTCCAAAATAATATACTCTAAAAAGTACCATCGAGATGGCCCTTCAAAAGATTCTTCCTCGGCCAAACAACCTCAGAAAAAGCTAATATTTCATGGATTTTGTAGAAGATTGTGCCAGATGATGGCACGATAGGATGGCCACCATAAACCCACAAAGTTGGTTTGTCATAATGTAAATTGAAACCTTGGAGATTATTGAGATTGACGCTTTCCATCTGCACAATTGTGATGTCATTTTGTAATCACTTAGTGAATCACGATGAAAAGAAAAGAATGATTACTCACCAAAAAAACACCAACTTCTACTGGGAATTTAGGTTGCAACTTAAGTATTTCCTTCCTCAAAAGATTCCAAACAACTGGTAAGCCCTCAAACTGAGATAAGACCATCATTTTCCATATTGATCTGTGATAATCAAGGAGACGGCAGTATATCTGCAGCAGCTTACGTGATTTCACAATCATTTTTAGTACTTCACCCTCCAAGCATCTGAGGGACTTCAATGCTGGCAACATATTGACTTTTATTATATCATGATCAGGAAATTTTGTCTCGGATTGCCACTGCTGCAATGTAAGCCTCAACAAGCTCAAACCTTCAAGAGAGTTACGAAGCCTGTTATGGCAATCTTTAAGGGTGACACAACTAGCCATATCCAGCAACTTCAGCGAAAGCAGTGGTATAGGGTGAGCAACAACATCAATCTTGTGATAAGCAACTATTTCCCTGTAACATTCAAGGATGCTATGCCAAATAGGATGACCACTTTCTTGCTTAAGAATATTTCCGTAGTTCTCAAAGAAGTTACAGTAAGGCTGGAGAAGGCGATTGTACCATTTAAACCATATGGCATACAATTCAAGATTATTTTCAGTAGACTGCTCCATTACCCAGTTTGCAGCAGTAAAAAGCATCTGATCAGCTAATTCAAAATTGAATAACCCAGTTACACAAACCTTGACAGACTGCTGATCAGAAATGGTTGGAAACTGCAGTTCAAATAAGCTTGCAGCAGGCAGAACATATGGGTGGATGCTATTAATAGATCCCATAAAGGATGGATTACTTTTCAAAGTGCTTATCTGATAAGCAGCATATTGTGCACCCAATGACTGCAGATACATACAATTTCTTTGGACACAGGCTTCCTTTGAATACCAGATAAAGTCCTTTAGCTTCTGTTCAATTGGCCAACCACCAGGCAAGGACAAAGAAAATCCGTAATGCAAATCAGTTGAACAACCATCAAAATGAGTCAAAAATCTAAGTTTCCCCTCCTCGACAATCTTAGAGCCATTGATTTCACCCAACGATGGCAGGTAAGTGTGCTCCCAACTTAGATGAAGACTCCAAAGAAACCGATTTCCTTTAATTAGAAGTTGTTGGAACAGTTGAACCCATCTTGTCATCTCAAGAAGCGTAATATTTATACCAAGATGCAATCCAGCAGCTTTAGCATAAAAGTGTGCTTCACACATTGATGAAACCAACTCCATTCTTGGGATGCCACAGGAAATTAGAAACCGTATAACACCCTTCCTCTCACTATCTTCAGGCGCCTTGCTGCATCCTTTTATATTCAAATTCTGGTTCATCAGAAAGATCTCAAGTCCCCTGTTACGCATGGCTCTTGAAACTTCACCATGCTTTGCATTAATTGTCAAAAACATTCGGAACTTGGGATGGGCCTTCAGAATTACAGGGTTCCCATCAACAAGACCACATTCATTAACAACAATAGACCTTTCTTGCTCAACTAAAGAGTTTATCCTATCGAGCACCTAAAATCAAAGTAAACAAATTAGAATTAGCAAAAGAAAAATAAGGTGACAAATGGAAAAATACAAGGTTAGTGAACATACAGTAGGATTACAAAAATTTGCATTGTCCAAAACAATCCATTCACCACATTCAATAGCCCTGATCAAATCTCCAGCAACCCATTCAAATTGAACTGGTCGGTGTACAGCTTCATTCTGCTGCAGGTAATAGATAGACCTCAGCGTTTTACTCAAATCATCTTTATTAAATGATATAGGCAAGTCAAACATTTCCAGATCACCCTTCATCTGCTCAACTATGTCACTGACCAAGCTCAATGATGGCAATGAGGAATTCCTGCTCATTTCAATAAGGGTTGAAGTGCAAATTGAAGAGCACTTCCTTGCAATTACAAATTTAAACCATTTTACAAACAATGTCTTCCTTTCTGCAATCAAATTCTTCCAATGTATATCAATACTCAGGCTGAAGTATTCATCAACATAATGCTCAACTTGAGATAAGACCACTTTATAGTGCCTAAAGAAGTTATACTGCTCAAAGCATCCCAGTAATTCTGACACGTCAGTAGCTGAAGACAGATTAACTTCATTCAATGTGTTGCCAGACAACTGAGCGAGCAATCGGATTAATGAGGTTTTCCCAGATGAATTTTGTCCAACGAGAATGCACAACCAACCATGATCGATACAGTGTATGGCAGCTTCAAGGCTATGAAGGGTACCAGGGAGGATGTTGAGTTGGTTGTTCTGTATTTTACATGAGTGAAAGCGATTTCTTCTAATAGATGCACTTCCAACAACCAAATACTGTGGATCAACATAAAGCATTTTTGTTTGATAAATGCTACTCTTTATCTGAAAGACTTCCTCGAAAAGCTTGACAACTTCCTCACGATCAGCTACAGTTCGCATTCGTTGAAGGTAGACCGTATTTAAAAAGCAATCAACCTTTGAAGTATCTGGATATCCTGTTGTCTCACAAGCACCTGCTATCATCTGACAAGACCTAATAATATCACGCAGGTTAAATTCCCAAGGAGAACCTTCTTGACCATATTTCCTATGTACCATGGTATCCATGTAGAGCCTATTGTTAAAGGAAATCAATTTTTTTAGAATGTCGTCCTTGATTGATGGATATTGTGATTTGCAAATGAATGTGTAGTCCTTTTCTGATAACTCATCAACATAAACCTTAGTGAAGCGGTTCAAGAAGGACTTGGGAAGGCCTTTCCGTCCACCACCTTGTGACGAAGGATTCTGACATGCAAAGACACGAAAAGATGGTGGACATTTATATGTCTGACCAAGCTCAGGAATAAAGACCTCAGCACGGTGGTCCAAAATGGCATTCAGACCCTCTAGGACAGATTGGGGAGCGAGATTGAGCTCATCCAACAGAACCCAGCTCCCATTCTTTAAAGCCTGAAGAAGAATACCGTCAGACCATGCAAATTCCATTCCATTTTCCCCTTCAACTGGCAAGTCTGAACCTAAAAGATCCATCATGTCTGTCTGCTCAGATAGATTTATCCGCACAACATTATGACCAGAAAATCCAGCTAATGCAACAATTAAACTTGTTTTCCCAACTCCAGGACTACCTTCCAACAGAAGAGGTTTTGAAAGTTGCATGCCACGCAACACTCGGAAAACATTCTTACTGGTAGTTGGTGCCATGAATTCAAAGCCCTGTTGCTTACAAGCAAAATGACCTTTAGCAATATAAAATGGTGTGATGCCAAAATGATCTGGATGGCTAATATCGATTTCTCTTGTATGGTCACCCCAGCCATAATTCTTTAGATTATTCAATTCTGAGTTTAATGGTTTCCCCTCAACCTTCTGCAGCTCTTCCAGAAGAAAGGACAGGCAAGTCCTTCTCAATTCAGTAGCCTCAGTTTTAGAAACATTCATCCCCAGTGCAAGCCCATCCAGTAAAATAAGGAACAGACCATGTATTAAAGCTTGTTGTGGACCAAGATTTCCCTCTGTGACATTGATGAATGTAATCCAGGACAACAGGTCCCGTATGGTGAGCATTCTTCCAGTGAGCAATTGGTTGAACCACTTCCAGAAGTTAACAATGCAATCAACAAAGCATGAAACCTCAGCTTTGGTGAACCTCTCTATAGCTATGCTCTTGAGTTCATCAACATCAGTGACAGCAGGAACCCACAATTCTGTGAATCGATTTCTTAAAGCTGGAGACAGCTCTTTCTTTCCATAGTCACCACCTGGGTTCATCGTTGCAAGGATAAAGAAGTTTGGATGTGCTACAACTTTCTCTAGCACAGAACCACCCTTCTCAGCCAGCGACTACAAACATTAAAAGTAACACGAGTAAACATAAATTAGAAACTGGAATTCAGAAAAGCTAGATTATTTAGCACAGCCTTATGAATCAAAGATAAATTTCATGATTGGACAGCCAAGTGTAAGATAAGATTAATAAAGGTGCCCTACACCCTCACAAGCAATAGCAATCAGTGTAGAAGACTAGAAGCAATCTTCCATTGCTTAATTGGTGGGACCAAGTAACAACTAAGCAAAACTACAATTAGCTGGTATGAATCACTGCAACTAGGTATAAGCATATTATTTAGAGAGGAAGAAAATAGTATCCGGCTAGCATTTATTTTAGAGGGGACAAAAATAATTTAGATAAAGTATTATGCATAAAAAAATTATATCCAGAGTATTAAAATTATTATGGTTGGTTCCTTTTAATTAGGAGCTAAGGATGCATTTGGCTATGTGGTAGGTTTCTGACAGGTTTGAAGGAACTACAAATTACATAAATTTTGATGTATGATATATCAACAAAATAGGAAACATCTTACATTGACCTGCAACAGAAATATTTTAGCAGAAGTTTTAAGGACTTCCTATAGGTATATTTCACAGCATACCACATACTGGCACAAATAAATATACATCATGGATTAAAACTGAATAATAGCAGAATGCACATGCACAAATTATATTTGAGGCATATTGTATCTTGTGTCCATAGAAGTAATGTAATCTTACATAGGCCTATTGTAATTTTATCCAGTAGGTCTGTAAAATATTTATGCCCCTAAACATGAAATTTGATCATTAGGTCCCTAAACCTGCAAGTCTGGTCCCATTTCTTTAACCTCAGTATCCCAAATGTAGTATAAACTACTACTGTGGCAGTTGGAAAAAGCATACAGTTCAATCAGAAAATAGCAAACCAAAAGACAGCATACCAATTTTCTTTCAGGTTCTAGAACACTGTTCAGCCGTTCAAGCACGCTGTCATCGGCTAAAGAAATCTCATCAATAAGGAAAAAATCACCATTCTTCATTGCTTGTACAAGTGATCCATCCTGCCAAAGGAAAATTGCCTGCCACCTCTTGTGAAGATGCATCAGGTCCAACTTAATTTGCTCCATGGCACCAAGATCATGAGGTGGCACATCTGGAAACAGTTCTTTTTCTTTTCTGTATCTATCAAGTATTTCATTTATGTGATTCACGACACTAAAAGCTCCAGATATATCAGTAGGAAGTAGCTGCAAATCATGGAAAAAAACAGTTATACCACTTCAAAAGATATCTATAATCCATGCTGTTTAAAGAAATGGTGATGGCAGTCGAAGAACACCATGCATTGATGGGTGGTGAGGGCCCATATTGACTATCATGAGATCTTTTCTTGTAAGCGGTAGACTCATATCCTTTCTTCCTTAATTCATTATTCCATGAAAATGGATTATTCCATGAATTCCTCAAAACGAGGCTCATCAAAATGCATGGTGTAATCTATGCACCCCCAATCTAGACCTTCTGTGGACAGATTTATAGAGACGTGTGTGTTTTAGGACCTTATGTTATTGAATTAATTTGCATGTGTGTACAGTGTAGTTGTCAGTTGATGGTATGATTATATGTATAGTTTTTTTATATTAGAGTGTATTTTTTTTAACTCAGAACTTGTAGTATGTTAATTTGAGATTCATCTCAATGCATGGGCATGAAATAACATATCCTAGAACAAAAGAAACATACCATATCTCCTGCAACATGAATGAAAATTTTCATCTGCTTCATTGTTGTAATGAGATGTTTGAATTCCAGTGCTATTCTTGACCTATCACGTATAGGACAGAATCCCTGCCAGTAGAAGTCAAACCATCATGCTAGTGAAAAAAATTGTAAAGCATAAACTTGGGAAATAGCGAAACAGAATCCCAGCCAAGATTTCAAGATAAAAAACTCACCCCAATGAAATCTGATGTCTCGGTATACTGATGACAGTTTAAAATGTGTAACTTCACTCCAAGGACAGCACTTAGGACCTGGCAAACAGTTGTTTTCCCACCTCCGGTTTCACCAACAAGGAGGACAGGTTCACGTGACCTGTAACAGCGCTCAATAAGGAAGTATAATCTCCACATACTTTTTGTCCAAGTAATGCTGCAGAAATTACCAAACATGTATTGCATCAGACCTGGAGAAATCAAAAAGTGTATTGTACATTAAAGTAATAAAAGAACTCACTTTCCAAAGATTTCTTGTAATCTCAGTCTTGTAGCTTCACAAGATAAGTTATTGTCATAGCTGACTTCCTGCAATCACAGAGAATCATTCAGTGAGATGACAGGTTAAAAGGTCTTGTTAATAGTTTACTAAAATGCATAAGGCCTCAAAGCATTGTGAAATCCTTCTCAACAAACTATATTCAAAATATTTTTTTTCGCAGTAAAATAACAGAGCCAGGTTGATGCACATGCAAGAGTGATTAAAGAGTAGGAAGACTTAGGCTCCCTTCGGTATTGAGTTTCAAACAAGCTACTATGTTTTCACAACAGATTTGCCACAGCAATTTAATTAATAACCGCAACACACCATAACGTATCAACCACAAACAGCATTGCCCATGGTGCTAGGCACCGGTATGGCAACAAGCTGGGGCCTAGTGCCTAACCTCTGACAAGGTGAGCTAATCAACCGCCTGGGCAGGAAAAGGATCAGCTCCTCTTGGTTAAACAGGAAAATCGCTTAACCAAATAGCAAACATACAATCAGAGACATTCTAGTAAGTATCACAATAACTCACTTCCCAATGTACAACAAATTTAATCAATTCCACCAGCTGTAAATTACTATCTTGTAGCGGCGAGTGGCTGATATTTAGAAAAAGCAAATTATTATCCCAGTGGCATCGTTGTCCAGTGTACTACATTTTCTATATTTACAAGTTAGAACCCACTAAGAGGCATGCAAGAATTTTTAGAAAGTGTTTAGTTCAGAACGCCCTAATCATATAATGCCAGCATCACACATCATAATTTAATATCAGCGCATTAAAATTGACGTTTATGAATAAGCATTTTTAACAAGTTATATGGATTAGGCAATATATCATAAAAGATGAAACATGTACCGAGTTATAGAGATTGGGGATGCTGAGTTTAACACGAAGGTGTCGTTCCAATGCTTCTTGAACAACAGCTTTCTCATTGTCATCCCTTAATCTCTCTGCGAGAAGTAAATAGCCATCTTTAGAAAGATCTTCATATGACTTTCCCTCAAAGAGTCTGTACCGATTTGCCCAACGAAATAAATCTCGAGGTGTAATGAAACCATGTTTGCCAGCAAACACTCTGCTGTTCTGTCTATGCATTTGCAAGTCTTTCATAACTTGAACCATTCGTGTGGCGTAACTGCAAGCAACTGCGCACCTCTGCTCCAAAATTGTGATTAGCTCATCTTCAGGGATTTCATCAACATGCACTTCAATAAAACGGTTGCGGAATGCCCGAGACAGTATTTTACGTCCCCCATAAAGCACAGGTGGATTTTGAGTAGCAAAGAGCATAAAATTAGGGTGAGCAGATATGGTCTCTTGAAGCTCTGGCACAAAGAGCTCCCTGTTGTCATCCAACAGACGATTCAAAGCTTCCAAGACATCAGAAGGTGCAAGATTTAGCTCATCCAACACAATCCAGTGACCCTCACGTACAGCCTTTACCAAAGCACCCTCCTGGAACTGAAGCTTCCCATGGCTATCAGTAACATAAGTACCAAGATATTCTTGAAGATCGGTATGCTCGTGATTGTTGATACGGACAAATTCATGGCCAGTTTTTGCTGCAAGAAACCTCACAAGGCTAGTTTTACCACTTGATGTGGGACCTTGAAGGAGAACAGGGTACTTTTTAATGTAAACAGCACGGGCAAGGTTGACAATGTGCTCAGTAACACTGTTAGTTAAAACATAGTTGCGCAAAAACTCATCTGATTCAGAACCATTTAGTTGCATAGGCTTTTCAATGAAGTAGTCAGCAAAAGAAATTTTAGGTGGCACTCTTCCATCTAACAAAACAGACACTATCAAGTTATTGATGATTTTAGCACTTGGGACATCCAGCATTGTAAGAAAGAACATACAGAAGCCATCATAAAGAGCTTTCTTGAAGCCAAATTTTTTCTCTGCACTTTTAATATAACCTAATGAGCGAGAAAGAGATCTCAAACTAAATTGGGGCTTCTGATTAGCTCCATCCTGCAGCTTCTCCTCGGATTCCTTTTTTGCTGCTTTATAAAACCGAACAATGCTATCTATAACTCCTTTAGCGGCATGCAGGCCATCCAGATATTTACTGACAAAAAGACGCAGATCGTCATCATTTATAAGATCATCAACAAAGCATTCGGTAAATCGGCTCCTAAAAGTATATGGTAGTTCTCTTTTCCCAGCATCAGTTGCTGGATTCATGCATGCAAACATCCGGAAGCAAGGATGGCGCTCAATATAGTCCACGTCACCCCTTTCAGCAAGGCACAGTGTTCCACTCTCTCCATCCAGTACAGCACCAATTCTCTGAAGAGTCTCCGGAGGTGCCAGGTTAACCTCATCAAGCAAAATCCAATGGCCATTTCTTAATGCTGAAACAAAAGCACCCTCCACAAATTGAAATGACACACCAGTTGCTGAACCAATTTGACTACAAGCAGCATCTAGCCTGGAAGAAAAGGAGTCCCAGTCAGAAATAACTTGGGCTGTTAAAGGTCTTTTTCTCTTCGAACCACTCTTAGACCTAGAACTCGTGTCAATTAGCTTCTGAGCTTTCTCAGCACATTTTGCCAAAGCACGTAATAACTTCTTCCATTTTTTCTCCATTACATACACATCACAGTGGCGAAGAATAGCTTCATTGTCCTGAAAAAGTTCAAAAAAATGTTAAACAAAAAAAGATAAAATCTTCTGAATGCTGTCCTACAAAAATACGGCATGTTCAACAGTTAAGTATTGCAGAAATGTGTATGTTGTGTTGGATTTGTGGGCACACAAGAATGGATCGAGCCTGGAACGACGATATACGTTATAGGCTAGGAGTGGCACCAGTTGAAGAAAAGCTTGTCCAACACCAGTTAAGATGGTTTGGACATGTCCAACGGAGAACTCTAGAGGAACCAATGCATAGTAGAATCCTAAGGCACGACATGTGAGGAGAGACAGGGAAAGACCAAAATTGACTTGGGAGGAGACAATAAAAAGATACTTGAAAGGATGGAATATTTCCAAAAAATTGGCCTTGAAACCGAGTACATAGAAAGAAGCTATTCATGTACTTGAACCTTGATTAAAAGCTCCTGTTGGGTTTCAACACTACCCTACCCTAACTTACTTGGGATTTAAAGGCTTTGTTGTTGTTGTAAAAAAAGATAAAAGTCTTCTGACTTCTAGAGGTTATTTGGCACAGCTAAATCACCCCTCTGCTAAGCTTACGCCACCCTTCCAAAAAACGTAAGCCCATAAAAGTTGACTATTGTACATGATACGTTTAAGTTTAAGTTTTAGCTAATAAGAGAGTATTGAACTTCTAATCTACTGGAATATTAGCCCCATAAATTAGCTTTCAAGCTAGCCATACATAAGGCCAAACAGACAAACCTTTCCAGAAAAACTTCGACAAAAGAGATCCTTGAACTCTATATAAAGAGGAAAGCATATTGATCGAGCATCTGCAGGCTTAAACCCCCCAAGGAGATCAGAAATATCGCTTTGCTGACTCAAGTTCTGAAATATCAAGAAGAAATATTAGCACAACATAAATCTGAATGATTGTGTGAGAAAGAGTGAAACTTGCATAATTGCCACAGCAAATTTTGGGCTTTCTACATTAATCAGTCCAAATGTTGGAAGTTGGAACTCCTGCCATGTCATAGAAAATAGAAAAAGGTTTTGTGGCATTCTAGCAAGAATCATGTGCAAATGGCCTTCTACCCTTCCTGAGACATGTTCTCCATCAATTCAGACCATCAAACATGTGCCTGAATTCCACAAAGTAGTTACACTACTAGACAATGGAGGAAAGGAATTTTAGGAGATTATGACATTTGTGTAATCATGTAATGTCATTTTGTTTGCAATGGCATAGTGTAAACAATCAAGTTTTGAAAGACAAACTCAACTATCAAACATTTTGCACTGGTAAATATGCAATTATGATTTATTAGGGCAACTTATGTAACTACTTGTCCATACCACCACAGTCAGTGGCTGTTTAAGCCAGGATGCAAGATTCTGCACGAGAGTAGTTTTCCCAGTGCCAGTTTCACCAACAAGAAGAACAGGCTCATTGAACTTTATCGAGCATGCTACCCTCTCTAGAACTTCTAATGCACTCCGAATATCAGCAAAAGGCCCTTTCTGAATAAGTGCCTGCATATTTGAAGAATGTAGTCAGTAAAGTAACCCCGAAAATAAGAAGTTTCACAGATATGCACTGAATAAGAATAGTGGATTACTGGTTTTTCGCTGCACTGAAGAGTGACTCTGCCAACTTGCAAATCAGTATGTCGAGCCTGTGTATTATAAAAATCATTAATTTTATGAAAACTGGACAAATAAATAAGGAGTTATATTACATATAATAAATAATAAATGTGTGCCTGGATAATGGCCTTGTCAGAAGGATTCATGGTTTCTGCTCCATGAGGGACACGTAATATTTTAGCAATTTCTCTCGCTACATATAGCCTTTTATCCAGAGATGACAAAGACGAAGCAAAAACATCAACAGCCTGGATTAAAAAGAGAAAAAGGTGTCTGAGAGCCTGGTAAACCAATGTCCAAAGACAACTCTTTCAGGAAAGTCACTTCTCAATTCTCATGAACAATAAACCATTGTTTCCCACTAGGACAATAGCATGGCAACGATAAAAAAATCATGTATACTAAACAGTGGATTTTAATAGGCCAATATATTTGTGACAACAATGACATGACAGTACACGACAACAGTTTAAGTCTTAAAAAGTCACTGTTCTAAAAGGCACCTGGCCGGACTAGGCACTAGGTGCCACCGCACTGCTCGCCTAGCTCTAGAATACTAGAGATATATAATCTTATGTAAAAGTACTGTAAATTTAAACACAGTTTGTCTCCTAGGAATTAGCCATCATATCATGGGATTTGAAATCAAACATTCAAACCCAAGGATAACAGCACTCTTGTAGTATGTTGGGAATGAACATTAAACCCAGACTTGGAAATGAAGAGCTATAACAAAGTAGTTCACTTCCCTGAAATGCTATGTTCCTAAAAGCAGAACATACTAATATTGCCATTTGTCAAAGATGTCTTAAAATATTAAAAGACAAAACATGTCTTGTTTTTAGTTTCAATGGCATCCAAGGCACAACATTTTTTACCATGAGTCTTCATTACAGTTGCAACAAAGTGATATATCTCGCAAGAGATTAGAGCAGTAAGTATTTCCCATGTGAAAAAAAATCATGTACGGAGTTCAGAAGGATTGAATGCACACTCTCTAAAATGACAAGTTATTGTGATCGTGGGGAGTATCAAAATATATCAGAAGGAAGAGAGAGCAAAAACCTCAAAATAAATTAATTTGCAACAGCTAGATTCCAATCCCAGACCCTTGAAGTTTAGATCAACACCTCTTATTCTCTTGCACCATTTGAGCAGGTCCCTAATAAAGCAAAGTTATGAAGCCCCTGTTCTTATGCATGGACAAATAAGGAATATACTTCAAGACATATGCACCTTAATGAAAATCTTTGCATAATACATTCAGATGAAGCTCCAGCTAAGTTGAGTCCACCAAACTGGTAAGATACCAGTGAATTGGCATTTTCAAAGGTATCTACATTACAGATGACTGGTTATTATGCAATAACAACACAGTGAAAAAAAGTGCTAAGAAGGTTGCATCTACCAATGAGTTTAGCGGAGATAGGCTCAAAGCTTGGGTAACACCCATGAATTATATCGATCATGTCTTTTCGGTTAGGTTCCCCCACCATAACTTTTCTCCACAGAACACTGAATGTTACTCTTCCTGATTGAAGGGACAAACAATGAATGTGTATTAATACAGGCCACTAGCTTGCTCCCTATTGTGAGCTTGTGGAAATGTACAACATACATTATGGAGCAAAAACATAAAAGTACAACTGCAATTCTGAAGTGAAAACATAAATGGATAATTCTATGCAACTGCCAACTTGCAAGTGCATAACTACCACCAACTTTCTGGTATTTTTGTAATGTGCGGTACAGCAATACATAACAAATTAAACAGATATTTTTAACCTAATGGACAAACCTTCCAGAGAATGTGAAACATCATTCTTTGAGGTGGTGACAGTAGCAAATAAACGGAAACCCTCGGCAACTTGAACTGCCTGCATTAGACAATCAGACTAGTGAACACCTCCAGGCAGTTGGCATTTATGAAAATTTACAAAAGTATTTCTGCAGTTTGAATATATACAGAGAACCTAGAGAAATAATCCACCTTTCATGTTATATTTATGTTTAAACAAATAAAATGAAAAGGTAAGTTTCACCTCTGCATGACCAATTGAAAAAGAACTTGAACCTTCCAATAAAGGCAGTAAAACTGACTGCACATCACTGGGTGCCTTGTCAATGTCTTCAAATACAATCCAAAACCCTTTGATAACAGCCTGCTTGTCATGGTATGGCAAGATAAATATATGAAAAAACCAATGGAATTATACCGAGAATAGTACTCCTGCACAGACCTGAGTAAGAGAACCAGGAGCCCACTTGAATTCACCAGGTTTTTCTGTGCAAATGTAACTTCCTATTAAGGTCCTGCCGTCCATTTGTTCATCCATGTGGATAAAAAGCACTGCAGATAAAATTAGTTTCAGCACTTCAGTACAAATGTGCAAAGAAGATTAGCAGCATTATCAGGGATGACATGATTAGTTAAAGTGCCAATGTACCAATGAACAAAGGCAAAAACAGAAACATTGTTATTGAATCATCGGTATGAAAGGTGCAAACCATGGCTTAGGGCAAACTAAGCTATTCAATAACAAAACAACAAAATTTCTATGAGGTTATCATGGAAAACTTGTGAGTTGTGAAAACCAGACTGCCAAAGGTAACTTCCCTGGACCCTATGGACGAACAGGCCCCCGAGTCTTGCAACCTATTCTAAGTGAGAAAATTGCTAGTTTGCCCCAAAGTTGGTGAGTGTTTGATTGTTTGTAGATTTGTCCAATGGTTGAGTGGCTTTGTTATTTTTGCCCCAAAGTTCACGAGAGAATTGCATACGTACCCCGAAGTTGGGGCGCCTTCGGATAAATGCCCTGAAGTGGAGTGTCTTCGTAAAAATGCCCCATATGTGGCTGCTTCTTTATATTTTTGCCATTTTTCACAATTAACATGGATTTTCATTTTTTGCCATTTTTCCACACTTCTCGGACGATTTCGCACTGGTAGACCCTAACACATGTCGTGCCACCACCGCTCCCGTCACCACCTGCCCCTCCTCTCCCTTCACTCCACCTCCGCCTCGCTCTACAGCCCCAGCGGCGATGGCAGGCCTCGACAGCGTGGTGGCAGTAGCAATGGTGTGGGTTAGGGTTTCAGGGGCAAAATCATCCGAGAGACCGAAAATTTTGGGAAATGGCAAAAAGAAATGAAAATCCATGTTAATTGTGAAATATGGCAAAAATGCAAAGAAGCGGACAAGTATGGGACATTTTTACGAAGTCGCTCAACTTCAGGGCATTTCTCCAAAGGCACCTCAACTTTGAGGTACATATGCAATTCTCTCAAAGTCCACGTGCCACTTGATCTTTTGCCCTTTTTGCCCTTGGCTCCTGTTTTGCGTGTCTACTATGGGGCAATATAATAAGGACACTCAACTGTGGGGCAAATCTATAAACACCCACCAACTTTGGGGCAAAGGAGAAATTTTCTAATTTTAAGTTCACTCAACCTTCTTCTAATGCTCTTAAGAGGGAATATTGCAATTGTGTCGCGTACTCCTTTTATTCATCCAAGATATTTTTTCACTTGTACAAAAGCCTTGAGCATAGTTTATATTGGTTTTAAATTAAAAGTATATACCTCGATTTCCACCAATCTGCGCCAGCTTATTAATTAGTGCAGTTTTTCCAGCACCAACCGGACCATAGAGAAGTATGGGCCACTTCTGGTTAACTGCCATTAGAGCTACCTCATAACTCTTTCTCATAGTGGTAGTGAGCACAAAAGGACTAACAGGACAAAACAATTGAAAATTAGTAAAAGCAAGATGAGTGCAGCAAGAAATACACAGCAATGGAAAAAGAAAGAAATGTCCACACCATATATTACTTCCATTGCTATGCTGCCTTCCCTCTGCAAACTCTTGCCATTCTGGCGAAGAATCAGTCAAACAAGTGAGTCCATCTGCATCAATTTTACAATTGATTTCTTCCGCTTGAACATATAAAGAGGCTTTCTCAAAGGAAGTGTCTGTGCAAAACTCCTTCCATCTAAAAGCATAAAGTTATCATAAATTTATGTTTATCAACATCCAGGGGACATAACACAAGGGGAAAAGCATAAAAAGGAACCTCAGGAAACATGTAAATGCTTCATCTGCTCCTAGACCAAAACTTTCGATAGCCTCATCACTTGCTTTCAGAACCACCATGAGTATTCGTATTGCACACCATCTTAAATCCAACCCAACACTATAAAGTGAATTGTCAACTAAACTGTAGTCAGCAGTACTATATACAAGGTCTAAAAAGCAAGACCAGTCCCATTGTTCACAAAATACTCTTGGTTCCAATTCTAGAAAGCGATATGATACTTGTGTTGCATCAAGCAACAAATGTAGTCCCTGAAAACAAATGGAATTAATTGTCACCACAACGAAAATGGACAAATATCATACATTAGACCAAATTGTTCCTCAACACTGCAAGTGAAAACATTACAGCCAAATGACAATCCAGTAAAAGTTGGAAATAACAGTTTCCTACGAGAAACAACAGATCAAAACATAAGCAACAGGATATGTGTAAAAATAGAAAGTTTAAACAAAAAAAACAAAAGGTAATCAATAAGCCCCATCAACCTAAAACACAACAGTCAACAAACCAGTAAAGAAATGTGAATATATGTATATAATAATAAATCACTTCCTAACAAAAAACAGTATTTACCAATAACAATTGCTTAGTTCTAAGTACTCAATCAACGTCAAACATGAGATTAGCAAGAATGCTTGCCACTTGCCAGTAAATTGACGTGAGAGTTGCTATAGTAGTGAACATGCATTGATCAGATCAACAGGACAAAAAAATACTAAAATAGCATGGTTTCAAGAAAAGAACAAAACTACTAAAGATGCTGGGGAAAAAAGAGAAAGAACTCACATAACATTGCCATTGTATTCCTCAAAATACAAAAGTTATATAATGTATACACAACTATAAAACAAACACAATAAAGTAGCTGAGGTATACAGGAAATGATTGACCTATGGGTGGGTGAAGATCAAATCATTAAGGGGATCAGGGGAGACACTTAGCATAGCAAGTTATGTGAAGACATCATGGTTATAAAGGGGAAAAATTTAGAAGATGGCACTGCATTGTTTAACAAAAAAAATATACCTCGCAGTACATGGGTGGGTGGGGTTGGGAGATACCCCAGGAACTATTTGTTTTTGGAAGAAGCTGTATACTAGAGATAAGTTTTGTGTGGTAACTTAGGGGGAAAGTATGACTTATGAGAAAGTATAACCTTGATCGGAATTGGCGATGGAACACCTTCAGAAAGAAGCCTTTGAAAAGGTGGTGGAGAAAACTTAAAGTAGTTTAGTAAATATCTGCCACAGATAACAGTTGATAGTCATTAGATAACTATTATATATATGACATATTATAGCAGCTATCCTTCACTTGCATGCTGTGGATGTACAAAGTATTGTATGAGCAATGGTCAAGAAATGAAAGTAATGGTAATAACAATTAACAAATAAGTAGATAAAGTCTGATACAAAATTTATTACTGGTAAAATAAATGTGTACTATGATTCATTAGTGATAAAATAAATTGTAGGCGCATGTAAATGCTTCTGAGCTGTAAAGCAAACAACCCAGTGCATACAGTTTTCCATTCCAGTTCTCTTATCACTTCCTGATGGTGGTTTTTAAATTACTCATGAAACACATTCCATACTGAAACATACAATGTGTAGGCTCTAAACATATACCAGCTGCTATCTAAGATACCATGGACTTTTAAGCCCTAACATATGTCAGCTGTGGGTTCCTTATTGATCCCAAAAAAGAAATGCCTGTTTGAGAAAAGTATCCATTTGAGGACTGCAGCTCGCCAGATTTGCCAACTCAGAAGAGCCAATTTACCTTCCACCAGAGGCAAGGTTTTCCTTCTGTACAGTCACTGGACAAATTGAACTTTTAAACACAAACAGACCGTTATTCCTTATTTCCCCCATTATGCACATCGTGTACTTTAGACTGAGTATTTTTTTTGAAGCAATCCACACAAGATAGTGGGTTTGTATTAATTAAGCCAGAGAAAAATTACAAGATTACAACCCTGGGAGATTGTAATCAGGAAAAACAAAAAATTACACACCACACGGGCCAGCAGCAAACACCCACAACCCAAGGGCAGCACTAACCAAAAGTAAGTCGTCGCTAGACGAGACCGACCAACGCTAGCAAGAGAGACACCGACAAGACCTTCAAGATGATGCCTCCAGGGAGGTCACGACGCAGAAACGCCGCCAGCATCCGCCTAAGAGCCTTAGGCTAGGTTTTCACCCGAATAGTCTCACGACAGGGAGAGAGGGCGGTTACACGACAAAGCCTCAAAGGAGGAACATGGCACCCAAAAGCGACATCGATGTCGGCCCAACCAAGTTGGGCAGGGCTTTCGCCCGAACCAATCCCCCCAGCCGTGAAGATGCCCTCAAACTGCCCCAAGCAAACAAAAACAGGACCATGCAACTCTGCTGCCCGACCAAGCCAGCGCCCCACCACTAGCGCAACTGACAGCACGCCGAACGAAACAGCAGGCAAGCAAAGCTTCTTCTCCCTCGCCGTCGCCGGAGTAACCTTTACCTTAGGATAATTTGGGGCATTCAAGGGATTATGTGTCACCTCAACAAATGGCATAGCTCTCCACTAACATTGTGAATTACAAATGCAGACCTTTTGGCGCTTTGTGATGCATAGTGTTTGGCACCCGTGACTTTCAGTACTAACTTAGAACTTCAACAGAATACACTTATGCACCTCAAACTGTGAACGTGGGAACTACTGTGTTTGGTGTGTCGGAACAGACCGTAGAATGATATACGTGAATCAAATATTACAAAGAGAAATGAAACACCAACCCTGATAATTAAATATGCTTATCTGACTTAACCCGACCTCAGATGGACTCAAATTCAAACAATCCTCCGTTTTTATGTCACGAAACTACAAAACATCCATCTAAATTGACTACAGAACGTCAATGCGTATAGTTTATTGGGTCTTGGTGCCTGGAAGAAGTGGCAATTACGGTGAGTTGAGCACCAAACTAAATGGCGAGTCGAATTTTGGGATACGACTCTACAATACAAAACAAGCGGATAGGACTACTCGGAATTTCAATTTAAATTAATGATGGCACGAACAGCATACAGTAGACAGGGAAACGGCTGTCACTTTACCGGAGCAAGTAGGGGGCGAGGTCGAGGGCGCGGGAGAGCGCGAGGCACGCGAGCTCGTGCAGCCGCAGGCCCCTGCCCCTGGATAGGTAGAACTCGACGACACGGATGTCCCCCTCCCCTGCTTCCTCCTCATGGCGCGCGGCGTCCTCCGAGCGCAGGGCGGGCGCAGCGGCGCGGAGCAGCTCGACAGCACGGTCTACGAGCGCCGGCGCGACCGGAAGGAAGCAGCCGACGACGGGGACGGTGTACCGCGGGTGGAGGAGCGGCTCGGCGAGCGCGGCGGCGACGTCCTCGCGGGATGGCACGGCGGGCGCGGAGGCGAGCGCGATGACTCGCGGGTCAGAGCGGAGCGCGGGGCAGCGCGCTAGCAGCCGTGCGACGGCGGCGGCGGTGGAGAAGCTGCCGTCGAGCGACATGGCTGGCGGCAGCCGCGGGGGTCGAGCGGAGCGAAGCCGAGAGGTGGAAGGCTTGGGCTTTGTGGGTGCGTGCATTATATATATGGGGAGGCGACGGGTTTAGGGTTTTAGGACTGGTAGCGGGCCTGCGGCTTCCGGCCGGTCGGTCGGCGCCTCTCCAAACACGTTTCACGGTATGATCGTGTGAATACGAGAGAAACTTATATCACTTTCTAAATTTTTACACGAGAGCTCAGACATATTCTTTATTTATATTTTTTTTGAACTACCTAAATCTCACTTATATATTTCAACTATCATATTATATTGATTTTCTATCTATCATGCTTCTAGCGAACAACAATATGGACTCATAAACGACGGCAACAGCTCCTAGGCAATGGTAGTGTCATGTTCCTCGTTAATGGAGTCAAACTCGAAGATACTATAATGGCGGTGGCGGAAATTATCAAGTGGATGAGTTCGTTATCCTTCTTAATAAAATA
Source organism: Zizania latifolia (assembly GCA_000418225.1). NCBI lineage: Eukaryota > Viridiplantae > Streptophyta > Magnoliopsida > Poales > Poaceae > Zizania > Zizania latifolia. The sequence goes on along the minus strand of KE372703.1, from coordinate 221,522 downwards.
TGGGATAGTAAGTAGGAGCGGCTCGTTATATTTAGTGAGGATGCAAGGGATTTGGGGATCTTTAAGAAACTCGATCGGCGGGAGAATGACCACCACCGTGACTTTTTATTACGAGGAAGTCTCAACCAAACTAGTTTTAAGAAAAACACGAACATTGGTCCCATAAGTGGAGTCGTCCTATAGATCGATCCTTAAACTCGTGCTTTGAGAGCATCTCCAGCAGTTTCTCTAAATTTGATTCTTTATATCTTTCATATAAGGAATGGCCCTAAAAGATTCTATTCCTATACAACTTATGTCTCCAGGCTCCAGCAGCTTCCCTAAAACTCATTACCTATATTTTTAAATCCTATTTTTTATTGTTAAAAATTTAGGTCTAGGCAGAGAGCGACGCTTTGGAGCCCGCACGTAGGGGATGAGATAGGGTAGAGAATGGAATATGGAAGCTGTTGGAGAAGTATTTTAGAGCTATATTTCCTAAATTTGATTATAGAGAATGGGATAGGGGAGATGTTGGAGATGCTCTAAAGCCCCTACCTTATACACAAGGACATACCTTCCATAGGTTGATTTGTAACATGTGTTTTCGAGAGGCCATCAAGTAATCTTTTTTTAAAAAAGCCTAAAAATCACTCTTATGAGGAGTTAAACTCATGACTTAGAGGTACTACAGGAGCACTAACCACTAGGCTACAGGACCTTTCACATTTAGGTGTCCCTAAATTTAGAGAGTCGTAAAGTGAGCCTGCTACAACATGATTTTTAGGGGATTTGCTAAAATTTAAATTGAGGGAGCCATATAGATAGTCCCATGCTCTAACATGGTTGGTTGAGTCCAATCAAGCACTCATAAATGATTAAGAGTGCGTTTGGTTTAAGAGCAAAGTAAGAATAAATAGTTCTATATCTCTATCCTAGTTTTTCAAGTGTTTAGTTGGTAGCTGGAGTGGGGTGGAGCAACTCTCATATGAGAATATTTCTTTAGATGTTGGACGAGCTCATCCCAAAAAATTTGTGGAACGCAACTATCCCACTTAAGACGTGAAGATGACAGTGAGCCCAAGATCCTAAGATGGGCTAGCCATGTCTCATGGGCCGACACCGGCCCACAGTCTGCTATAGGAAATGGGACAACACTGCATAGCCCGACCACCCTATGGACCGTGCTTAGGCCAGTGGCTCGACACGTGGGCTGGCACGGCACGGCCTGCTATAGGAGCCGGGTCAAAAAGTTTAAACCATAACAAATCGTGTCGCTGGACGGGTTAGGCCACCTGTTCGTAAAGATGGCAATGGGTCTATACCCATTGGGTTTGACCATCTCAAACCCATACCCGTTAAGAAAAAACATTCCCGTCGAGTGACCCATATATACATGCGGGCCCAAATTTTTCTCAAACCCATACCCGCGCGGATAAAATATACCCATCAAGTAACCCATACCCGTAATAACTGTTGTGAGTCGCTGGATGGCTGTCGGGTCGCTGGAGTCACCTGATGCCTGAAGTCACTGCTGGTCAGCTGGAGGACAAAGGCGTGGATCACGTGTCGCGTACTCGTATGGAGACGATGGAGCACTGGCGGTGGCCGGCACTGGAGGCTGGAGCGTGGAGACGGTGGAGCACAGGCGTCTGGCGGTGGCCTGCACTAGATGTCTCACGTCTAGAACTCTAGAGTCAGAACTAAGGAGTGAGGAGGAGTAGAGGCACGCACCGCTGGCCACCGCAGGACTTAGGGGCTGAACGCTTAGAGAGAAGTAGTGACCAGGGAAGAGGAATTTAGGAAAGACTGAAGTAAACTTAAAGTTTTTAATGTATTGGGCTATTTGATTGTGCTATAAATAAATGGCCCATTGGATGGTGGATATCTATCGGGTGACGGGTATAAATAGTATAAAATCATACACATACCCATGTACCCATCGAGTTTTGTTTTTCTCTATTAACAAACCCACTGGTGAACAATTTAACCCGTATATATACCCTAATAGGGTAAAAAACCATCGGGTTTCGGGTTCCCATTGCCATTTTTATCTATTTGGCCAACACTAATGCAATGCTTTGCAATAGTGTTGACAATATTGGTTCTAACGAATTGAATTTGTAGGGTGATGAATCGAGTTTGTGGTATGATATTGATGAATATGTTCAATTGTATGATGATGGATTCGATGCCAATTCCGAAGACGATCATCCATTGAACCCATTAATTGAGGATGACCAAATAGCATTGAAAAATGCCGTGCATTCAAGAAGGTATTCAAGAGGCATCCTTCCATTCATGAATTTTAGAGCCTAAGACATGTAAGGTGTGAAGTTTTAGATGGTGTAATGAATGTAGATGGTTTGTCAAAATCATTTGAGATAGGTGTGGTAGTGTGAGTACCCTTCGATGTTGGCATTGAAGAAATAGCTGCAAGAGTGCTCTATTATATATCAGGAAAAATTCTACTTTACCCCTCGAAGTATTACCCTGTAGACGAATATTGCTCCTAACTAAAAAACCAGACCCTTAATCCCCTGAACTAATCTATACCATACAAATAACCTCCGGGGTGGTTTACTGCGGCGGTTTTGCTGACGTGGCAGTCCACGCTAGTGGTTTTGCTGACGTAGCGGTCCACGTGAATACTTGGCTGCTGTTTTAGCCTAGTTTTACTCACTGACAAGTAGGACCCACTCCTTCTTCCATTTCTTCCTTTCCCCTTCTCTTTCTCTTTTCTCCCTCTCTCCGCTTCCTAGGCACCGCCTACGCCCCCGCTCGGCCATGGTCACTACGCCACTCGCCCGTCGGCATGCGTGCCTGGGTCGCCGCCCGTGCGTCGCTCGCTGCACCCTCACACGCCTGCGCCCCGTCACTGCCTACCCATGCGCACCTCCCACGCCCCCACCGCACGCGTGCCCCCACGTAGGTTGTGCCCCTGTCGCACGCGCACCCTCACGGCAACCCCAAGCGCCTGCGCGCGCCCCTACCTGCGCCGTGAAAGTAGCCTATAGGGGGTGAATAGGCGATCTAAAAATTTCTTACGAAAAATGATTAGTTCGAAAATCCCCAGGCCTGGAAGTTCTGGGGCACCGGAGGTTGGACGGAAGTTCTAAGGGTCCAAAAGTTCTGGGCAGACCAGAAAATTTTGTGCCATTGAGCCTATTTTGGACTAAACGGAGCTTTTTTCTAAATTTGTTTTCAATTGCAACACCGTTTTTCGTGAATTCTCTGTATACATCTCAACAATACGATTAGTAGCTTTTGATCATCATTGTCATTAATACACCAAAATTAATTAGGGGCCTAGATACATCAAGATGCACTTTAACGCCGCCGTGCCGAGCCCCCGTCTTGCCGCATCCCTGCTCCCCTGTGCTGCACCTCCATGCCCTCGCCTCGCCACTGCGCCCCCGTAGCGGCCGGTTGCAATTTCAGCCATGAGAAAAAAGAAGGAAAGAAGAAAACGAAAGAAAGGAAGAAAAGGAAAAGAAAAGAGATAGAAAAAAAATGTGTCACTGACAAGTGGGTTCCACTGTTTAGGTGCCAACGCACAGCCACGCACTATCACAGAAACAGTCTTTAGTGACAAAGCTTTACTGACGGATAAATGACGCGCGTCACTAATACACTTTTAGTGACGACCTGTTTTACACCCGTCACTAAAGATGCACCATTAGTGATGGGTCGTAATGTGGCCCGTCACTAAATAAGGGGACACCCTCATTAGTGACGGTTCATACTGTGACCCGTCACTAAAGGGTTCTAGCATTAGTGACATATCATGTTACGACCCGTCACTAAAGATGGGCATCCCCTTTAGTGACGGGTCAAATTATGATCCGTCACTAATGGATATGCTCATTAGTGATGGGTATTATTTTACTCACGGCACCATCTTTAGTGACGCGTCACGTTATGACCTTGTAGGATCAGAGTAGGCGACCAGAGGGGGGTTGAATGGTCGAAAAAATTTCACAACTTCTCAAATTCTCAGTATCACGTTTGCGAGTGACCTCGATAAAGCTCAAAGCTAAAATGGTCCACTCCAATGCAACGTGATATGAGCACTAGAACAAAGAGTGTTGAAAAATAGAAAACAAACACAGAACAAATATCAAGTGATGATGAGAGACGCTAAAAGATAGACGGCCGAAAGATTAAAGATCAATCGCGTCCATCTCATACAAATTGTTCTTGTAAATGATTTGCCAATTTCAAGTATGAGAGGAAACAACTCAAAAATCAATCGCTCAAATTAAATGCAGGAAATTTGGTTACCTTAAACTTGCCGTAGAGTTTTCGATGAAGCGTTGAGGTTGTTGCAGTGCCGATTAGACTGAACTTCACTTCTTGACGAGTACTACAATTTTAATGATAAAGTGAAAGCACTGTACTCTAAAAAGTTAATCCACAGATTTTAACCACTAATCACATAAGCACGGAAATCGAGACAATCAACAAAATGCTTCGGAAAAGTTCAAAACTCGGGACATAAAATCAATCCGCACAAAAATACGGTGAAGTGAATAAAAAAAACTTTGCCAGATTAGTGCATTGTTTCTTGCGCCCAAAATTTACATTCAATCAAAAACCGGACTTGGGTTCTGTTGCACTGAGTAAAAACTGAGAATAAACTTAAAGTATCAAATCTCTGTGCTTTACTTAGCTACCAACAGAACAATAAAATGCAGCACGCACACTGCACAATGCAATAAAGTAAAACGATCTGGTGCTTTGCAAAAACAGTCACCAGATGGTCTGATTTGACCACACAATATGCTAGCAGATTAGGGCTATAGGCTGACACAGGGATTTCTGCAGACACAAAAGAAACTAGACTGCATGCAGTCATAGCATCGGCA
>KE372703.1:202205-215635 GCA_000418225.1 Zizania latifolia | reverse complement strand
TCGAGCTTCACTCTCCTCTTCACTTCAACCTTCTCGACACTTCATCTTCCCAGTTGACAAGCACTCATCATCCTCATGGTGTATACCATGACTCCTCAGACCTGTCACTGATGAGTGTCTCCTAGGTATAAATAGGCGGGGCAAAATTGAACTGGCCACACTTTTATTTCGCATTGATCCCTAACCCTAGCCTCTCATCGGCGCCATCACCTCTTCTTCCTCGTCGATGTTGCGTCCTGCTCACATCGCCCCACCTCTCCCTCGTCGCTGCCACCTCCCCCTCATCGCCGCCATCTTCTCCTTGTCAGTGCGTGTGGCCTTCCTCGTCGGGAGCGCGTGGCCTCTTTTCTGTTGCCGAATCGTCCTCATCGTGTCAACTCATCCTCGCCACTGCCTCATCATGCCTCTCCATCGCTGACTCATCCTCGTCGTCGCCTCGTCTTGATTTTTCCTTCTCCTCCCAAGGTACTTACCCGCATGCTCTAAGAACTCTAGCCGGCCCCTTCTATGAATCTATTCTAAAATATTGGTATTTTGTCTATGCCATGTTGGTACTTCAGTGAATCTATGAATGTTGGTATTTACCTATGCCATGTTTATACTTATGTGAATGCCATGTTTATCATTTTGTAGTTTTTAATATTTATCTACTCTAAAAAGAAGTACTTTGTATATGCCATGTAAAATGTCATGCATTATTTTCGATGGTTACTTTTGTCTTTGCAACTCCTTCATACTTATGTATACTTGATATGTATACATGACCAACTTGATTTATGTGTTCTATAAATAAATGAACCCATTATGGCTAGGGATTCTAATTTGTCCATGTGCTCCTCTATATGCTCCCCTATTTGCTTAATGAAGAGCTGGCCTAGTATGACGATGCATGTGACAATTAGGCTCACTATTTTTGTTTCTATAATTTATTCATGCAATGTTCTTACATTATATGCTCACTATCATATAGTTTGTTTCTTTAAGTCATTTTTTTTCAATATTCTTTAGTGGTAAAATTTAATTAATTAGTTGTCACATACATCCTTATACTAGGTCAACTCTTCATTGAGCGAATAGGAAAGCATATGGTATATCGACTCGGTAAGACTCTTTGGACCCAATGGTGACCGCACCAAGAGAGACTACTCCATAATCAGAAGCATAATCGACGAGTAATGTTTTCTTTACTTTATTATTACAAATTGAACCTTTAACCTATTCTCGCTGAACTCGTTTTTGTTGTAGCTCGTTATAGGGCATTCAGTGCCGGTACCGGTACATCAAACGCAACGGAACGCTAACAGTTGGTGCATAAAACCGCAATGCTGGTAAGTCTCTAATTATTTGCCTTATCCAAATTAAATGTGTCATCCTCACTAGTCATGTATTTCTATGGCAGTGTTACACTTAACCTCCTGGAAAACCAATGTGGATTTTATGTCGCATACCATATGTTGATAGCCTTAAAGGCAGCGTAACTTCAAAAGCTAGAAGTAAGATACTATCATATATGTGATTGCTGTGTTGAATTTATTTTTCAGTTATGTATACATCGACTAATGTAAAAACTAATTTCATATATATACGTGAAAATTTTCTTAAGGAGACTGACTTGCATGGCATCTAAGGATGGCTAGGGACATTCTTAATGGATCAAGTCATCTCTTTGAAGGAAGATTTCTATTGTAGTGGTATGAATTAATTTTTGTTGGTTACGATGTAAATATGACTTATAACAGTTAGTGAATGGCTCATTTATGCAATGTATACTTTGCTTTTGCAATACAAATTGTGTTGTGGTATTCTGTGACGTGTTTACAATGTACAATGTTGGCTGCCAAATCCTAGCTTTGATTCAGGATGCAGCCTATTTTTTTTACAATATGACTATAATATTAGTGACGGATCTAAATAAAAACCCATCACTAAAGGGCCACCTCTGGATTGAACAGACACCCTTTAGTGATGGATCATAATGTAACCGTCACTAAAGAGTACCCTTTAGTGACGGGCCACAGTGTAACCTGATGAAATTATGCCCAAGAAAATTCTGGGGGAACTAGAAGTTCTGGCTGAGGGCCAGAAGTTCTGGGTTCTGGAGCATCCGAAAGTTTCGGTTATAACCGGAAGTTCTAGGCCAGCCCTAGTTTTGGTTTCTGGAGGAGCTAGAAGTTTCAATTGGACCGAAAGTTCCTGGCCTGCCTTGACAAACCGGAAGTTCCGGTTAGACCGAAAATTTTAGGTCGAAATAAATTCGATACAGAAGGTTATTTTCGAAAGTTCCGGTTAGAACCGGAAGTTCCGGTCCAGACGAACAGATTAGATCTATTGGGCATTAATACTGATTAAATGCCCATGAGAGGGCAGTATATAAGGAGAGGAAGGGCTAGGACGAAAAGGCTGCTGCTGCTTAATGTTGGTATGACCAAACCCTAGCCGCCACCTCTCTCCATGCTACAACGGTTGTAGCGATCTCTCCCCTAATCACCCGCGCTATACTAGCATACCGGCAAGAGGTGATTAATGGAATTGTGCCCAAGAAAATTCTGGGAGAACCGAAAGTTCCGGCTGTAGCCGAAAGTTCCGGGTTCTGGAGCATCCGGAAGTTCTGGTAGGAAGTTCCGGGTCAGCCCCCGTATTTGATTTTCTGGATGAACCGGAAGTTCCGGCTGCAGCCAGAACTTCCGGGTCAAGAATTAATTCGATACAGAAGGTCATTTTCGGAAAGTTTCGGCTGTAGCAGAAAGTTCCGGGGTCCAGAAGTTCTGGCTATAGCCAGAAGTTCTGGGCCAGGCGAACAGATTAGATCTGTTGGGCTTTAATATAGATTAAAGGCCCACAATAGGGCATTATATAAAAAGAGGTGGGACAAGCACGAAAAGGTTGCTGGTTGTTGTTGCCATTGCTGCTATTGCTCCTGGTTGAGAGCCCTAGCCGCCACCTCTCCTCTCTCCACGATCACAAGTGTTGTGATTGATCTTCCGGATCTCGCGAGTGGTGCTAGCACGCCGCCGCGAGGTGACTCCATCCCTGTATGTGTGGATACCGTAGAGGCACCGTTGCTGCATCGGTGCTGTTCTTCTTTCTTAGAGAACGCCGGATTACGCCTACGTCACCGCCGATGAACGGACGGAGTTGTGAGGAGTAGCTCGAGGACGCGCTTCATCGACTCTACTTCCGCTGCTCGAGCGTGTCTTGAGGATCAAGGTAACGGTCCATGATCCCATTACACGCATGGCTCCAGGGCTAACGGGGTAAATTTTTAAAATTAAGCGCTAGCGTAGCCTCCCCATAACCCAACAGTGATACCCTCCCTGTACGTGTGGATACCGTAGAGGCACCACTGCTATATCGGTGCTGATCTTCTCCCATGGAGATCACCGGGCGACGTCGACTTCGCCGCAGATGAACGGACGGAGCTGGGAGAGGCCGCTTGAGGACGCGCTTCATCGACTCTACTTCCGCTGCCCGAGCGCGTCTCGTGGTTCGAGGTAACGATCCATAATCTCATTACACGCATGCTTCCTGGGCTAATAGGGTAAATTTTTAAAATTAAGCGCTAGCGTAGCATCCCCTTAACCCAACATAACCGTCACTAAAGGGACCCTTTAGTGACGGGTAAACACCTATCACTAATGATAGTGCTTTACTGACGTGATAAGAGTGACATGTGTGATGTCCGTGACTAATAACCTTATTTTAGGTAGTGACGTGGACCGTCACGTCAGTAAAGCCACCAACGTAGACTGCCACGTCAATTGCTAGGATGATCTGGATAGACTTTAGTATTGCGACGGGCGAAAATGTTTCATCATAATCAACACCTTTAATCTGCCTAAAACCTTTCACCACTAATCGTGCCTTATAGATGTGAACATTTCCATTAACGTCTATCATTTTCTTAAAAATCCATTTATACTCAATAGTTTTTACACCATCAGGTGGATCGACCAAGTTCTAAACTTGATTCTCTCGCATGGATTCTAACTCGGATCTTATGGCTCTAAGCCATTTCTTAGAGTCTGGTCCTATCACCGCTTCCAAGTAGGTCTTAGGTTTATCATTGTCCAACAATAATATGTCGCACTGCCAGTGGTCAAGAATGTAAATCGCTCGGGCGCACGACTCAACCTTTCAGACCGACGTGGGGCTAGTGTCTCGACAATAGGTTCTACAACGTCTTGCATATCGAGTTGTGGTTCAGTAGGAACTGAAACACTTTCTAGTGGTTCTCGAACCTCTTCGAGTGGCACCGTGCTCCCACTAACCCCTTTCGAGAGAAACTCTTTCTCAAGAAAAATATCATTCTGGGCGATAAACACTTTGCCTTCCTCCCGGTTATAGAAGTAATATCCTTTAGTTTCCCTAGGATACCCCACAAAGAAGCATTTATCAGATTTGGGAGTGAGCTTATCAGACGTCAAACGTTTTACATAGGCCTTACAACCCCATATCTTTAGAAAAGATAACCCGGGACGCTTTCCAATCCATATCTCATATGGCGTTCTCTCTACAGATTTAGATGGAACCCTGTTTAATGTGAAAACAACAGTTTCTAGAGCAAATCCATAAAAGTACAATAGAAGATCAAATTGACTCATCATTGACCGGACCATGTCTAACAAAGTTTGGTTCCTCCTCTCGGACACCCCATTTCACTGAGGCGTGTCTAGTGGAGTCAGCTGTGAAACAATTCCACACTGTTTTAGATGGTCAATAAACTCATGGCTCAAATATTCACCTCTATGATCAGATTGTAGAAATTTAATTGTCTTGTCTTTATGATTTTGTACCTCATTCTGGAACTCCTTGATCTTTTCGAAGGATTCTGACTTATGCCTTATTAAGTAGATGTAATCAAATCTACTAAAGTCGTCGGTAAAAGTAATGAAGTACTGAAAACCACATCTGGCCGTAAAACTCATTGGTCCATATACATCAGTATGTACAATGGCCAATAATTCATTTGCCCTCTCACTTTGACCAGTGAAAGACATCTTAGTCATGTTGCCAAGTAAACAAGACTCACATGTGTCAAACGATTCAAAATCAAATGACTTCAAAAGCCCATCTCTATGAAGCTTCTGCATGCACTTCTCATTTATATAACCTAAACGATAATATTAAACATAGGTATCATTCAAATCATTAAGCCGAGGCTTCTTGGTATCAACGTTATAAACATGTGTATCCTCAAGATTCAGAATATATAAGCTATTGACCAATGGACAAATACCATAGAGCATACCATCCGAAAATATCGAACAACATTTGTTCTTTATTATTAATTCAAAACCGTCTTTCTCTAAACATGACGAAGAGATAATATTTCTGCCCAAGGCGGGAATGAAATAACAATTATTTAATTCTAAAACTAATCCTGAGGGTAGCGACAAAGAATACACGCCGACGGCCAACGCAACAACTTTTGCACTATTGCCGACGTGAACATCCAATTCGCCTCTTACGCATTTTCTAGTCCTTTTTAGTCCCTGCAACGATTTGAATCATTGATCTGGTATCAAATACCCATGAATCACTTGGACGAATAGCGAGATAAATTTCAATAACATTTATACCTGAAGTGAAAGTCACACTTCCTTTCTTTTTCTTGAGTTCTTCCAAGTACAACTCGCAATTCCTCCGCCAATGACCAGTCTTATGGCAGTGGTGACAAGTGTCAGAGTTAGCATGGCCAGACTTGGACTTTCCAGCTGGATTAGATCTAGAGCTTGAGATCGTATCTGAAGCTTTAGCCTTTCCCTTACGCTTTCTCTTCTTACTTTCCTTTTGAACCATCATCACATGATTAGGATTTTTTCTTAAGGTTTTCCTCGGCTGTCTTGATCATCCCATGCAATTCAGCTATGCTCTTCTTCATGACATTCATATGAAAATTCAGAATGAACGGTTCGAAGCTCGTAGGGAGCAACTGAAGAATCACATCTGTGACCAAATCTTTATCAAGTACAGACCCAAGTTTTTCTAGGTTCTCAATGTAGCCAATCATCTTGATCACATGAGGACTTACTGAACTGCCTTTCGCCAACCCGCACGCAAACAAGGACTTTGAGACATTATACCTCTCAGTCTGTGCTTGGTTCTCAAACATGTCTTTGAGTCCCACGATCATATCGTAAACGTCCATGTCCTCATATTGCTTCTGAAGCTCAAAGGACATGCAGGCAAGCTTGAGACAGCTGACATCAACTGAATCATTGGCGTGCTTCTCATAAGCCCGTCTATCAGCAAGTGGTGTATCATCCTTTGGTTCATAGGGTGGGATTCCTCTAGAACATAATCCGTTTTCTCCTCCTTGAGAACAATTCTCAAGTTTCTGTACCAGTCAACAAAATTTGTTCCAGAAAGCTTTTCCCTTTCAAGAATTGATCGCAAATTAAAAGTAAAAGTGTTCTTAGCAGTAGGTGCATGATCTACAACAAAAATATAAGGTTCAGCACTATGCTATGTGAATCTTCTATCAAATAAAAAATACTTCACTATATGTAAAATGATCGTTTTCCCTCTAACGACACATAGTGAGACAAGATCCATTTTCAACTAACTCCTAGTGAGCTTTGGTATCACTGCTAGAAGATTAATGACATAGGTAAGCAACACTTTAATAATCACATCCCTATATAACTCTTGTTCGTTGGGGTAGCATCCTATGCCTCGACGCCCAACTCCATGCCCCAAAGCCCAAAACAATTTTGATAGTTTTGTTAAGCAAACTAATACTATGCAAATGGTTGTTCGACATCTATCTTAACTGGTCAAGATAAAAAATGGCACCCTACTTTGGCAGACCCATCATACAATGATCAAAACCTTTGTAAGTGCAGCTATTGGAAAGTGCATTAATGACTCTTAATTTTCTGAGGAAAACTATTCTAACATGGTAACGATGCCTACCGTATACTATACATGAAAGAATAGTATGACAGAAACATAAGTAAACATCACAGGCAATCGTATTAACTGTGATATAGTATGACCCTTTTCACATGGTGATCTCCATCTCCATGGTTCTCGTCCTTCGGGTCATCACACTTCAAGCCTCCATAAACTTGTATCAGTCTATTACAACTATAGCACTATACTAATTACATGAGCAGAAGCATCACATGTCGACGCGCATGTCGTACAACATTTGAACAGTCTTAAGCTGCAATTAACCATGGCACGCAGGCCATGAAAATTACATGCTTGTATCTTATACATTGCAAGGCCATACCAGTCACAACATTCTCTGTAAAAACAAGTTAGGCGTAGAATCTACACGTGACTGGACAAGACCCGAAACTTCTGGCTCAAAGGCCCGGAACTTCCAGTCAAAGGGCCCAGAACTTCCGACTCAGGGCCGGAACTTCCGAAATCAACCTTCTGACTCGAATTTATTTAGGCTCGGAACTTCTAGGTCATACCCGGAACTTCTAAAAATAACCTTCTGTATCAAAGTTTATTTCGGCCCGGAACTTTCGGGTCACACCCAGAACTTCCGAAAATCTGACGAAAAACCATAGATCTAATCTATTTCCACCATATATCACCTATATGTGATCGATCCAGATCGAACACTATGCACGTAGGCTCTGATACCACTGTTGGGTTATGGGGAGGCTACGCTAGCGCTAATTTCAAAAATTTTACCCCGTTCACCTAGGAACCATGTGGGTAATGAGATCATAAATCATTACCTCTAGTCATGAAACGCGCTAGGGCAGCGGAAGTAGAGTTAATGAAGCATGTCCTCAATCGGCTCTACTCAGCTCTGTCCGTTCGTCGGCGATGAAGACGACGTAGTCCAACGATCTCCACGAGAAGATCAGCACCGCAGTAGCAGCGGTGCCTCTACGGTATCCACACGTATAGGGACGGGATCACCTCAAGTCGGTATGCTAGTACCACGCAGGAAGTTAGGGGAGAGATGGCCACAACCGGTGTAGCAGGAGAGGTGGCGGCTAGGGTTTAGTCGAAACAACAAGCAACAGCAGCCTTTTCGTCTTAGCCCCTTCTCTCCTTATATAGTGCCCTCTCATGGGCCTTTAATCAGTATTAAAGCCCAACAGATCTAATCTATTCGTCTAGACCCAAAACTTCTGGTCCTAATCGGAACTTCCGAAAATAACCTTCTATATCGAATTTATTTCGACCTGAAACTTCTGGTCCTAACCGGAACTTCCGGCTCGTCCAGATTTCACTTTCAGGCAGGCCCAGAACTTCCGATCCAACCGAAACTTCCGGCTCCTCCAGAAATCGAAACTGGGGCTGGCCCAGAACTTCCGGATGCTCCAGAACACAGAACTTTTGATCTCAGGCCAGAACTTCCGGTTCCCCAGAATCCTCTTGGGCATATTTCCATCATATACAAAACTAATGTTTGACTGCTTATCACTCATAGGAGACCCATCTCTACACCAAGATTGTTGGCACAAGCTTTAGGGCCTCAACGCCAGCTCTTGAGCTGAGATAGTGGTGGTTTTGGGGTGAGGGCCTCTGCGCTAAGCTTCAAGGCCTTGATTCCAACCCTCGGGTAGATGCAAGAGATGTTTTGGGAGGGCTCGACACCGAGGTTCCTATGATTGACCTCAACGATAGGTACCCTAGCGTTTCGTCGCTCAATCTCATCAGCATTTTCTCCATCGTCAAGTTTTGTGTCCATTTTTGCTGTATGTTTTTCGAGAGTTTATTTATAAAATAAGGTTTCAAAAATGACTAAAATGTAAAAAAATCTAGTATGTGCCACGTGAGTGGAAACTAAGCAAACTCTAGCCCGAGTGTGAGGCAAAGCATACAACTATGAGCTTTTTTAGATTTTAGAAATTTTATATTATTCCACAATAATCATTACAATCTGTATGAAAACCTTAAAAATACTCTTGATAGGAGTATGTTTGATAGAACTGTAAATCTAAAATGGACATGTAATTGTGGAGATAGAAAAAGATTGCACCACCCTTCCTATGTATTTTTGGAGTAGATTCACATGCTCAACTCTTAAAAAATAAGAATCTAACGATGTTTAGTTTGACTCCAGCTAAACCAAACAAAGATCAATGAGCTAGAATAGGTAGGCCTGGGCAAAAAATACCCAAATCTGACTAATCAAATCAAACCGATTTAACAAAAAAGTCAGTTAAATTAGTTATCGATGTTTGATTCGGTTAAAACCCTACACCATTCGGTGATTGGTTAATAGTTTGATTTTGATGTGCAGTTAACCGATTCGTCGATCTCCTCACAACGCTGTCTTGGCCGACTATCTTAGAAATTCCTCTCGTTTGGTCCATAGAGCATGGGCCCACACCAACCAAAGAAAACCCCTACCCCACTTAAAACCCTAGCATATTAACCGGTTATAGTGATTTAACTGAAACTGAATTTAGTTGTTTTTTATTTTCCTGAAGCAAGTTTCGTAGCCAATTTGGTATAACCAAAATTCTTTATAACCAATTTAATCAAACCAATATCACCGTTTTAAACAAGTATTTAGTCCTAGGAAAGCTCAGAGGCCTAAAATAGAGAAGCTGAAAGTTTTTTTTATTTTTTATGGGTAATGGGCCATTTTTTGTTTTCTTCCGATGAGAGATTTGATAATTTATCGTTATCAAGAAGTGGTTTTATTTTTTTGTCATTCTAATCTACGTATTATTGATCTAAATGATTTGTACGTCATTCTCTCCAGCGATATTATAATAAAGGGGTAATTTTGAGACAAATTATCAATTTTTTCTACTCCCGTAAATTGGCCCGTTAGCAATTGTGATTTGTGAACTCATAGACTGAAACGAAATTCTCGTTTCAATACATCGGGCCAGGGCCCATACTCTTCACCGACTTGACTCGGCAGGGAAGGCTTCTAGCCCGGAGGAATCTCAAATAAACCTAACCACGGCGGCGCGCTCCCGGAACCCTCCCTTCGCCGCCACCGCCGCCGCCGCCGCTGCCGCTGCCGCCGGAGCCAGTCAGGCATGACGACGCGCATCGCGCCCGGCGTGGGCGCCAACCTTCTCGGGCAGCACTCGGCGGAGCGCAACCAGGACGCCACAACCTACGTCGGCAACCTCGACCCCCAGGTTAGGGTTCCTCGTGTTTCCCCCCTCCCGCTCGCTATTCCTGGTCGTTATGCATCGCTCCCTTGCTCGTTGAGAGGGCTTGTAGTGGCCATGCCTTTGTTGGCATTCGGTTGGTGGGGTTTGCCCCGAGTAAAGCCTGCATGTAAATTGTATTAGCGGGTTCCTTTGGTACTTGATGGATTATCGATTTGCCCCTCTCGTTGTTAATTAGTTGCCCTCCTCCTTAACAAAGTGCGAGCCCGTGGTTGCAAAATTTGCGTTCGAATAACCTTAAACAAAGTGCTAGCTATTAGTGCTTCATATCTACTGAGAGACTGGAACACATCGTATTGGTTTGGCTGTGTATCATGTATGAAAAGTTTGATTGGAGGAACTGTGCAGATTCTCTTGTTCTGTATTAATATCCTGGTTTTTGCATATCACTTAGAAACATAGTTGAACTGTTTGGGTTCTCCCAGTTGGGTCTATTTATGCCTGCTTGGCTCACCTCCAACTTAAAAGCCGAAGCTGATTTTAAATTTTAGAATTCGATTTTAGGATTAATTTTAGGGCTTTCTTAGCCACTTCCATTGCCCAGCTCCTAAAATTCAAAAACAAGCTCAGCAATGCAAATTCTTACATGTCCTAGATTCTGAAGGAAATATGAGTAAATTGTGTGTAATAACACCCCATGTCGGTATGATATTTCAGGATAAGATCTGTGTTAATGTTGACTGGACATTTATTCCAGTAAGCATCTGATAGTTACCATCATTTCCCCCTCCTGCAGGAAATGATAAAAACATTACCTATGTTATTATAGATTATTGCACCAATCAATCATGTTTCATCTATTAATAAATTAAACCTGCTAAAGGTGTTTATCTTTTGTGTAAACAAACATATGGCTCCTTTGGAATTCTTATTTCCATATACTCACGCCGATAGTTATACCTGTTTCTTACAGGTTTCTGAGGAGTTACTATGGGAATTGTTTGTCCAAGCAGGCCCTGTTGGTAAGTGTCATTTTGTTCCTCATGCGGTCATGCCTGACAGCGTGTATGTGATGTATGCAATCCTTTTGTTGTTCCCTGATAGTTTGATTTGTTTTTCTGTAGAAGCATCTTTCAACATCATGTTGTATTCATTTATCAATTTTTATCTGCTGTCTGTGTGACTTATGGCATCACTGTGCTATATATCATTGGAAAAAAACATTAACTTGGTATTATTGAGATTTGAGATTGATTAATGGAGTTCTCTTTCTTCAATTTGTAGTTAATGTCTATGTCCCCAAAGACAGAGTAACAAATCTACACCAGGGTTATGGATTTGTAGAATTCAGGAGCGAGGAAGACGCAGATTATGTAAGTCTATCATGGAGCAAAGGCAAAATTTTCTTCTCCTGTACTTTCCATACTCATTCAATTGGCTATCTTTTCTCTTTTTATTTACTTTTTGTAGGCTATTAAGATTTTGAATATGATCAAGCTTTATGGAAAACCAATAAGAGTAAACAAGGTATGTACTTCGTTTAAAGTCACTTCTCCCACTCGTACTTTTCTCTTGTATTTCTAGCTGCAGCTGGTATTCAGACTTTAGAGGTGTTCAGGGTCCCTTAAAATGTTGAACTTCATGACAGATAGTTGATAGTTTAATCTAAGGTGCTTGAGTCGAGATCATGATTCTTCCTCAGAACATCGAGAGACCAGATACTCTTATTTGTTAGTTCACATAAATATATTTTATTTTAAAACTGATATTATTTTGAAATAAATAGTTTTGTTGGTTCACCTTAATACTGGCACATCATCATGGCTCGGCAAACCTTTTTATTGGCAGGGATCTGTAGTTTACATTCAATTCTAAATTTGATTCTTTTCAGTATAGTTCTTCTAAAAGTTAATAGGAATTGAATAGCCCACAGTGACATGATTATCTTTTCTTATTCCAGGCTTCCCAAGATAAGAAGAGCTTAGATGTAGGGGCAAATCTTTTTATTGGCAATCTTGATCCGGTAAAAACCTGTAGTCTACTCTTTATTTAATTAGATGTTCATTTGCATGCTTAGAAGTGGCTAATGGTTATGTGTTCTGTGTGCAGGATGTTGATGAAAAGCTCCTGTATGATACCTTCAGTGCATTTGGAGTGATTGTGACTAATCCTAAGGTAGCATTCGTGAACTTTTTTACTGCATATGATCACTAGTGAAAACTGTTCTGTGCACACAACTAGACATTTAGAAATTTATAGCACTCTAATGATCTAGCCATGCATTACCAATTTACCATCCGATTTATGGGCATTCCTGTACCAAGAACCTAAGAATGAACAGTACCTGTGCAGTGGTGCTTAAGATAACCTGGCATCCCTATATGTCTTCATCATAGTTCTGCTAATTTTTAGTGGACCATGCTTCAGCAGAAATTTTACCAAACAGTATCTATTTACTTTCAAATTGTAGGACCTTATCAGCTCAGAAAACTATTCCCATTTATGTGTACCATAATACTAGTAAACTATACTGCAGATATTTGATAAGTCTGATAAGTAATGCACATCTATGTGTTATCAGCAAATCAATCTTTTTTATGTACCAACTCTCTTTCTATTTGATAAATTAATCATCTGATCATTCTACATTTAGTACTTCAAATGTTTACCCTGTAAACTTAATTTGGTATTTCTTAAGTTCTATGTTGACATACAGTAATCTTCTTTGAATCTTTTCCTCATATTTTTTATAGATAATGCGAGACCCTGAAACTGGAAATTCACGAGGTTTTGGCTTTGTTAGCTATGACTCCTTTGAATCATCTGACCAAGCTATAGAGGTAACATAATTTCCACAATAATGTTGTGCATTTCACTTGTATTTTTTTGCATATGTTTCGCCTTACCTGCTATAATTTCCCCAGGCAATGAACAATCAACATTTATGTAATCGGCCAATCACTGTCTCTTATGCCTACAAGAAAGACACAAAAGGAGAACGCCACGGCACACCAGCAGGTATTGTATTTTCAATTTTTTTAGGTGTTTTGCTGTATTGGGTTCCATGCCTACCCAGACATCTGAATATTCACTTCCTGCTAAAGGATATCGGATTGACTCTTTATTTCCTACTGGGTTCCATATATCCATGCAAAATTTCTCTTCTTGATTTTGAAATGATAAATTTTCTTAAATTCCCCATCTTTGTGCCTTGGAAATACTAGAGTTGAGTTTTATGAGAAATTTATTTGTGGAGTTGATTCTTGTGTGCTGGCATCTTCTACCATTTTAATTGCTCAATTATTAGGTGAATATTCCTATCGATTATCGTTGAAGGTTCACGAACATAATTATCTTTAGGATTTTATTTTGAGTATC
>KE372703.1:180525-194190 GCA_000418225.1 Zizania latifolia | reverse complement strand
GCGGGTGACAGGCTCACGGGCGGCACCGCTGACATGGAGCCACGACAGCAGCACGGGCATGTGTTAATTCTATCTTTTGACCAGGCTAAATCAATCAAATATTTATATGGGCTAATGGGCTTTTTTCTGGATAATCTGAATACTAGTTATCCGGATTATCCGAATCCGTATCTGTATCCGTCGGATATCAGCGATATCATATCTGTTTTCGTATCTGGTGACGACGGAGGAGGTCGAGAGGGGGGCCGCATCTCGTGAATCTACTTGTGCTCAGAGTCATCGAGGCGTGGCGCCGCTGCTGGGGCATGGCGGCACAGGGGACACGACCTCACGACCTCACGAGGGCACAACCGCACAGGATGTAGGGCCACGGGGGGCATGGCGATGCAGCAGCACGGGAACGCCAGACAAGGGGGCACAGCGATGCGAGGGCATGACGTCGCGGGGGCGCTGAGGCACTGTGACGCAGCAGCGCAGAGGCACGGGGGCATGATTGCGCCGTGGTGCGTTGGAGACTAGGAGCAGTCGCGCAGGGGAGGTAGAGGAGTGCGGGAGATGGCTTGGAATGGGGGGCTGGGCGCTTGGAGGGAGTGAGGGAGAGGTGAGGAAAGGTTTAGGGTTCACACTTTCTGATATTTATACATATATAAGAAGGGCCCACATGCCAGTCTCAGTTATCGGGTTCCCCGACGGTTAATGGGGATGGGGGAACCTTCCCTGGCCCGGGCCCTGCCAGCCCCGACGGGGATAGTATTTTGCACGCGAACCATACCCACGGAGACAAAAAATCATCAGACCAGTCTCCTAATAGGTGAATTCACCGTTAGGTATCGGTAGGGATGGCAATGAAGACCCGAAACCTGGTGAAAAAAAACTCTATTAGGAGCTATAAATGGAGAAAATTTAGTACCCATGGGAATTATTTCGACCCAAAACAATCCCCGTCGGGTGGACCGGGGGCGGGGACATTCCCCAGGCCCCCGTCCCCGATTCCCCGTGGGCCTTATAGCCCTGAATTGAAAATGGGCCACAACCCACAAGCACCACAGGAGATAGGCCCTGGCGTCTAGCACTCCAGCCCATCACGCGCAGTAGCACTCTAGCCCATCACACGTGGCAGCACCCAGTGGCCATAGGTCCCAGCCGCCAACAGCCCAGGTGCTCAACACAAGTTGCTATCCCTAGCATTTGCTGCACGCCCGCGTGAACTCGCAAATCGCCACACGCCGCCGCCACTACCAGCACGCTGTTCGTACTCCGCACCATCGTACGTTGCACGCCGCCCACACCGCCATCCGTTGCACGCCGCTCGCACGCCTCAGCCGGTAAGCCACTCACCCCTCAAGTGGAGGCTGGCGGCGGCGCGAGGCTTGTGGCGACAACACAAGGCTATCAGCGGCGGCTAGCGGCGACGGGAGGCTGGCGACGGCGACTAGCGGTGCTAGGTTTGCGACGACGCTATGAGCATCGGTTGAGGGCGGAGCACGCACGAGACCCAGGCATGAAGAAATTGTGAACTCGGGTATGGGGACTCGACGGGTTTCCCATACCCGCATGGGAATGGGAACGGGAAAAATTCCCCACCCGTGTATAAGGATGGGGATGGGGATGATCATTTTTGTCTACAATGGGGACGGGGATGGGTTGGTGAAACCTGACGGGGGCAGACCCGGGTATCGGGTATCAGGTCCCATTGTCATCCCTATGCATGAGTTTTACCGGACTGGTTTAATCTCTCTAAATTTTCAGTGGAATTTCTTCGTTACAAATGAGGACACAAGTAGAAGTTGAACTAATCTTGCTAGATAGCGGATTAATCATATCACCCCGTTTATATATGAAACACTCGGCAGGAAACCCTTCTCCGTTGCAACGTTCGATTCTTCAGAAACTCTTGTCACCTCTTTAAGTGGTTTGAGGCCGTAGATTCATCATCGGCGGCTCACCCAAAATTCCAAACCAAAACCGAAAGAAAAGGGACTCCTCATGACCTACTTCTTCAGCCGTCTTCATTCAGTGATAAAACAGAGCATTGACTCATTGACACAGCTTCCGAGATGATTTTTTAAGCTGATCACAGCTAACTCATCGAAGATATTAGTTGAGTCATTCAATTTTTACTAAAAATAAAAGTTTGTATTATTTTAATTTATCCTACAAACATAAAGAAAGTTTTTTAGTTTTTGGCGATGGCCGGCGGGCGACACTTGCCGGTGAGGAAGTTTTCAGTTTCAGTGTACGTGCAGAATGCACAAACTTGCAACAAACAAAACACCATCAATTTAAACCAAAAACAATCACATGGACTTCATTTCATTACGCAAAAATGGAATCGAATAGCGAGAACAAAAAATCTTTTGGCGCCCACCGTGGGGCTCGAACCCACGACCACAAGGTTAAGAGCCTTGCGCTCTACCAACTGAGCTAGACGGGCTTAGTTACTTTAATGTGGAGAAAGGAAAAAATGACATTGATGAACTTAGCGATAAAAAAAATCTAAAATTCAAAAATAATCTATAATTTTAGGATAAATATTTCTATACTCCTACTCTTAGCTATAAAAAATCAATGTAAAAAATATAAAGCAACGAGAAAGCACATAAATTAAGTTAAATTGCTGGTGGATTATAAATCACATCTCAACCAGTCAGAGCTGCTTTGCTTGGATGAACTTATTTTTGGACTGTGGCTTATAAGCAGAGACATGTGACCCAAGTAATGAAAATAATTTTATGACAAGTCTTTTATACTTGTATTATTAACGTTTTAAAAGCGAATTCTGAAAAACGGAATGCAACAAAAGAACTCATAAATTAATACAATATTTATATTCTAAAATTCAAATTTAGCAACAGCTTATAAGATGTTGTTCACTTAAGCAGAGACCCCAAGGAATTGGATCATATGTGCAACACATTGTGGATGTATTATATGGGATCTTTAGCATCCGTAGGAATGCGCCGACAAGAATGCCATAGAACTTAATCTCTAGGGTAACCGGTCCTTCAAATTAGAGATTATCTCCCAGATACAATAAGTAAAAGTTGAGTCCAAATATGACAGGTATAGACAATACTTACCGCTTGCATGTCCCAAAGTCCTTTGAGAATATGTTCTGCTATAGGGTAATACATGTATGTCTCTCCAAGGAGGTAAGGACAACTCAACTCAACATAAGACAAATCAACACACATCTAACAGCCGACAAAACCCTCAACACTCAATCAAATTCTCGTCAATAATCACCTACCACCGATCTATCGACCATGCTATGCCGATCAGACACTTAGGTTCCCTGATACATCTGTATTATGGACATCTCATATTTATTGTAATTATTCTGTCAATTATATATGATTGCATAGAACATATAACTATTATTCAAGATCTGACTGGTAGGCTGAGCCTATATAAATCTCTTTGCACATAGGATATACATATTGAAGTTGTTACACCAAGAATGTCTAGTATACATGAAATCATACTCCACTGACCTATCGTGGATAGATGTGATATCTATCGTTTGATCTATGATCAGCGACTCAAATTAGTAAAGTGATACAATTCATTTTTTCATAAAAAGGATATTTTTTTACTGTTGCTACAATATCTACACCTTTATTTCCATACTAGAATAGAGATGGTAACGGACACAAAACCTACACGTATAGTAAAAACTCACGCACGAAACACTCTTAAACACACGCTTGTGAAACCCGCGAGCATAATTTCGTGCTTGCGCTCGTGCCCATCGAGTAACCCACATATTCTACCACAGTAGTAGATCCATAATATTTAAAAAGTATAATATAAACTATAATCCAACTCACAAAACACAACATAAACCATAATGTTTAATTTCACTGCTTATATATAAATAATTAATAATATAAATGCATTAATACAAGTGATATATTATTAATTAGGTAAACCACATCCATATGTGGTGGAAAGCTAAAGATGTGCTCGACCGGACTCTAATCAAATCCTCGACCCAACAAACCCATAAACATAAAATTTAAAACCAAAGATGCGTCCTTCAGGTACTTACCTGCAAAACTGCAATCCCTACACAAGACCAATGTTTCAGCACTTTGAAACAAAGAACATTCATACTTAATAAAAAGAAAAAGAAAATAGAAATATTTTTAAAAAGCCACGCCACGTTCTTTATGTCTACGGTCACACGAGCACCATTGACCGCGAAGCTGTCCTCACGAATTAATCCACAGCCGTGGATTACTCTTACGTGGCTCGATCAGACCCGTCCGATGGCGGCACAAGCCCTCCGATTTGAACGTTACGCCGCCGCCTGCCTCCTCCCTCAAATAGCCGCTGCCTCCCTACTAGCCGTTACGCTTTCCCTTCCTTCCCCGACCAAACCCTTCCCAATCTCTCTCTCGCTCTCGCTCTCCTCGCTGCTTGGTCCCCTCCGCCGGCCGCCGCGGCGACACGAACCCCCATGGAGGCCGCCGTTCTTGTTCCCCAGCAGCTCGCCAACCTCACGCTAGCGGCGGCAACGGCGGAGGCCGCGCCGGCCAGGAAGGCGGCGGGCGTGACGTCGATACCCAAGGCCGGCGCCACCGCGAGGAGGAAGACGCTGTGTGACATCACGAACCTGAGGTGCCCGCCGCCTGCCGAGGAGAAGTACGGTTCGATGCGTGCGGCGGATCCGGGCGCGGGCGCGGGCGCGGCCGCTGACGGGGTCGCTCAGCTAGTCAAGGCGAGATTGCAGATCTCTCTCTCTATATATATTTCTATCTCTAATTCGAAAGGTGGATTATTCGCTAACGATGAGATTTTCGGAAATTTGTGCCTGTTTCAGGAGAATTCGGATCTTGTGAGACTCCTCGAGGAGAGGGAGTACGTCCCTGAAACCACCCGATTCCTTGCATCAATTCATCTCTTCCGTTTCTGCGTGAATTACTGGAGGATTTTTAGGGGGATTTAACTAGATTTTCTGCTTGATTTGGTGCGTGCAGCAAGATCATAGAGTTGAGCGGGACTGAGCTGCAGAAGTTGCGGCTCGCCAACTGGCACCTTGCGCAGGCAAATTCCCAGATGCTGGCAGTAAGTTCTCCCCCAAATTTTCCTCAAGAAACTTCACTGTTCAGTTGTGATTGAAATCTTTGCAATCAGTTAATGCATCAGGCATCTTCTTGATGAAAATTGTGTTTGTTCTGCAGGAGCTCAACCATGGAAGAAATAGGGTGAGCTCATGATCTCTTTGATCGTTATGTAAATCTTGGGACTTTTAGCATTTGGCTGTTCATGGCACTTGTAGCACGTATCTGATTAGCCAGCTTTTTTCTTCTTGAAGCTGAAAGCCTTGCAACATGAGCTTGCTTGCTCGAGAGCTACTACCAAAGCAAAATCGTTGGAATTGGAGGTAAAAAATTTGATGCTAATGCTCTTGCTGAACTCCGTGCTATCAGTTCCATGGCAGATTGACGCAATGTGCTATTCTTATCCTCGTATTTGCAGGAGGCCAAGAAGGCGATGAAGCGCAGCAGAAACCTGCCAGAGAAGGCTGCAGTTGAAACGGTGCAGCAGCAACACGGTTGTGACAGGGCTGCACAGATCAAGGATGGAGGCGTCGTCAATCCGGAGCCCGCGGCAGCAGACGCGTCGTCGCATGCGGCGAGCGCCAAGAAGCTCGCCAATGGCAGTAGGAAGCGGGTGCTGAGATCTCGATGTAATAACCCTGGCTTCATTGACCATTTTTGCCTGCATGACCTGCTGCTGATTTTCATCAGTACACCTCACTGACTGTGACCGGCCAATGCAATGCTTTCCAGCTCTGGGACCAGCCACATCGGTGAAAATGGCGGCGGCGCCGAAGGAGAAGGAGAGCGTGCAGAGAAGGTAAACAGAAATCTCTGAAGTGCCAGATGATTCAGCAAAAGATAAGCAGTTTACCAGCTGTGCTGACTGAGATCGCCGCCGGTGTGTTGTGTGTCTGTCTCTCCGCAGGAAGTCCATGAGAATGCCGGCGCCGCAGCCGCGCGAGGAGAACAGGGAAGACCTGTTCGAGATCGACATTGGCAGCAAGGCCGGGAGCGTCGCTGCTGCCAGCGACAGGGACGAGACGCTGGCTGAGCAAGCGGCGGCGTTGGCTCAGTTCCCACGCCGGTCGTCGCTGGGAAGGCCGATCAGGCGCGCCACAGCGAGGGTCGCCTCCTACAAGGAGATGCCCGTCAACATCAAGCTCAGGAGGTCCTAGAACTGCTGTGTTGCAAACTTGCAGTGCTTCTTTGCTGCGTGCTGCATATTTTCTGTACTTTAGGGGTGTATTCTGACACGTTATTATTATTGCTGTACCAAAAATGCCCATTTTGGCGATGCAATTATGACTGGGATTCAACAAGTTATTCTTTGATACATGAACTGCACTTTGCTCAAGCAATCAATCCACATCCAGATAGTGCTCAATGTATATCACTCAGTCTAAAAGTGGTTCTCGCAACTTGGAGAACTGACACGAAATTAAGATCACTATAAATCGAATCGCCACCAGGTTCAGGCCAACCCATCGTTCTGGACTTTATAGTTGGCAGCTGCAAAGTGTTCTTTCACCAAAGCAAGAGCTTTCCCCCTGTGAGATATTTGATTCTTCACCGACTTGGGAATCTCAGCGTAGCTGAAGTACACGTGTGTCAGTGTATTAATCAAGAGGGGGTGCACAAAAGGTACAAAAACTATCATGAAACTCACGTTTGCTCAAAGCCGTCTGGTTGGAATACAGGATCCCATCCAAAATCAGTAGGACCTCTAGCAGGCACAATCTTTCCCTGAACAATTAGAATTACACACAGTTCAACCATATTTTGTATTTTTGTACCACAAGTCTAAACTCTAAAAGAAAGACACTACATTATGTACAAGTATTACTCCAGTGCAACAGAGGAGGGAGTATATTTTAGCATATATGTCCATACCAAAACAAATATACCAGAGTGCAATCAGGGAATCATGATGTACTTATAGCTATTTATATTTTAACATTGCAAGTACAAAGATATACTGACAAGGGTAACAAAAGGAATCTAGTTTCACTGGTGATGCTAATAGTTTTCATAGTAAAAAAAGTGATATCAAGTTACCAACAGAGTTAATATACTGATAGCTCTAAAACGCACTGGCACTTGAAACTATAAATATACCAGTGTGTGTCAATTTTGGCCTTTTCGAGTACCTTGTACCCATGTTATAGAGGGATATAGAAATAAGCCTGCTGCAAGTATGGGTACACTCGATAAAAGGAGTGTATCCCAGTTTTTTAGACAGAAGCAGCATGGATACTAACAATCGCAGCTTCTCGTCTATAAAACTTCAAAAAACAATACAGTAAGCAGAAAATGATGTCTTACTGCTGTTTTCCCAATGAATGTGATTGGTTCTTCTCCTGGTCCAAGAGCAAGAGAAAAGATGCACGTGGCAAAAGCTGATTTATCCTCATAAGCTAGTAACAAATTGTTCAAACCTACAGTGGCAAAAAAGTATAAATGAGTTTACTAAGTAATTCTCAGTGAAAAAGGTATCATATTATAAAGCAAACTAACACAGAAAAATAAGGATTGTTTAGATCAATGACCTTCATGTCCAATTTTCTCAAGGAACCATTTTCTGTCCATTCATGTGTTGCAAGACATCCAAAGTTCCAAATAAAGAACAAAGAGATTAGTGATGACATTGAAGATCAAGATATAATTATATATCTGGCAAACTATCTCTTGATGAGTCATTGAAATGAAGGATGCTATTTATGTCTAACTCGGTCATAAGAAAACAGGTTGCAAGTTACACCTGGACAGGAAAAGCACTTACATGTAGGGCCCTGCAGCAGAAGGCTAAATTATGTCAAATTATGCATTCTGCTTTTATTTAACAAGTGAAGATGAAGAGGAGTGTAAATCAATCACCAGGTAAGCCTTTGAGTGCATTGAAGCATAGGCAGGTATCCTCAACAAGTACAGGGCCATTCACCTGATGTGAAGAATACAGTGCAGATTTGACCACTGTCCTTGATTTCAACTGGATTTTTGCAAAACAACGCTACCATTTAAAAACATGAATTACCTGGGATGCTGCCATTCGTGCTTTCTCTTTAGATATGTCTTCTGGCTCACCTTGCAGTTCAGGGACTGCAAGATTTAGCATATTATAAACACAGATTCAAAATTTACTAGCAAAAATCCCATGTGTTGCAACGGATTTTCTTAGAGACAAAAACAGAAACTAGGAGCTTATGGCATAGTAAGTTGACTAAGCGTATAATAATTAAATAAACAAATTTTTATTTTCCCGTGGCATATGCATGGAGTAGTCACATTATCTCAAATAGTGCACTATTCAAATCATGTACACCATTAAGATCTACTGTAGATGAAAGTTAAAAATACTGGTTACCCAAAAAACAGGTAACCAGCCAGTTGACGGTGATTACCATAGAATGTTTAAATTGAAAAACCAATTACCGAAGAATGTCAATTTGTTCTTGCATGTAATTATCTGTTACTGGTAATTACATGCAAGAAAATTTTGGCCCGATGAATGTGTAATTTTCTTCTAGATCCAGCATAAATAATACATTTATACATCACAAATGGATAAAATTACAACCATCCATAAAAACACGTGTCATAAAAACAATAGGATATAAAACAATCCATTATGAACAGTCAAAACTGAAAATACCAATTTCTCAACCCCTAATTAATAATCGTAATTTCTCAACCTTCCTCGTGTAAAAGGATAAGGACTGTTTGAGTCCTTTTTCAGTTGGATCATTTCATATTTTTCTTATTTACCAAGGTTCTCTTTGTAAAATATGTGATGCAAGGTATTTTCCATGGACTTCCCTGTTCAGGGCGATGGGCCTTGAAAAACCAAAAAGGAAAAAGAAAAAACATCTATCCCGCGTCTCCTCCCCTCCCCCTGCTCTCGGTATCTTCGCACGCTCTCACTCTCTCTTGGCATGTCATAGGCCAGGTAGCCTGCAAACCTCCAACGGTGAGCTCGCATAGGTAACTGGCGGTCCTCGGGTGGTGGACGGTGGGGATCTGTACAGCAGGCGCATGTGGCTCCAAGGTCAGGAGTTGGCAGTTGTCAACAGATCCAGTGCCTGCAACCCATGAGCGGCAAAGATTAAGAAGGGCTGGTGGGCATCAGACAGCTGCTGCCTAGAGCACGGACGGCAAGTTTAGTTATTTCCCTTTCCTCATCTTCGATTTTTTCCTCTTTGATCATGATTCGGCTTATCTCCCTCCTATGAATTTGTGGAGTGTCGCTGTTGTGGACATCATTGTCTCCATCTATGTCATCTCTGCGCTTGGAGTTTGTAAACAGTGTTGCTATTGTGCGCAGCAGCCCTTGTAAGAACAAGCTGTGGAGACAATTCATGGGTGCCTGACTGATGAGCCCCGTTGTCAGGTTTAGTGGTGGTGGCAGACTCACATCCACCACCGCTATTTTTGTTTTAAGATAGTAAAGATATACAGTAATACAAAAATACTAGGAATGGACTGCTATTAACAGCATCATTCTTCAATTACACTAATTTGATATTTAGGTGAAAGAGCTTAATTAATTCCCGATTAGAACCAAACGTTCCATAAGGTTATAGGGGTTAAAATCAGGGTCCCATGAACACAACTACGCAAACATGCTTTGATCTAGATCCATAATCCATGATTGAAAATATCCTTATTCTAGATTATTTGGAACCGAACTGGAGGCATAATCCTTTTCCAACTCAATGCTGCACTGTAGATTCCCTAATCTTTCTTGAGTCAACGGGATTCCAGATCCCTATTTTAAGAACTTACCGATGGTTTCTATTGATATTCTGCACCATCATTCCTAGGACATCTTGAATCTTACAATCTGGGGTTCATACTTCCTCTAGTTCTTAACGAGTACTAGTCCCACACTTCAATGGAAAAAACTTCATAGACGGTGACACTGTGTAACGACTGCAGGCCATCGGTATTCAATACCAGCATGCTTATTGCTGTATTGCCGATTCATGGTTTAACTCCTTACTCCCGCTGATTATCAGTCCCAATTCACAATCTCCAGTTTCATCTATGCTCCAAACCCTCCATTGTGCATTTGTGTGCGCTAATCAAATAACTGATAAACGTAGGAACCAAATCTCTCAAGCTTAAGAACACCGTGAACTATGAATTACGAGCTCAGTGTTATCCTAGGGTTCCAGGCTTCCAGTAGACCACCATCGCATCACGCGGCGGCGGCGGCCCACCAACAATCAAATCATGGTCATCCATGGCGCATACCCGCTCCCTGCTAGAATCTCCGTGAAGCCATGCAGATGCATACGAGACAGCTGAAAAAAAATAGAGACGGAGGAGAGGGCCTCACGGTCGAGCTTAAGAGACTGGAAGGGGATGGAGGAGCCGAGGATGGCGCGTACTTCCTCCAGCTTCTTGGCGTTTCCCGTCACGAAGGTCACCGCCTTCGGCAGCACCCGCGCCGCCGCCGCGCCTGACATGATGCCGTGCTCTACGAGACTACGCCTGCGCTTCCGCCGGGAGCAGCAGTGGAGCGAGCGCTGCGGCGGCCAGGAATTCGTGGGGCGGTAGGGACTAGCGGGCCCCAGGCCTATTTGGGAAGTGACCTTCCTGCCCGTTTGTTTCGGTTTTTAACATCTAGATATTTAATTAGTATTTAGCTAATAAGAAGTTGATGTTTCTTAGCTTCTAGATTCTAGTTTATTTTTAAATTCTGCAGCTACTGATTTTTACAATTTAATCCAGAATCTAAACTGTTTACTTCAGGTTTAGATTTTAGAAGTAGTTGTAGAAGCTGAAACAAATAGATCTTTCGGTGGGAGTTTCTGGCTAGATTCTGGATCTAGATTATAAGAATTAATAGCTGCAGAATCTGAAAATTGACTACAATTCAGAAGGTAGAAAATATCAGCTTCTCCAGATTATCGTCACCTAGATATTCCACCGTTTCTCGGAAGCGCTTCCAAACAGGATCGTTGATGATATTTATTCTTTTGTACGGTATAGATATATAGGTATATGACATATGTCTTCTATGTTCAATTGTTATACCATATCATGGTAAAATAGAGGTGCCACTCAACCATAAGACAAGACAGAGCAAAATTCATTCCCGTTAAAAACAGAAATAGAAGACGAATGGCCTAAGATTTATGATAATTATTTATTTAGGCTTTAAATAAATAAATAAATTTAATACTAATAAATGATTTTAAATTTTTTGAAGATTTACATATATAATTGTGCCGTTTAAATGTTTGGAAACCATGCTCGTTTGTAAGCCGTAAATGCAGTTCTGAACGGACCATAATTCCAACAAAACCATAAAATGTACGTGATCCTTTTGCATTCTGTGGGACCTGAACCGTGTGATCTGCAGCGCAGCGCACGATGACCAGTGAAGAAAAAAAATACAGAACTTCTGATTGACGTAGGTCAGCGATAACCAAACTAACAACGTACAAGGTAAGTAATACGGACGAACAAATTTTCAGAGAATTCAAGATGGCAAGTAAATAAATGCCAAATTTTGGGTCCAAACGTATCTAGAAGACTAGAACCACCTAGGATCATAATTTTGACTTTTATTTTCCTCTCTCTAACTAGTAGATGATTTGTGTTTGTCCACATGATCGCACCATCATTGATAGGGATGGTAAACAGATCTAAAATTTATGAATTCATTAAAATCTATCTACGAAGAAAACTTGTGAAAGACTCTTAAACTTGCACATATGAAACACATAAGTTTTAATCTAAGCCTATAAGATACTCGAAATCTGATAGAAACTCGTGAGTTTAGTTTGTAGTAGTTGAAGCTAAATCTGAATCTAGTCGAAAGCTGAATATAAACTATAAAGAATTATGGACAATCGGGTAGACCGTACCGCATGTTTTAAATTAAATCTACATCTGATCCGATCTTAACTAAATACCCAAATTTATGAACCCATAGATACAACTTTAAGCTGAAACTATTCAGGATTCATACGGACGGATAAAATTGTCAACTGTAAACACAAAAATATTGCGTGGATAAAATTATGTACGGACAAAATTTATGTACACAAAATTATTGTGTGGACAAAATTATCCACCGGCAAAATTTATGTACACAAAATTTCCTCGAGCTGGAATTATTGTGTGGCATAGCCCATCTGGGCACTTTTCTAACGGGCGCAATAGCCAATAGGTCGTCGCTCATCGTCAATGCGCAAGGACATCGATAGCAACCGGTTGGAGCTCGTCAGCTCGGCAACATTCTTGACCACGGACCACGGTGTTCAGTTATGGCGACGATAACAATGGCTAGGTATCACACACCACAGACAGCATTCAAGGACGGAAAAACGGACCACGCTTTTGTTAGAAAAAATATGCAGGGCATTCCTACCGGTGGTTGCCATTACGATCACACTCCTATGTCGTGAGAGCAAATATAATAGATTGATATAAACAGACTAAAATGTTATTATATCGTATTGATGTTGAGACGAAAGAGAGAGAATAGAAGCGGGCTAGATGATTTGATAATTTATGTATTAAATATATAATACATATAGATAATTAAATATTATATAAATAAGCTATTAAATTAGCTATACCTAACATAGCATAAGAATAAAACTAACCGCCGGCTAAATCATTAGTCTCGCCGAGATATCTCGAACTGACACGGGTCTCCCGGCGAGTCTTAAAGTCAGCATCGCCCATTCAACATTCGTCGTTGCTGGCACCTCCGTCACAATTTTCACGGAAACTTTGCCTCAATTTCGTGCCCCCGTGCCTCCGCCGTGTCCCGCGTGCCGGCACAGGACGGGTCGAGACTTGCGACTTTGCGAGCTCATTCGCTGACCCCTCGCTGTCGCGTCGTCGTCAAGTCGTCAGTCGTCACCGAGTTTTCACATCTGCAGGTCGCGGCTGCGCAGTGAGATCCAGGAGGGAATTAACCTAGGACTCTTCGAGAAAAATGCTTCAAGAAGGCTGATTTTATAAAAATGTTCTACGCTTCACCGCGTCTTTATATTTTCACTACTTCTTTTGTTATTTTTACATATTATTTTTTCTAATTTTACTCTTTAGCGACGCTAGAGTAGACCACACCATCGCTTGACGCCATCGGAGCCACCTCCTCACCTGCACAAGGATGGAGACTGACGTGACAGTAGCAGGACCCGATGACAACAATAGTATAGGCTAGAATTGTTAGAGCAAAATTATCCTAAAATACAAAAAATAAAAAATATTAATCACGAAAAATAACAAAAAATGTAAGAATAGAAACAAGCTTCAATTTCGGACCATTTTTTCGAAGACTTGTAGTTGTATGCAATTCCCACGCAGCTCCGGCCCTCCAGCCTACCACCTCCAAGTGGGAATTGACGCTGCCTCGTCGTGTCGTCTCCCTCCCTCCCATCACCACCCACCCACCCACCGGCCACCACCTCCACCACCCTACAAGTAACCCGTGCGCGCGATTGACTGACCAGCTTGTCCGAAGTCCGGAGCGGAGGGGAGTGAGGAGAAGAGAATGGAGGGAGATATGGAGAAGGCGATCAACAGGCAGAGGGTCCTGCTGCGGCACCTAGAGCCGGCGGCGAGCAGCGCCGCGCCGGCGCCGGCAATCACCGTG
>KE372703.1:140031-160651 GCA_000418225.1 Zizania latifolia | reverse complement strand
GGGAGGATGCCGCCGTCGAGCGTGGCGTCGGGCGGCGCTCTCCGCGGCCACCGGAGCGGTCAATGGTGACCCACGCACCGTCGCTTCTGGGGACGGTGGTGCGGGCGGTGTAGGCCTTCTTGCGCCCCGTCCGTGGGACCGAGCGCCTCGCCGATACGGACACTGGGGCAGTGGTCTGACGCTTCTCCGAGACGGACTCGGAGTGCACGAGCCGACGAAAGTCATTGACGATGAAGACGAGGCTCCCGAAGGTGAAGCTGGAGTCTACGGGGACCTCGAGCGCGGAGGAGAAAAGAACTGTCATTGAAGTCGTTGGTTGAGGAAGCAACGGTCCCCTACCTGGCACGCCAACTGTCGACGGGTCGTCGAGCAGCCCTCCTCGGGGGGTGCCTGTGGAGGTGATTTGTATTGTAGGGAAGCGTTGCACTCAAGACCCTCAAGACCTCGATGGTTGCCGAGCCCGTGAGAATAGGACTGGCCAAGAGACAGGGGGATTTAGAGTGGTTCGGCCCCCCGATAGGGTAATGAGTCTACGTTCACTGTGAGTTTGATGGGGTGTGTCACTAGTCAAGAAGACGATTACGATGTTTAGGATTACAAGAGTTAGGGCTCTAGAAAGTAGCGGGTTGCTCTTCTTCTTCTTGGTGGAAGAAGATGTGAGCGTGCGTGCGTGGGTTTGCTTAGAGATGTCTTGGTCGCTGTTTCAACGTGTGAACGTCTCAACCTTCCAACCTTGGGGTCCCGTGCTCGGGACCCTTGACTATTTATACCCTCGTTGGGTCTAACCTATCGTACAGCACGTTCCGACGGGACGTAGCACGGCTTGATCCGACGCAGCACGTCCTGATGGGACGCGGCGTGCTGCCTACTCCCCAACTGCTCCCCAGTCTGACGCCGCTCGGCAGCCCTATGCACCTGTCACGCCTAGAGCCTCCGACCGCTTTGCATCGCGTCGCATTTAATGCGCCACGCTGCTTTCGGCTGGCTCAGGCGGGGTTGGTATGACGGGCCTGATAGGTCCTCTACCTGGCGCAATAGCCAGAAATAAGGTCTGTAGGTTACCCGGGGTATATCCCCACAGTATCATAGCAGAAATTTTTTATTTACGTTACAGTAGCATACACGTGTCCGAAAGAACCACGGTGGGAGCTAGGCAGCTAGCTGAAAATCGTGGACCACCGGCCGGGGGGTTTCAATTGCTGTCGGGTGAAGAAACCCCTCTTTTTTCCGGCGCTCCCTTTTCCCCATTCTTCCCTCTTCGGCTCCTCCTCCCTCCTCTCCCTCCTCCTCCGCCTTTCCCCCCCACTTTGCCCCGCAAAACCCCACCGCCACCGTCGCCCTCGCCGTCGGCCACGGCGTAGCGGCGGAGAGCGGGCTCCGACTCCGAGGCAAGCTGCGGGAGCCCTAGCGGGGTGTTGGCCCCCACCACTGGCGCGGTTTCACGAGGTAATCGCTGCCCCCCTCGCTCCTTCCGGGCTCTCTCGCTCTCTCCGCCCGCGCGCTGTGGCGGCGGCGGCTGCTTTGTTTGCTTGGTGTGATGGCGTGCCGTCGTGATCGGGCCGGTTGGGGACCTCCGCCTCTCTATGCGCGCCCCTCTGTTGGCTCTGATGGAGCTGCGGGTGAAATTGAGGGGACGTGGTTCCTCGGATCGCTAGATTGTTGTCTTCTGCTTCGTGCTTTGTTTTTTTTGGCAGCGTAGGGTCCCAATCTGGCGGCACCGGCTTGTTCCTGGTCAGTGGCGTGGCTGCAATGCTAACGCTGTTTGGGAGGATTACGGGAAAATTTTGTTTTTTTGCCACAGTTTTTTGTTTTTGATGTTTTTGTTAGCGTTTGAACTTCTATTTAGGGTTTAGTGACGTGCTAACTCTAGTTTTGGGTTGGTCAGGGTCGTTGTGACTTGCTGGGTTGAGCAGTTTACAGTCCATTAACCCTTCAATCAAACCCCAGTAAGTTTTGTTCTTGTATATGCAATGCCATGTTCCTTTTAATACTACCTTTTGGCTTGAATTCCTGTGAACTTGCATTCTTGTTTCCCTCAATTTCAAAATCTGTATTCTCTATATGCAGAAAAACGAGTTCATTTCAAAGGATGGAAGTATGAAACCATACAATGTTTCTGTAGATACAAACAATAGTGAATACTAACTATGGATGAGAATAGAAAATTATCTGATGAGGAGTCCAAAAAAATGGAGCCTTTTCACTCAAATGGACAGCCAGGAGAAGATGAAATTGTAACTGTTGAACCTCAAAGTGATGTAAAAAAGTTCGGAGTGGAGACTGGAATAAACGATGGTGTCTGTGAGGCACACAAGGTTCATGAATATGGAACAGCAGAAAATGGTTTGCATGAAGAACCATTCACTACCGATGATGATTCAGAGGTTAGCTCATATGAATACCTTCATCGGGAATCGGACAATGAGCAGACTTCAGTGTCTGGTGCTGATGAGGGAGACAATGAGGTATGCACATCTAGTTAGTTATTGCAATATCTATGTGTGGCAAACTTAAGTTTTATCTTGTCCTACTGGTGTTTATGGGACCATAGGGATCATATCCTTTTCAATTAAGGTAAAAAGTATGATCAGCATTTGGATGCGTAAGGAATATAACCAACTGAGGACAAATGTTTTTCTGTCCATCAGTCTGTCTTTTCCATAGGTGGATTGATGTGCTTTTTGCCATACTTGTTCTCTTTATACTTGCACCATTTTAATGTTAGCTAGACTACCTATCAATGTTACCATATCATATAAACATTTTTAATTTTTATTATTGTTTATTTGTTTTTAATGCACTGCAGTTACTAATATTTTTTGGTTGAACAGACTGAAACATCGAACTTGCTGGCATCTGTTCTGCATTATACTGTGTTCTGTTCAACTGTTAGTGTTAGAAATCTTAATATGAGGCTTGAGTTGTCGTCCTTTTTTCTTTTGTGTATATTTTGGTTATCATGTTTCTTAAAATTGATTCCTAACAGACACCTCTGACTGAGGAAGATGTCGAAGCATTAATCACTGAATTCCTTAATGTTGAGAACAAGGTGACATTTTTATCCCTGTTGTTTTAATCATATCTTTGTTTTCCCTAACGTTTTCCATTTTATTCATGTGTTCTTTGGTAACACTAGGCAGCTCAAGCGCAAGAATCACTTGAAAATGAGTCACTGGAAAAGATTGAAGCTGAAGTAAGATTGGAGTTATCAGATACGCTACAAGGAGACATGGTCTGTAAATATTTTATAGTGCATAATTCCTCAATGTTAGTATTTTTGTGTATTATATCTTTTTCTTCTTACTTTGAATAGCTAGAGTTAGCTATTTCTACTGAGATGGAGCAGTACAAGAAAGAATGGGAATATGAACTTGATGGTTTGGAGACTCGCACTGCTGTTCTGTTGGTAAGTTTCTGCCTCAAAGCGGATCCTTTTGTCCATTAACAAATAATAATTATATTTCTATGTTATGTTAATGCTTGCTACCATCTCTATGTGGCATGTCAGATGCATGGCCTACATACTTGTTCCATGTAAATTATTTAACATTTTTACATTTAACCATATTGATTTATCTAAATGAAGACTAAAATTTATTTTTTCTATCTCATTATTTACAATTGTACTCATGCGTATGTTATTAATGAAGTAAGCATACATTTTATGGTCCCTCAGTTAGATTAATTGGAGTTCTTGACCTTGAAAAACATTAGAACCACAAGCGACTAACCTGAAAGCTTGACCAGTCATGCATGTACCAAGTAGACCATAAGTCTGGTCATATTAATTTAAGAATTTATATAAATCAAGGTACGGTTATTTAGAAAAATTGGTTCATACACCAAATGATATCCACTTTAAAAACATACTGTTGACTTGACTCTTTCAGGCACCTTTTTAGACCACTCAAACTTTTCTCCCATTACCAAATTTAACATTCTGTTAATCTCTTAGCCCCTTTTCCAACTTCCATATTTATAGAAAAAAACCATTTTTCACAAAAACTTCAAGTGATATGGAACCAATTTATGTAGAAAAGTTCACTTGTATTTTTTTTTGCTAAAGCAGGTATGTTCGAGTGCTATGGAACCGAATTTTCGTTTTTTTATTTCCACATTCTTTTCCATATGTTTCTTTAGTAATATGTAACCTTTAGGAACTACTTCCTTCAAGAAATCCAAGAAAATTGTTAGATGAATTCTCTTGTTTGAATGCAAGAAAAGACCATAAATTTGAAATTTTGAATGCAGGAGCAACTTGATGCTGCTGGTATTGAACTTCCCAGCCTCTATAAGTCAATAGAAAGTCAAATTCCAAATGTTTGTGAAACTGAAGCATGGAAGAACAGGACTCATTGGGCTGGTTCTCAAGTGCCTGAAGAAGCTAATCAGTCAATCAGAAAAGCTGATGAATACCTCCAGTCATGTAGACCTGCAAGGAGGTAATGTTGGGGCCAGATTTAGTGTACTCTGTTTTCTTTATCAAATCTGACCTAGATTCACATACTTCAATTAGAAAACATGGGAGGCTACTGGAGGAAGGTGCTAGTGGCTTTCTGGCTGGAAAAATTCCTGTTGGGGATGATGGATCTGTACAATGCCATGAGAAAAGTTGGAGTGTATTCAATGAACTTATCAAGTCTAAGGAATGTGCTGAAAGTACTTTCGGAAGTAGTAACTGGGCATCAGTTTATCTGGCCAGTACCCCCCAGGAAGCTGCTGCCTTAGGTCTCCAATTTCCTGGAGTTGATGAGGTGGGATCTTGACTGACCAATTGCTATAATTGTGTTATATTGCCATTACATTTTATTAGCTCTACAAGAAATTCCTGAAGCAAAAGAAACTAGGGTCTAAATGGAATCTCCAAGGATCAATATAGTTATATTTAAGGCCACGGGGCAGGGTTCAAACATTATAGAGACTTGTGGCCTTACTTAAAAAACCTAATATCATGACATGTGCTTGTGATGTGGGCTGTTATGTTATTTATATTACTTGTATGGCTAACACTGTGCTGTGAGGCCTTTCTATGTTGAAAACATCCTAGAGTCATGTGCACTACTATGTTGCACTACATTAATTCATGGTTGCATACATTTTTTTTAAAGATTAGAATATTTCTATTAGTTTTTTATAATGTACACATCATGATTTTTTTGTTTACATTGTCAATAGTAAAAATGATATAATTTATGGTTGTTTTTCAGTCATATATTTATATACCTGTAGATAACTGGCTCAGGTTGCCATTTCTCATTATGCTAAAACTTACATGTAGCCTTTACGTAAATCCAACCCCCTTACTTTTTTATCTGTCTTTTCCATGACACAGTTCCATTAAATCTCCAATATTCATTGTCTTATAGGTGGAGGAGATAGCTGAAGTTGAGAGTGCAGTTGGTGACATAAAAGGCATCAATGAAATAGAGCTTTCTGAAGAACAGAGAAGAAAATACAGAAAGGTGAGTCGAAACTAGTTTAGTGTACAGAACTAGCTAGCAGTGCAAGCATTCTAGCATTCTCTGTGTTGGTGTTCTTAGTCTTTAATGTCTCCTGTGTGCATGTTATAGTCATTTTATTGTTTGTGTACTTGGTGTATCCATTTTTTACTAGGATTGTTGCTGATTCCCTGTATGTTAGCATCTGAATTCTCAGGTTGGGCAATATAGGTCCTTTCTGTTATCTTCCTTGCATTTATATTTAATAGTTTCAGTTGCATGGTGGGTAATATAATTTTTCTAGTCCAATTTCCCAGTGGTATTTTTAGTTACATGTCCTAGGATGCTTTAAATTCTTCTATCTCTCCACTATTCAGTTTGTTCACTATAGGCTATAGCACTAAGTTTCTACATGGCCATACAAGTGTCACAGTGTCTTGTTTACAGCTGAGGTTTGCTTTTTTATGTTGCTTGGTATTATTTTTATTTCATTTTCTTCAGAATTTCCTTATTTTTCCAAATGTCATACCATTAGGTAGGAGAAGAGTATGATGCAAAGATAACAAAACGCCTGCAGCGTCATTTGAAAGAAAGAAAGACAAGAGGTTGGCATAAGGTAACTGACAAAGTTGTATTTAGTGTGAATTCTTTTTTTATTTACCCATTTTGTTATAAATATGCACTGTTGAACGGTTGTTTTATCGGGCACACTACTTAGCATTTAATCCACTCTGTATTGTTTTGCAGGAGAACTTTGGTTTGGTCTCATCATCAAATGGATTCTGTGAGCTGCCTCCATCAGATAACGGCGTTTTAGATGCCAACATAGGCCTTCTTTCATCTGAAAAGCTCAAAACAGATGAAAATGAAGTTTCTGTTGAGCTGGCAAAGCGCACATGTGAAGATGATGTTGAGTTTAACCACAAGAGGTCAAAAACTGTAATTATCGAAAGTGATGATGACATGCAGATTGACAAGAAGCCAGATTTAGTAACAAGTGAAAATGTGGTTGAGATTATTGATCTTGATCTCTTCGCATCACAAAGTCCTAAGCTTGGTGATAAAGTCTGTCCAAAAGCTTTCAAGTGTACTATTTGCACTGAAATGTTGAATGCCCCTGAAGTGCATCGCCACCCAGTATTGGATGTTATAGTCTGCGGGTCTTGCAGATTTCTAGTGATAGAGAAGAATCGTATTGAGGTGAATATTTACCACCTTTGTTGATAATTTCAAGCTAATTTCCAATAACATTTATTCCTTTTGGGGATGTATTATGCCATCATATTCTTCTTAGAGATACTCTTTGTTTTTTATACAGGATCCTGTGTCTGGTGGTTATTGCGCCTGGTGTGTACAAAGTGAACAACTTCAAAGTTGCAGCTCTTGCAAACTGCTTTTCTGCACAAATTGCTTGTCAAAGAATTTTGGTGAAGAAGGCTTGTCAGAAGTTAAAGTCACTGGTTGGCAGTGCTGCTGCTGCCTACCTAGTCAACTGGAACACTTGATTTCTGAATGTGACAAGGCTCTGGGTGGTGTTGAATCATCTGATCCCGAGTGTGACTTTGCAGAGCTTTCTGGAATAGAGAGCAATGGTCCTGTTAGGTATGCCCTTTACCATTGCATTATTTATTACATCACAACTGGTCATGTTTAATTTTCATTGATTATTACTATTACTTTTGTCAACAAGAATTAAATACTGAAACTATTTCCATGATAATTGTTTATACAAAACATGACCAGTAAGCGAAAAATGAAAAAGAGGATAAGAAGGATCATGGATGATGCAGAACTTGGAGAGGAAACAAAGCGTAAAATTGCAATGGAGAAGGTCTGTAATCTTTTAGGATTTTATAAATCATATATGTTTTTGTTATAATCTACATATTATTTTGTAGGCTAGGCAAGAACATTTGAAGTCCATGCAAGAGCAGTCTGCGAGCGAGTTAAGGAGCAACAATATTGAAACTTCCTTTGCAATACCATCTGAGGTTTCTCTAGAGGATGTTGGGGATGGACATATAGTAAACCTTGCCCGTGAGGAAGATGAGGCACCTGTTAAAATTCCAAGCAGCATATCTGCTAAACTGAAGCCTCATCAGGTTTGCCTTTTCAAATATACTGAACATTCTCTCCCTCCATCGAGAAAAAATATACTGAACATTAACAATCTTGCACATTCATCTTCATAACGAAATTTGGTTTGTAAAACTCTACTCCCTTGTAACGTGTCTGCGTCGAAACATCACATAGAAATTCTGATATGTGTTTTTATTTAACTTTCCTTTCTTCCTTTTGCTTTTAAACTGGTCAATGTAACTGTTCGTCTGCTGGTATCACGTCACTCTCACACTAGCCATGATTTGTACCCATACTGGTACAGGGAGACTATTTGACTGATCGATAGTATGATATTATAATATTTCAGGTATCAGGAATAAGATTTATGTGGGAAAATGTGATCCAATCTGTCAAGAAGGTAAAATCTGGGGATAAAGGTTTTGGGTGCATTTTGGCTCACAACATGGGCCTAGGGAAAACATTTCAGGTTTGTGCTGACTATTTTCCCTTTATATATATATATATTCTTGTTATTCTTCATTACATAATTCAGTCATGTTAGCAAATATGCATATCTATTAAACTATATGAGCTACTCTTTTGGATGTCATTTGGCTTTTTTAATTATTTTACTTGTATCGCTGGATTTGTTAATTATAATTATGTGTATATTGTCGCCATCATTCTAGGTAGCCTTTGTTTTTCCGTGTTCTGTTTCCATTGCATGAATAATAATGGAAACTGCATTCTTATATTTTTGCATTTGCACTTTGCAGGTTATTACATTCCTGTACACTGTTATGAGATGTGCCCAGATGGGATTGCACACAGCACTTATAGTTACCCCTGTCAATGTTTTGCATAACTGGAGGAAAGAGTTCATCAAGTGGCGTCCCACAGAACTGAAGCCACTTCGTGTGTATATGTTGGAGGATGTTTCGAGGTGCACATTCTTTTTTGTTAATTATGTTGTCTTATGTTTTGTATGTAAACAAGTATGCATTGTTGAATTTATAATTAGATTGTGTAACTCTTGCACATGGGTTTACAACGACTTAGCACAAAACTCAGGTAAAGGACAAGGATAGAACTACTAGATCATCCACATACAACATCTAGGCAATTCAGGCCAACATTTTTTAAAAATCTAATGATATCCTTCTGTCTAACCAACCCTCAATTAATTGAATAATTGAAGACCTTTCTCTGAGAATCATCCCTCACTAATCTTATGTTATACATGATTCTAAATTTGTTTCATAACCCGTGTAGCCTAGAGCCTTTGTTATGCCAATGATTCCTGTTTGTAGAATCTTATGTTCCCTGCTGCTGTCAGTATGAAGTAATTGGCCTGTACCATCCTTAAAATAAATCATACCTTGTGGGCCCTAAAGATAAATTCAAACTCTTCTGCATATGCCAATCTGTTATACTAAAAGTCTAAAACTTAAAACTCTCAATGGTGTATTGAGTAATGCCATGGGGCTTGGTAGGTGGTCTGTAAAATTATTTACAATAATGCTTGGATTGGGTGTCATCGATTGCTTTTCTTAAATTTATGGGCATTAAGAAGACTCTGTAAATTTTGGCCTAAATTTAAAATTTCTTTGTAATTTTGGGCTCTTTTTTATCGATTTTTGCAAAATTTGAAATATTACTGGGATTGCCCTTTATTTCTTCCCTAGAATCAATTTACAATTCTCACTTGGTTAAATATGATGTTTTTCTATTGCTGGTCTTAATTTATAGTTCTAAATGTAAATTGATAGATGCAGTTTGGCATAATATAAGTTGATAACCAGTTAACCACTTAATGAAAGTTAACTATGTTTCAGAAAAACTTCAATTTCATCTCATCAGTGTTATGAAACTGCTGTTGACCTTCTTTTTATTGCATTATTGGGTATTTGCCTTTTCATTGCCTTGCTTTATTACATGCATTGCACTTGAAAGCTATGGTTCAGTACTTCAGTACCTTTGGCAGCATTGGTATTGCTATTGCTTTAAGGCATCTTTCTAAATGCAGCAGCCAATAGATAATGCAGTTACCATGTCCTGGTACTGCCGTACTGATAAGTTCGATTGATTGCTTGCATAACCAACCTGTGGGTAGATGTGTTAGTTAGGATGATATGCCTCTATCTAAACTTTTAATATGATGTGGAAATATGGTTTCATTATGATTGTGATAGGGTGCTCCTAACAATGGACATATATCTATTTAGCATGGAATGACTCCCTTTTATCATTTGTTTTTGCAGGGTGAATATTCCATATTTACTAACCAAGTGGCGAGTAAAAGGTGGTGTGCTTCTGATTGGTTACTCGTCATTTAGAAGTTTATCCCTTGGAAGGAATGCGAGGGACAAAAGTGCTGCAAACGAGATCACTTATTCTTTGCAGGTGATATTCCATTTATTCGGTTGTAAAGTTTCAAGCTTTTGTGTTATGCCAATTTGTTCGGCCATCACTTGCATCTCTCCCCCTTTCCATGGCTACAATGAGGTTTCAATCACCATCCCACTTCATGTGGCAATCTAACAACCTGTAGATGTTCATCTGGCATGAGTTATGAGTTATGAATCATTATACTGCATTTTCCTCCAACTTTGTTCTTTTAGCTGTGGGTTTTGACATACTTCATTTGCATATGTCATGAGCAGTGTGGGCCAGATATTCTTGTATGTGATGAAGCACATATAATAAAGAACAGGAGAGCTGACACTACACAAGCTCTGAAACAAGTAAGGACACAGAGAAGAATTGCGTTAACTGGATCTCCGTTGCAGAATAATTTGATGGAATATTATTGTGTAAGGATCCGTGCACTTCTACCCCCTTGCTGCTATACCTTGCAGCTACCCACAGTATTTTGATGTCTATCCATAGTAATTTTCTAATGGATTTTGGTTTCAACCGGTGAACAGATGGTTGATTTTGTTAGGGAAGGTTATCTTGGAAGTAGCCATGAGTTCCGCAACCGGTAAACTGATGCTCTGATCCTTTACTGTGGCTCATCAATATTTTGGACATTTGGAATGATATATGCTTTGCACTATCAGGTTCCAGAATCCGATTGAAAATGGGCAGCACACAAATTCTACATCAGATGATGTCAAGATCATGAACCAACGGTCACACATTTTGTATGAACAACTGAAGGGTTTTGTCCAGCGAATGGACATGAATGTGGTGAAGAACGATCTACCACCAAAGAAGGTTTTTGTTGTTACGGTTAAGCTATCTCCATTGCAAAGGAAGCTCTATAGAAGATTCTTGGACGTGCATGGTTTCTC
Organism: Zizania latifolia; assembly: GCA_000418225.1. Lineage (NCBI taxonomy): Eukaryota > Viridiplantae > Streptophyta > Magnoliopsida > Poales > Poaceae > Zizania > Zizania latifolia. The sequence goes on along the minus strand of KE372703.1, from coordinate 149,856 downwards.
AAGTAGTGCTGCTTCAGAAAAATCTTTTCAGCGCAGTTGCTTCTTTGCCAAGTATCAAACACTAGCCCTGGTGCGATGTTGTTGCATCTTTATGCCTTTTTCTTAGACAACAATATGTAACTATAACCTGTTTTTTTTCTTTGGATTGAATATGGCAATGTTCTGTTGTAGACTTGTAGTACGATCAAATTTGTTCATCTTCTTGTTCCTTATAATCGATAATATGTTTGAGGTGTAGATATGGAACCATCCTGGTCTTCTCAAGATGGCTAAAGAACAGAGAGGAAATTTGCACCAAGAAGATGTTGTCGAGACCTTTCTGATGGATGAAAGCTCTAGTGACGATAATATTGAAAATTACTTGCCAAACGGAGGTAATTTATTATTTGTGGACCTTCCTTTTGAGCTTACATGCTTCGAGTTCAGATTTTGGCATATCTGCACAGTTCAGTTTTTCTAATCGTAGTTAGTAAAAATATAATCTAAACTTTTTTGGTTCAGAACATGAACTTCTTTTTATATTTCATTTTTCCTTTTTATGCTGTGAGAAATTAACACCTGCTCCATACCTATTCTAATTTGCACAGAGAAGCTGAAGAACAGAAATGATCAGCCGTACAAGAAAAATTCTGACTTTGTAAATGAGGTACCTGAATATATATCAACTGAATTGTTTTAATATCTTGAATTTTATAGCATTTTAAGAAATTGATGGTCATGTAATTCGGTTGTGCATATTTGTCTATTTATGATTTCTAACTGCATGCTTTATTTTGATTGATTGTCTGGTAATTCTGGTTTACTGTGCAATAATTTTTGATTAAACCAAAGTCAAAAGGCTAATGAACCAAAGTAAAACATGTACTTTAGTGGCGCAATGCTCCCCACCTCCACCCACACGTTTCAGTATTTCTGAAAGGTTATGTTTTTATGTGCATACATTTTCATGTAGGAAAGTAACTGGTGGGAAAATCTCCTAGATGAAAATGCTTATAAGGAAGTAGACTACAGTGGTAAAATGGTTTTGCTCCTTGATATCCTGTCAACCTGTTCTGAATTGGGTGACAAGGCGGTAGTGTTCAGCCAGAGCTTGAGCACTCTTGATTTGGTGGAATTTTATCTATCTAAGCTGCAGATCAAAGGAAAAGATGGCAAATACTGGAAACAAGGAAAGGATTGGTATAGGTATGCTTTAACTCTCGATTGTATTTATTTTGTACAAATAATTATACAACTATTTCTGTGGTGTTTCTTTTGTTACTTTGCTTTGTTATTTTGATATGCACTTAGGTCCTGTTAGTGTATCTGGAATATATGCTATGAATTTGGCAGTTTGACCCTTAGATAAGTGTTCTTTTTGTAGTTTAAATTGAATCCAGAAAATCTAGTATGATACTAAAACAAGAGAAAAATAAGTGTTCCTTTTGCTCTCAATGGGTATAATTTACCAAGTGGTTGAAAAAGAGATCCTCATCATCGATTGTGGTGGATAGTACAACTTAACCAAATAAGATGTATATTAGAACTTATATTACTGTATACGAAATACAAAATTACATTTTTAGGGCCAGTTTAGTAGAGCTCTAGACCTGGATTCTAGATCCTAGATCTGGATCCATGTGGATTTGGATCCTGTGGGATCTGGAGGTGGTCTGAAAGTGTTTGGCTTGACTGATCTGCTCCAAAAATCCTGCAATAGAGGAGTGGGGGTAGATGGGCAATATTACCCTTGTGTATTTTGTTGTTTAATTGATGTATGATTAATTCATATATTCAAACTATACATTCTAGCTGATAATTTTAGTCAAAATTAGCATTGTTGACTGTTTGACTGCACACATTCTAGGATGTCATTTGTACAGAAAAGGTCACCTTCACTGAGTAATCAGCAAGATGTTTTCTTAATTGTGCAATCTCTTCCTCATGTTCTTTGACCTTAACATTAAGATCCTATGTAGGAATTGTCTTCATTAGGGATGATGGAACATAAGAGGCATATAGCATTTGTAAGCAAATTATACTGACATGCTTCCATGATATGTTTGAGGCCATCTCTGAAACGGGTAATAAGCCATGTCCAGCTAGGTTCAACCTAGAATCATACTCTGGTTGGTGTTGGCGTCGTCGGCCCCGATGGGGGAGGGGCAGTCGGAGACAGAGGCCGCAGCGAGCTTGCTGGCGAGGGCGTCCATGGTGAGCGGAGGAGCAGTGGAGTGAGTCAGCGAGCGGACTAGTAAGTCACGGGCAGAGCGCGTCAAGTAAATTGAAGCCGGCGAGAGGTGTGTGTTTGCCGCTGCCGGATCAGCCTCCGCCGGGTTCGCCGCCTCCAGATCTGCCACCGTAGGTTCTGCCTCCGCCGAGACCGCTACCGCTAGGCCCTTTCCCTGCGCGCCTGGCCGCCGCCTGCCTAGATTCGGCTGACCGCGGTATCTGCCTTCACCGCCATCGTCGTCGCCGCCCGAAGCCGCTGCCGCTGTCGCCCTCTCCAGCGGGCTCGCGTGCATCCAGTTTGCAGAGAATGGAAGGGGTTGGCTCAAGAGATTGGGGATAAAACCAGTGGAATTTGCGGGTAAATATTGCAAACTTCAGTGGTTGATCTATTTCATCTAGAGCGGAGCAGCTGGAGTTGGCCCGAGGTCGCTCCACCACGCTAGTACAATTTTCCGGAGCAGATCCGGTCGCTCCAGCCTAGATTTGCCAGAATCTGGTCCGTTTGGTTCAGCTCCGGCTCCACAGGGCAAGGATCCTGGAGCCGGAGCCCTACCAAACAGTGCCTTAAATGTTAAAATAGATATAAAATACAGCTCTGTTTTCAAATGAATTGTGTTATGCTTGCAACTGATCATGACATGTTCTTTATGCCTGTCTACTTAGGTTTGGTTTGCTGGTCAGTAGTAAATAAACCATAGATGTCTCTAGACTTCATCATATTTTACTCTGAAGCATGCTGCATGCCCTAGTGTACCAGTTGTAACCTGCAAGTATAACCTGTCAACTTGATAATGGAAAAGAACATGAATCTGTCTAGTTCTGCAAAGGCGATAATACATTACCAAAGCTTTTGATACAGCAGCATTATTGTAATGCTCTGCTTTGTATAGACTTTGCTATACAAGAGCGAGTTGCTACGAACTAAATTGAATGAACATCAAACCTGATATTCATCCCAATTCAACGGTAATTCATCACATGCCTACTTGTTACAACACTGAATAGTCTTGCAAAAGTTGTTATTGAGGCATACCTTGTAGCAAGCACGCATTACAAAAAGTTCAATGGAGGCAACATCACTTGCAAAGTTAAACTACTAAACTTCTAAACCATCTTGGGAACTAGGCTCAAAATCCAATAGGGTCTTCAACAAAATTGTCCTCTCCCTCTGGCAACTCTTCATACTCTCTTCATACTCTGAGGTGAAAGGGGGCAAGGGTGAGTACGAAGGTACTCAACAAGTCTTGGAATAATTATAGATGAGGCTTTCCAAGGGTGGTTATGTTTTATTTGGTAAACATGATTTTTAAAACATCTAGGTGTAGTGACAACTGGATAGAGGTCCCAATCTCTTCCCTTTCCATAAGTATTTTCAGTTCAAGGGATCGGAATAAAACCTCGGGTTCTCCGGATTGCTTCGCAACAATCCCTTAACAACACTTCACAACCATGGAGCAAGCCTGCCACATAGCAGCTTCTCCCCAAACGTCACTTCATTTCACTAATCAAGCCTACCACCAAGGTAGCTTCTCCGACATTAGCTTTCTCTATCTTTTTCCACTATCATTTATCTCTCATCCTAGGGTTCTTTCTCACACCACTCGCTATGGAGCCATACGACTCCTCAAGTTACTTAGATTAGTTCCTAACCACTCAGGCTGGTCATATGCCACACAGACATACTCTAGTTACGATTCCTATCCCACAACTCTTTTCTTTTTGTAAAGCCAAATTCAATACTACGCATAGGCAACTATCAGACATGAGTTAATAATTGTGGGCATGGCTGTTCGAACAAGTTATACAGAAGGTGTACATTTTACCCTTACGACACGAACTTACTCCTTACTAGCTAGGTAAAGGAGGTTCGTGACAAGGCCTTTCAAAGCCAACATAAGATAACTCACCACCATCTAAATGGGTCCCGGACCAAGGAATAGGAAGCTCGACCTCCTTTTCCCTGAAACCCTGTGGGTGCACAACTCCCTAACCTCCATCACAAAACCAATGCCATTTAGGACTTTAATACAAAAGTGCCACCCTGACGATTTCACGTTCATCGACAATCGAGCGATCCTAAATTTACTAAGTACCTAACCAGGGACACTCCATAATGTCTGTAAGGTTACACTATATGTATGACATTTTTTCTAAGGAATTGGTCCTTATGCGCCAACACGAAGTCGAGCCACACATGTGACAACTACCCATGGCAAAGCTCGCAAACATTTCCTTTTCTTTTCAACAACTTTCGTATCTCGTACCGTTTTTCAAAACCTTTCATGAAAGCCCATTTTATCCCAAACAATTCATTAATTTCCATGTGATTGGTTTTGTGAGACAATCCAAGTTTAACAAGGATTAAAGGCACACAATTGCAAAGGAAAAGTATGTGCAGCAAGTTAGGTTTTAGCCGACTGGTCGCTTTGGCGATTGTCGTTAAACAAGTGTATGTGTGAGTGTGTCCTAAACATGCATTTGTACAAAAATAGATTTGACAATAGTAGGAGCAAGCATGTTCGAAGAAAGACTTGCCTTAGTCCGGAGTGTAATCGGGATCGTGAGTGTGTCCTAAACATGCATTTGTACAAAAATAGATTTGACAATAGTAGGAGCAAGCATGTTCAAAGAAAGACTTGCCTTAGTCCGGAGTGTAATCGGGATCGTCTATGGCGTAGTCTTGAGAGTCTTCGGGGTCAGTGGCGCAAAGGTGCTTTTTATAGTCCTGCCTCAATGCAGTAATGGAAAAGAAAAAAATCTGGGCCACTTTCACATCGCCAAAGGCTTTGGTATAGCAGCAATTTTGATATTTTCTTCTGCGAAGACAATAGTATTATTACCAGCATTTAATTGTGCAAAAGCGATATTTATAGTTAATAGAACCACCTTATTCTGCAGATTTGATTTGGCAATCTACACAAGAAGTGTTATTGCCACCATATGATTCTGCAAATCTGATATTTTTGTGTCATGGTGAATAGGCTTGATGGGAGCACTCCATCTTCTGAGCGACAAAGTCTTGTGGAGAGGTTTAATGACCCTGAAAACATAAGAGTGAAATGCACATTGATATCTACTCGTGCTGGATCTCTAGGCATTAATCTTCATGCAGCAAACCGTGTGATTCTTCTTGATGGGTCATGGAATCCAACCCATGATTTGCAAGCCATCTATCGGGTTTGGAGGCAAGAACTTGTTGCTTTATTCACTCAGTAGTTGTACTGTCATGTGATTGTTTATTTATTTACTGTGTATATTCTTTCCAGATATGGCCAGACCAAACCTGTGTATGCTTACCGCCTAATGGCACATGGGACAATGGAAGAGAAAATATATAAGCGGCAGGTAGTCTGGCAGTTACCTATTTCTAGTTTGTTGTTCTGAGTTCAAACCATCTAAGTTGTTTTTACCTGGCAATGATTTCTTGTTTCAAAACTTTAATTGTCTTAATTAATTCACTACTATTATTAATAGGTCACAAAAGAAGGGCTTGCAGCAAGGGTGGTGGATAGACAGCAAGTGTCTAGAACAATATCCAAAGAAGAGATGTTACATCTTTTTGAATTTGGTGATGAGGAATTACTGGAACAGAGCGAGAATGGTTCTACCGTGAATGATCACAGTAAAGTTGGAACTGAGAAGTTACCTACTTCCAACTCCTGTGAAACCACTGAACGTTTACCTTTGGACATGCTCATGGTGAACCTACTTAGTGACCACTCTCGGTAATGCTAACTCATTGCTACTCAAAACTTCACAAGATGTCATTCTATAAATCTGTAATGTCGAAGATTATTGAACTCAAGACTAATCAAACATGTAACAATTTTTTCCCATGCTCTCGACTGCCTGCAGGCAGCCTTTGTCAAACATTAATCTGTGTTTTCTCTGCTTAATGAACCATGTGTGTCAAGCAACTTCTGGCATACTGACAGAATAACAGCTGTTTGGCATTTACAGGTGGATTGCAGGTTACCATGAACATGAAGCCCTTCTGCAAGAGAATGAAGAAGAAAGGCTTACCAAGGAGGAGCAAGATATGGCATGGTTGAGTTACCAAAAGATGCAAGATTTTGTCCCAAAGAAAGCTACACACGATCCTGAGAGAAAACCAATTACTGTTCCAACAGAGAGCAATCTTCCGCAACCACCTAAAGTCGCTTCAAGAAGCCGGCACCTCCAACAGCCAAAGACTAGTTTAAACAACCAAAAGAAGTGCAACAACCTTAGCCACTTGCTTACTCTGAGAAGTGAAGGCACCAAGCCTGGATCCACCACAACCTGTAAAGAATGTGGGCACGATATTAGTTGGGAGACACTAAACAGAGATGGTAGATCAAGGTGAAGTTAATTGACTTGACTTTATGGCATTGTTTCTGCATGTTCTGTAATTTTGTAAAGGTTAACTGCTTCGAGTAGTATACACTTTTATGCTAGGATTACCAGTGTATAGTGATGTAGGGAAGGAAATGGAAATGTTGAATTTTCGTCCGCAAGGTGAACTGTATCAGCTGCAACTGGAATTTTCACCGGATTAGTGAATTACAATTGCCAGAAGATACATTATACTTCCTGTCCTTATTTTTTGAATCTTGTTGCCTTATGTTGTGCGCTCATATGATGTAACTGAACTGAGTTGGCTGCTTGAAAGATTAGTAAACTGATGATGGCATGCTCCGTTGTTGGGTCTCATCGACCATGACCATCTACGGTAAACTGGAGTCCATAGAAGTTGGGACATCTGATATGTGCTGTATACCAAAGCTGCAAAACTGTGAATGTTTTTACCTGTTAATAGGCTGCATCTGTGCTCCTGGTTGTGTATAAGGGTATGTTTGGTTCAGCTATAGTTTTGGAAAAAGCTATTGGAAGTTATAAAAAAGTTGTATAAGACGTGGAAAAGTTACAAATTTGTTTGGTTAGGCTAATTATGAATATATGATAATATATGGTAGAGTGATTTTATAAATCTTAACAATAGGAGCAGTCTATACAACCACCTTGTCCATGCGTGGTTTGTAATACCAAGTTAGCACACATATTGTAATAGCAATTACCATACTTTGTAAAAGAAGTTACCACACAATAACATGTGTTGTAATATCAGTTACCATATAAGCATACACATAATAACAACAATTACCACACAATGACAAGCTTTGTAAGAGTAGTCACCACACAAGTCCACTTGTCATATATATTATCAAAATACAATCATCAAGATCTTATTTTATAAATTTAATTATTATGAATACAACAATGTAATTAGATCGTAAATCGGATAAATAGTTTAGCAGAAAAAACATTTAAAGCTTCGTAACCAAGAATTAAACTCAGCTAGACCAATCAGAGGATGCTACACCATCAAAATAGAAAAACTGGATGACTCCATCCGACTAATTTGATCGAATCCCACCATCCAACATCATTGAGGAATATTCTTCTAGTAGCCACCCATCCTACATTTGCCCTTAAACCAAACACAAAAGTAGTAACAAATTCCATCTAGGCTTATCACATGAACCAAATACATCTTTAAACCACCCTAGTCCCAACGTTGTGTAGCTGTAGATGGGACTCTAGGAGCCAAACCACTCCAATCCAAACCCTCCTTTCCTTTAAAAAATACTAATCATAAGGGCAATCTCAATAGAATGACTAGAATATTTTTCATAACATTAATCAGCGTGTCATGTGAGAAAAAGATAATGTGATAACAAAGTTAATGAAAACATAGAAGTAACCGTTTGTCATGTAAGAAACTAACTCTACGCGAGAACTAGAAAAGAAGAAGATAGGATTGGTGGAGGAAAGAAGAAAGAAAAGATGTGATTAGATATGAATTTGTTTCGAACAAATCACCTGTTAGAGATATAGCTTCTATACACAATGCATATATAATATGACAAATATAGAAACTATTTGATAGTGTTTGAGTTAGGAATGCCCTACAACCTTAATCAATCGCTCTGCTGACAAATCTAAGAGAAGTGTACTTTCTTGCTAAACCCCAAGCAAGAGCCAAGAGCAATAAACCTCCAAAGCCATTAGAGCTAATCACCTACAAAATCATGCGGGTTAACATTTTATTTCACTTGTCACTGCCGGCAGCGGCTGACGGCTATTGGCGACGGTGTAGCTCGAGAAGGTTGGGCTGTTCAGCAGAGTAGCAGACGGTAGTACTCTAGCACCAGCTGTACTGTAGATAGGACAGTGATTCAGATAGTTTCTATATAAATTCGAAAAAACAGATTTGGATTCAGATTTTTTTATACGAAGTCAGATTCGGATACGTAAACGGATATAACATTGCTGATATCCGATGGATATAGATTCGGATTTGGATAATCCGAATAATTTCTATCTGGATATCTAAAATTAAAAACTCATTAGACCCATTTATTTGTAATCGTCAGATTTTCTTTAGATCCATACTCCGATTATTTCTTGTACTTCCAATCCATTTCTCTCTCTCTAGCTGGTTCGCTGCCCGCTGCCTCCACCGGCGCACTACCCTAGCCATTGCCCCCGCCGGCGCACTGCTCTAGCCGTTGCCCTTGCCGGCGCCCCACCCCGCTCCACCGCCACTCTGTCTCCACGCCGTGCGCCCCTGCTGCCACTTGTGCCGCTCGCTGCCGCCCCCACGCCCACACGACGGGAAGCGAAAGCAGGAAGAAGGAATGGGGAAAGAAGGGAAAGGAGGAAAGAGAAAGTTAGAAGAAGGGAAAGGGAAAAAATAAGAGAAAATATTTTCCGAAATTTTAGATACCGGGAGATTTTTAAGGTTAAAAATCCAACATTTCATCCGGGTTTCAAAATCCTTTTGAAAGATTTTCGAATTCAATAAAATTCTTAATTCGGAGTACATTCTAGTTAAAAAATATATTACTTTATATATATATCTATAAAACTGAAATTTATAAAATAAAATTTGTATTCTTAGTATTCTCAACCTGCATGTTTTACTTGTAAAGTAGAAAAAATTGTCACTTCTATTACATGCACATATATTTTTCTTGTTTCGATAAATATCTGTAATCGTATTCGTATTTGCTCCATATTCGTATCCGATAGTATCCGTTTCTATATCCGTATTTAGATTATCCGAATCTAAAAAATATATAAAAATAAATATGATATCACTTATATTCATCCGTATCCGATCCATTTTCATTCCTAAATGTAGAGCTAGGACTTCGGCTATGCCTTTTCGAGCCTACCCACGACACGGTGATCCGGTGTGTCCCGTACATAAGCCGTGCTGGCTCAGCCCATATACGGGTTGTGCTTGGGTTAGGTGATCGATATGATGGGCTGACCCGGTATGGCGCTTGTGCCAGCCAACACGGAAATGACCCACTCGAGATAGAAAGGAAAAAGTACAGATTACTATCCCGAACTATTACGAAAGTTTAAATAACCTCATAAACTATAAAACCGTTTAATTAGCCCCCGAAAATTCAAAAACCAGTTTACTGTGCAACTTTCAGCGCGGTTTCACTGACGTGGACGACAGTTTCACTGATTGGGACACGTGGTGCGTTGACATGGAAAATAGAGTAAAAACTGCTCCCCTAACAACGCGCGAAAGGTGTTCGATGAAATGCCCGAATG
>KE372703.1:99471-114710 GCA_000418225.1 Zizania latifolia | reverse complement strand
ATTTTATTTGCGCTCATTCACCCCCCCCCCTCTGGTCGCTAGTTTCGGTCCAACACAATTATTGCATTCGCCTTCCAAGTTCTTGCAGTCGGGATATTCCTTGGAGTACTAGACTCAGGGCTCTTTTCATACTGCTGACAGCCTCGCTATTGAAACGTCGGTCCGACCACCTCCGAGGTTGTCTTTACTGTCTTGTTTCCTGACCCTTGCTCTGTCCGACTGCCATCAAGGCATCGGGGAGGTACCCTGGGGTCGTTACCTCGACAAGAGCCCCGAGCTCTTTGTGGCAGAGAGGCGACAACTATCCGGGTGGAGTTAGGAAGTCGTGAGGAGCTCAAAGACGAACTTCTTATTAAATTCCTTTCATTTACTTGGTAGGTGCACCATTTAGGTGCACCATTTAGGTGCACCTGCCGGGTGTAGCCCTCGAGCCTACAGTCTGCTAGAAGAACGGACTTCAGGGTTTGATATCTTGTGTGATTCAATGAGATGAGTCATTGTTGTATTGTTGAGGTGAGGAGTATTTGAACTCCTAGGCATTTCGGACAATCGGGTGTCGCTGGAGCATGAGGCGTTTAAGCCTTCGAGCGTTCAGATGATTAGGTGTAACTGGAGCGTGAGGCATTTAAACCTCTAGGCGTTTAGGCGATTAGGCATGTGTTGAAGCGTGAGGCGTTTAGACCTCTGGGCATTCAGGCGATCATGCGTGTGTTGGAGTGAGGGGCGTTTGAGCGACCAGGCGTTCAGGCTATTAGGCTTCCATTGGAGCGAGGGACGTCTGAGCCCCCGGGCGTTCAGGCGTGTGTTGGAGTGAGGGGCGTTTGAGCCCCCGGGCGATAAGGCATCCGTTGGAGCGAGGGGTGTTCGAGCCCCCGGGCGTTCAGGCGATCAGGCGTCCGTTGGCGCGAGGGGAGTCTGAGTCCCAGGATGTTCAGGCGATCAGGCATCATTGGGGCGAGGGGAGTCCGAGTACCCAGGCAGGTGTGGTTGATTTGAGGCGTCTCTTCGCATCCTCACCTCCTCTGCCATCAGATTTAACCTCATCGGCTAGTTGTTACATTTGGGGAAGTTAGAACGGTTTGCGTGACGACATGGCCCACCACTTAGAGCACTTTTCAAGGCGGTTGCGGGGGAACCGAGAAATCAAACCGCTATTTTCCCGCTGGCTATAAATCATCCCCTTCTCCTTCCTTCTGTCGCACGCTTTCGGCCTGCATCTGAGCTTTCTTCCTCCTTGCGCCCAAGTCTTGCTTGTCCAGGCTCCTCGCCACCCCGGCCGTCACTGTAATTGCGTAGTGTGCTTCCGCAAGGCATGCCGGCTATTCCATCTGAAACCCCTTGCTCCACAATCAGCTCTACCAGTGGCCTCCTCGGATGCTACCGTCGATGGCTCCAAGGAATTCTACAAGTCTGTTGCCACCACCTGGCGACTGAAGCTTCTAGAGAAAGCTGGCGTTCTCCCGGCCCAAGCGCTGTCCCTCTGGCATTCGGCGACCAGTGAGGCATTCCCAACTCCGAACACCAACGAATTTGTGGTGTTCGAGTCTTTCTTCCACCGAGGGTTCAGTCTTCCGGTGCACCCCTTTCTCCGTGGCCTTCTACACCACAACAACATCTCCCACATCAACCTTAACCCCAATTCCATTCTTCATATCTCTATTTTCATCAACCTCTGCGAAGCCTATCTTGGCATCGAACCCTATTTCGACCTCTTCCGTCATTTCTTCTATCTAAAATAGTATTCCAAGAAGGTGGTCAGGTGGGCCGGAATCTAGCTCCGTGACGAGAAGGCTACCGAATACATCCCCGTCGCCCTCCCATCTTTGAACAAGGGCTGGCATAGCCAGTTGTTCTATGTGGGGAACCACGAGCCAGCCCTCTCTCCAGAGATTGACCGCTTCCTGGCTTCGGCGCGGACCTGGTCGGACCGTTGTGGTTCAGCCGACCAGGGTCCAGTGGACGAACTAGTCCAGGAGATAGCGAAGCTCCAGGAGCAGAAGTTGATGGGAGTCATCGTGGCTCTCAATTTTATGCTTCGCCGCATCTAGCCTTGCAAGAGTCAGACGCGGTCGAGTTACGATTATGGGGGTCAGATCGACCCCTCTCACGAGTTTTCGGAGGCATTGTCCACGGAGGAGGCTAAGGAGCGAGTTTATGATCTCTTTGCTGCTAAGACAGAGATCGGCAACGAAGATGCCCCGAAGTCGTATCGTCTCACCAATCCCCGATCGGAGGTAAGGCGTTGCAGTTAGCCTTATTTATATTTCTTGTTTGCTTCCTTTTGCAATATCACCTGCCGGGTGTCGGGTCTGACTTGGTGAAATGCAGGGGCGAGACATGTTTTGTTCCTTGGCACCATTGCCGGAGCAGCCATGGATGGTTGGGCAGAAGGACATCGATCGGGTCGATGGCCCGATTGGCAAGAAGAGGAAGGACAAGGCTCCTGCTGCTCCGGTGGTGAAGAGGACGTGGTTATCGATGGCTTCGAAGGGAAAACCTAAGCTGCCCTCGTTCTCGGGCGAGGCCAGGGCTGAGTCGGAGATGTCAGAGGGAGGCCCTGTCGATGCTGAGTTAGTGGTGGTGAGCTCGTCGTCTTCTCTGTCTCTGCCTCGTCCGTCACCTCCACTAGGGGAGCCATCGGGCAAGTCCCGACCGATGAAGAAGGTGGCCTTCCGAAAGTCGAATAGGTAATTCCTTCATGCCTGAAAGATGCGTATGGTGATATAGAATTTTTGTGTCTTGACTTGTGCATTCATTAGGCCACCGACTTTAGATCCTAGAGTGGATGAGGTCTCTATCGCAGGGGCGGTCCTAGCGTTGGCGATTGTGCTGACCCCCCATGTGGGCTCGACAGAGCCGGCTATCGCTACGGGGGATATCGATGTGGAAGTGGCATCGATGGATGTGGACACAGGGGCGGTGACAGTCACCTCGACCCCTGTGGAGGTCCCGTCGGGGCCGGCAGCAGATTCGGTAGTGGTCGGTGTGGGGGCGGTGTCTATGGAGGCCGCACCAATAGACACCTCGTTAGGAGCGGCGACCGCTCTGGCTGCTCCTGCCACAGAGGTTATTCCCCCAGCGGGTGATCAGCCGACTGCTGGGGTCGCAAAGGGGGACGTAGCAGCAGTCCCACAACCGGCGGAGACGTCGGTGCGATCAGGAGATGTAGTGCCTCCTCCCAGCCCGGACAACATCATGCGGGATGAGGAAGAGTGTCAACAGCTCCTGATCAGGCTGGGAATGGTGGCCGACGTGAGTCCCTTTGCTTTATTGTGTGTGTGCTTATTGTTGAGTTACGACTGATGGAGTATTATCACAGCGTGTGTTAGGGCATCTGTTCGACCATGCTAACAATCTGCGTCGATCGGACACCGTAGGCTAGGGTACGAGTGATGCTCATGTCCGAGAGTTAGGAGCTCGGCTGGCTGAGGCTGGGTGAAAGGTGGAGGAGAAGGAAGCCGCCAAACTCTGAGTTTTGCTAGACGTCTAAGAGTATGATAATGATAGTGTACCTTTTGATCCTTACCCTTATGTTCATGAAGTCGTTTTAATTTTCTTGGTCTATAGACCGCCATTCTCTTGGGGTGCAAGTGTAGACGGCGGTTGGGCTCATAGAGCGGTTGCAGGAGGTGGCGAAGGCGGCGTTCGGCGAGGCCACAAAAGCTAGGAAAAAATAGGCTGAGACGCTCGTTGAAGTCAAAGAGATGAAGAAGAGACTTGCCGACGCTAAGAAGAAACGCGTCAAGGCGGTCGGTCAGTATAAAAGTATACCCGACCGGTACGTGCATTCGGTTGAAGGTCTGAATACTCATCTTGACATTTTAATTATGCTGCAGAACTGCATCGGCGTGTTAAAGCCCAGTTCGATGATTTGGAGACTCACTTGAGCAGTGTTCAAGCAGACTTCGACAATTATTGGGCTGGTGCCGAGGCCTTGATGAAGATGGTGGATGATGAGCCATTGTGTGCTGACCTGCCCAAGAATGAGTTCTTGGAGCGGCTCCGTGGGGCACCCGCATGCCTTCGGAGTCACGTCCAGGGGTGGTTGCACACGGCGACGACACACACGCTCGGGATTAATCCGGTGTTATACCCCTATACTTGGCTTGAGCATATCCGAGGGAGGCCGATGTGGAGAAGTACTACTCGAAGGTGAAGGAGACAGCCGAAGCGCTCATTCAAGACCTGGAGGTGTCCTCTGAAGAACCTGCCGAGTAGTGTTATTATGTAGGAAAAAGTAATGATGTAAATATGACATTTATTTTCAATGCAATGTTATTTGAAGTTATAATTGTGTTGTGTCCGACCATCCTCTTTTGTTTTCCGAGGAATTGGTATAGCCTTAGTTCGCAACATGGGGAAACTTAGTCACACGCACACGCATATTGAACCTCAGGCTTCACAAGTAGTCGGAAAAGATTGTGGAGGTGGTCGGGCAACAAGCATGGTAGAAAAATTTGTTAGACGAGTTTGGTGAGCCCTCGAGCGTGCTACAAACGTATAAACTATACCTCCCCGTAGAGCGGAATGGATACCAACTTGGGGTGACTGGTCAGAGTATCGCCTAACCGATCACCAGAGTGTTGGGTAATGGGGAGGCTACGCTAGCGCTTAATTTCAAAATTTTACCCCGTTAGCCCAGGAACCATGTGTGCAATGGGATCATGGATCGTTACCTTGAGCCTCGAGACGCGCTCAGGCAGCGGAAGTAGAGTCGATGAAGTGCGTTCTCAATCTGCTCCTCACGGCTCCGTCACCACTTGCGAGATCAAGAAAATCAATCACAACACTTCTGATCCTAGAGAGAGGAGAGGTGGCGGCTAGGGTTCTCAACTAGGAGCAACCGCAGCAGCAATCAGCAGCCTTTTTATGCTTGCCCCACCTCTCTTTATATAGTACCCCATCGTGGGCATTTAATCTGTATTAAAGCCCAACAGATCTAATCTGTTCGCCTGACCCAGAACTTCCGGCTATAGCCGGAACTTCCGAAAATGACCTTCTGTATCAAATTAATTCTTGACCTGGAATTTTCGGTCCAACCAAAATTTTCGGTTCGTCCAGAACCCAGAACTTCTGGCTATAGCCGGAACTTTCGGTTCGTCCAGAAAATCGAATACCGGGGCTGGCCCGGAACTTCTGGTCCTACCAGAACTTCCGGATGCTCCAAAACCCAGAACTTTCGGTTCCCCAGAATTTTCTTGGGCACAATTCCATCAATCTCCCACTTGCACAAGAACCAATTCATTACAAGATTTGCATTCCATCCCCTTAAGCGTGTGACCCGATAGGTTCATCAGGGTGGGGTTTCTCTAGAATGTAATCCTTATTCTCCTGTTTGAGAACGATTCTCAAATTCTTATACCAGTCTATAAAGTTTGTTCCAAACAATTTCTCCCTTTTAAGGATAGGTCGCAGATTAAAAACGGAAGTGTTCTTTGCAGTAGGTGCCATGATCTACAATAACAATGTAAGGTTCAGCACTATGCTATGTTAATCTTCTATCAAATAAAAGATATGCCACAATATGCAAAAGATCGCTTTTCCTCTAACGACACATTGTGGGACAAGATTCATATTCATCTAACTCCTAGTGAGCTTTGGCATCACTACTAGAAGATTAGTGACATAGGTAAGCAACACTTTGCTAATCACATCTCTACGTGACTCTTGTTCGTTGGGGTAGCATCCAATGCACGACTCCCAACTCCATGCCCCAAAGCCCAAAACCGTTTTGATAACTTTGTTAAGCAAACCAATACTATGCATATGGTGTCCGACATCCACCCTAACTGGTCAAGATAAAAGACGGCACCCTGCTTTGGCAGACCCACCATCGATGATCGAGAACCTTAGTAGGTGCAGCTATTAGAAAGAGCATCAATACTTAATTTTCTAAGGGAAACTATTCTAACATGGTAACGATGCCTACCGCACACGGAACATGAAAGAATAGTATGACAGGAACATAAGAAACATATCACAGGCAATCATATTAACTGTGACATAGTATGACCCTCTCGCATGGTGATCTCCATCTCCATGGTTCCTGTCCGTCGGGTCATCTCGCTTCAAGCCTCCATGAACATGTATCAGCCTATTACATCTAATAGCACTATACTAATTACATGAGCCGAAACATCACATGTCGATGCGCATGACGTACAACATTTGAATAGCCTTGGTCTGTAATCAATCATGACGCGTAGGCCATGTTATTACAAGCGAGTATCATATACTTTGCAAGGCCATACGAGTCACAACATTCCCTGCAAAAATGTGTTAAGCGGAATCAAGACGTGACTGAACTAGACCCGGAACTTCCGACCAGTAGGCCCTGAACTTCCGGTCGAAGGGCCCAGAACTCCCAAAATCAACCTTCTGACTCGGATTTAAATTGGCCTGGAAGTTCCGAGTCACACCCGAAACTTCTGAAAATAACCTTCTGTACGGAATTTATTTCTGTCCGGAACTTCTGGACTCAGAACTTCCGGTCTAACCGAAACTTCCAAAAATAACATTCTGTATCGAAAATTATTTCGGCCCGGAACTTCCAGAAATCCGACGACAAAAACAATAGATCTAATCTATTTCCATCAAATATCACCATATGTGATCGATCCAGATCAAACACTACGCACATATGAAAGGACACTGATGTCGCCTAGAGGGGGGGTGAATAGGCGTTCCTAAAAAATTCTTCAAATAGAAATGTTAAACCTCTCGGATTATCCGGTTTTTTCTGGAACATCCGGGGTCCGGATGTTCCGGGATGAGTCGGAAGTTCCGGGGTCCGGAACTTCCGGTTCTAACCAGATATTCCGGGAACAACAAGAAATTCACAAAGTCAATCCTTCAAGAATTTTTATAGCAATTCTGTGAGAATAAAAAGTAGCACAAGTTGTTAGGAGTAAGTCTATGCAAGGAAAAATAGATCCATGGGGTAGATTTAGAGATCGGGATAAAACAAGCAATAAACTTAATGAACCGATAAACTTTAAATCTAGGAGCCCCTAATGAGTTCTAGTTCAAACCAATTGTTCTTGCAAGTTCTAATAGGTATTATGAAGCTATCACATTTATCAATTACAACCAAACAAGCATGAGCACATAGATCGGGCTAAAACACGTATGAATATGATAAGCTAGCTCACGAACATGAAGAATAAGCAAATGAACAAATGAGACACTTGATTTGTTTCCCGAAGTTCGGATCCACCAATCCTACGTCTCCGTTGAGAGCCCCAAAAGGCCGGGTCTCTTTTAACCCTTTTCCTCACAAATCAACCGTCGGGGTCAAGCTTGGATTTCACTAGAGTTACCTCTTCCCTTACGGAGGAGAGGTAGAACATTCACAAACTTTCTCGGGCACACCACAATCCTTGATTGCTCAAGGGCGACGCCTTGCCGTCTAGGAGACCTCAATCTCCAAGAGTAACAAACACAAATTTGATTTTCTTGCTATGAACTCAAGTGCTCAAAGATTTTTCAGGGAAACCAATGAACTCAACCAAACAAAATCTTCTCAAAAGATGAAGCAAAAAGTTTGCTAGAATATTTGTATTGCACTCTTAAATGAAATTACAAAGATTTGCTCCAGATCTAGCTTTGAAAGAGTGAGAGAGAGTGTTCTGAAATTTTGCTTAAGAGTTCTCCTCTTTAAAATGGGGTGATAGGATATTTATACCCCTCACTCAAAAAATGGCCGTTTGAAGACATTTTGTAACTGTTCATCCGGAAGTTTTGGGCTAAAATAAATCGAAACAGAAGGATCATTTCGGAAGTTCCGGGATTAACCGAAAGTTCCGGACCTGGAGATCCCGAAAGTTCCGGGCTTAACCGGAAGTTCCGAAATTCCTGGCAGCACTCCAGAAAACAGGTCATAACTTTTGACACCGAAGTCCGTTTTTGATGATCTTGGACATTTTGGAAAGCTTATTAAAAGGGCTATCCAACTCAACAAAGAACAAGGCTTAAAACCCTAAGGATAAAATATTATGGCTTTGGTTTTCTCTCAAGATAGCAATGGAATAAAACACTTTGAGCACCGAGACATATACAAAAACACATCAACTTTGTATCCCTCTTAGTAGTATGGCATTTCTATACTTAAATGCACGTATAGAAGATTTAGAACAATAGGAATACCCTCACATCATCTTGTTTCTTCACTTTTTAGGGACGATAAAGTTGAAACAATTTCATCATTGAAACTATTCACCTACAAAAAACTAGTTGAGCATGTTAGTCCCAAAACATTTATACATTTGCTTTGAGCAATGTTCACTTTGAATTTTGGCTTGGTGTAGGTCAACATATGAAGTGTGGATGCTTCCATATATTTAAGGCACTCGACATCCTTCAATATATGAAGTCCGAACTTGCTCTTCTCTTTATCACTTCTTGTATTCTTTGAATAAGTGATGTGGATCACCCGTAGTTTCTTATAGACTTATATGGTTCATCGGTACAAAGCTTATACTCGCTCTTCACCATCGCATTGGTCTTTCGGTGCCAATCCTATGCTTGCCCTTCACCCTTGCATGGTCCCTCGTAGCAGAGTATCACTTGCCCTTCACCGTCTTGCCATAGAAAACCACTTCGTATCCAACATTTTCAATATGTTCACTTGATTCTCATTAATCAATGATATAGATCACTTTACGCTTCATGATACTCAAGTTCTTGTCAATCGCTAACTTTAGCTTGTATTTTCATGTCCATCAATATATACATAACAAGCTTCTATGAACCATCTTCATGATTAATATTCCACTTGATTCTCAACATATAATCAAAGGTATAAATATCATTGTTCTGCATGATTAATATTCCACTTGATTCTCAACATATAATCAATGGTATAAATCACTTTGTCCTTCATGACTCTTAGCTTCTTGTCAATCAACAACTTAAGCTTTTATTTACCATATCCATCAATATATATTTAACAAGCTTATATAAATCATTTTCATTGTCATGTTGTTTGAGATCCATCAATCAATAGTGTTATTTCATTAAACTCAAGGGAGATGATCCAAAGACCTTTGATCAAAACTTTCAGTTTAATATGACTTAAAATACTAACAATCTTCATGATCAATATTTTACTTGTTGATTCTCAACATATGAGCAATCAACCTTTTTGCTTGATGCTGGAACTTAACCTAACACATAAACTCATGAAAATAGTTAGTCCCAACATCCATTGTGATGAATCACTAAAACTCAATATAACTCAAGGACTGAGATCTTTCAACGTAGGCTCTGATACCACTGTTGGGTAATGGGGAGGCTACACTAGCGCTTAATTTCAAAAATTTACCTTGTTAGCCCAGGATCCATGCATGCAATGGGATCATGGATCGCTACCTTGAGCCTCGAGACGAGATCGGGTAGCGGAAGTAGAGTCGGTGAAGCGCGTCCTTGATCTGCTCCTCACGACTCTGTCCGTTCGTCGGCGATGAAGTCGGCGTAATCCGGCATTCTCCAAGGAAGAAGAACAGCACCGATGCAGTAACGGTGCCTCTACGGTATCCACACGTACAGGGACGGGATCACCTCGCGTTGGCGTGCTAGCACCACTTGTGAGATCCGGAAGATCAATCACAACACTTGTGATCGTGGAGAGAGGAGAGGTGGCGGCTAGGGTTCTCAACTAGGAGCAACCGCAGCAGCAATTAGCAGCTTTTTCGTGCTTGCCCCACCTCTCTTTATATAGTACCCCATCGTGGGCCTTTAATCTGTATTAAAGCTCAACAGATCTAATCTGTTCGCCTGACCCAAAACTTTTGGCTATAGCCAGAACATCCGAAAATGACCTTCTGTATCGAATTAATTCTCGACCTAGAATTTCCGGTCCAACCGGAACTTCCGGTTCGTCCAGAACCCAGAACTTCTGGCTACATCTAGAACTTCTGATTCGTCTAGAAAATCGAATACCAGGGCTGGTCCGGAACTTCTAGTCCTACCAAAACTTTCGGATGCTCCAGAACCTAGAATTTTCGGCTACAGCCAGAACTTCCGGTTCCCCTAGAATTTTTTTGGGCATAATTCCATCACAGAGCTAGAGCAGGTCATACACTCTGGGGTAAAGTGGTAGAAAGGGGCAAACACTCGGGGCAGAGCGGGACAAAAATGTTGGAGAAAATTTGGAGGAGTAGAATTATTATCAACCCAAGATAAAAAGTACGTAGCTTATAACATTATGGGTAAAACCGGCGTAGGTGCTCGATGTTCCATAAATTGGGGACGCATTGACCATCTTCTCTAGTCAATTGATAAGACCCTGGCCGAGTGACCTCCGCGATGATGAATGGACCTTCCCACAGAGCAGAGAGCTTGTGAGCACCGACCACAGATTGTACTCGGTGGAGGACCAGCTCCCCGACTTAGAATGACCGACCGCGTACATTGCGATCATGATACCGGCGAAGTATTTGCTAGTACCGGCCGAATTGGATTATTGCGGCCAATTGAGCTTCCTCGAGACTGTCAATGTCCTCTTCTGTTGTTTGTTCAGTGGCCCCCTCTTCATAGTGTTGAATTTTTGGGGACTTGTGGAGCATGTCGACCGGTAAAATAGCCTCCGACGCGTATACCAAGAAGAAGGGAGTCTGACCAGTAGCTCGGCTTGGTTGAGTGGGAAGTTCCCATAAGACAGCTAGTAGTTCTTTCATCCATCGACCTCCATACTTGTTGAGAGGGTCAAAAACTCTAGCTTTCAAGCCTTAGATGATCATGCCATTAGCTTGTTCGCATTTATTGTTCGCTCGTGGATGTGCTACTGATGCATATTTTACTTCGATGCACCGGTCTTCATAGAATTCTCAGAAATCATTTGCAGTAAATTGTGTCCCTAGATCTGTGATGATCTGATTAGGGACACCATAACGATAGATTATTCCTTGAATGAATTGCGTGGCTTTCTTCGTGGTGCAGGTCTTTAGTGGCATAAATTCAATCTAGTTGCTGAACTTGTCCATGGCGAGAATAGGCGATCATATCCTTGTGGTGCCTTCTGAAATAGACCGACAATATTGAGCCCCCAGCATGCAAATGGCTACGAAGGTGGAATTGTTTGGAGTGCTTGTGCTGGGAGATGATTTTGCTTGGCGAAAACTGGCATCCTTGACATCTTTTGACGAGTAGTTTGGCGTCTTCATTGGCGGTCGGCCAATAAAAGTCTGATCGGAGCGCCTTGCCTACGAGAGTCCAGGCATCAGCATGATTGCCACACATTCCCGAGTGCACTTCTTTCAATATGTTTGATCCTTCAAGTCAGTTGACGCATTTGAGGAGCACCCGAGTCGATACGTCTCGGTTATATAGATCTGACCCAACGACGACATACTGTTTACTCCTTCGGGCAAGACGAATGGATGAGTCCTTGTCTTCTAGAGTTTTGGTTGTGAGGATAAAATCGAGGAGCGGTCGGCGCCAATCTTCTTCTTCATCGGCGATGACCAGGACAGAAGGTGTCTCCTTGTCATCTAAGGATTGCACTTCTTCAACCTGGACTAATGGTTTTTGAAGCTCTTGGACAAACACGCCATTCGGCACTGCAGCTCTAGAGGATCCTAGTTTAGCGAGGAGGTTGGCAACCAAGTTCTCATCTCTAGGGATGTGGTGAAACTAAAGGCCATAGAATTTTCCTTCGAGCTTTCGGACTTCTTTTCAATATGTGTCCATTTTCTCACTGGTATATGACCAATCTTTGTTTACTTAGCTGATGATCAATTTAGAATCTCCAAAAACCAATAGACGCTTTACTCCTAGAGACATGGCGATACGCAGGCCGTTGATGAGTGCCTTGTATTCAGCTGCATTATTTGATGCCTTAAACAGGAGCTAGAGGACGTATTTCAGGTGTTCGCCTTGAGGGGAGATCAGGAGAACTCCTGCTCTGGCTCCTTCAATACTGAGGGATCTATCAAAATAGATGACACAATGCTCCGGGGTCTCAGCTATTGGTGGAAGTTGGATCTCTGTCCATTCGGCGATAAAGTCGACGAGAGCTTGAGATTTAATGGTCGTTCGAGGCTTGAATTCAAGGGTAAATTCACCCAATTCAATGTCCCATTTAATGATCTGACCAGTGGCATCTTGATTATGGAGGATTTCGCCGAGTGGGTATTCTATGATAACATCCACCAAGTGAGCTTAGAAGTAATGCTTGAGCTTCCGTGCGGTGATGAGCACGGCATAAAGGAGCTTCTGAATCTAAGGGTATCGGACCTTTGATAGTCCGAGTACCTCCGATATGAAATACATCGGGCGTTGCATCGGATAGGCGTGGCCTTCCTCTGGGCGCTCGGCGATAATGGCAGTGCTGACCACATGGGTCGTGGCGGAGATGTAGAGGATTAAAGTTTCTCCGGGAGTCGGCGCAACCAGAACAGGCGGCGTGGTGAGAAATTTTTTGAGATCCAAAAAAGCTTGATCTGTCTCTGGTGTCCAAGTGAAGCTATCCTCCTTCTTGAGCAGCTTAAAGAATGGCTTCCCCCGTTCGTCGAGTCGAGAGATAAAACGCCCGAGTGCGGTCATGTAGCCTATGAGGCGTTGAATATTCTTGACGCTGGTCGGCTTAGCCATGTTTATGATTGCCGATATCTTCTCGGGATTGGCTTCAATTACTCGGCTGCTGACAACAAAACCGAGTAGCTTCCCGGTCGCACCCCGAATATATATTTTTTCGGGTTGAGCCTCCATCTAAATTTTCTGAGATTATCGACAGTCTCCTGGATATCTAGGATTAAATCTTCCGTGTGCTTGGATTTGATGACGACATCGTCCACATATGCCTCCACATTGCGGCCAATCTGGTCAGCGAGATAACCATGTATGGCACGTTGATACGTAGCCCCGACGTTCTTGAGCCCGAAGGGCATGGACGTATAGCAATAAGCATCAAATGGAGTAATAAATGATGTCTTCTCTTGATCTTTCTCTTTCAAGCTGATTTGATGATATCCCGAATAGCAATCTAGGAAACAAAGGAGAGAACTGCCGGTAGTAGAGTCGACCACTTGGTCAAGGATCTTTTGGGCATCGCTTGTTGAGATCGGTGTAATCAATACATATTCTCTATTTCCTATTCTTCTTTTTTACAAGGATTGGGTTTGCTACCCAGTCAGGATGTTACATTTCTTTTATGAATCTGGCCGCTAGTAGTCGGGTGACTTCTTCTTTGATGGCCTCTTTACATTCTTGGGTGAATCGACGCATCTTCTGCTTGACCAGCTTAGCGGTCGGGTACACATAGATTTCATGCTCGATCAGCTCCCTTGGTACGCCCGGCATGTCAGAGGGCTGCCAAGCAAAAATATCGATGTTCGCGCGGAGGAAGCTAACGAGCGTGCTTTCCTATTTAGGATCCAGCGATTTCCCAATCAGAGCGATCTTGGCGGGGTCGGTGTCCGATAACCGAATGGCTTTGTACTCGGTAGGCGAAGATGAAATACCCGATGTAGATGGCGTAGCAGTCAGAATCTCGTTGTCGGTGGTTGGCGTAGTCTTAGCTGCTTGGATGATCTCCTCCATCCGAACAGATATGTCTACCGTCTTTCCCAAGACGAGACTATCACGTTCACAGGCATGGGAGGTGGCAACATCCCCCTTGATCGAAAGAGCTCCCCAGGTCCTAGAATTTTAAGGATCTGATATGTGTCATGGGGGACGGCCATGAATTTGGTGAGGGAGGGTCGACCGAGCACAGCGTGGTAGGCGGTCTCGAAGTCGGCGATGTAGAACTTGACGTGTTTGGTGCGATAGTTGTCTCGAGTGCCGAATGTCACCGGAAGGGTGAGTGTGCCGAGTGGGACGGAGGCCTTTCCCGAGATAATCCCGTAGAATGGTGTGTTCGTTTTCTCTAGCGCTTTGGTGTCGATGCCGAGCGCTGAAAGTGTCCCTTTCAACAGCACATCGAAGCCACTACCTCCGCCGATGAGCACCCTTTTCAGACACACCTTCAGGATCATTGGGTCCACAACCAATGAAAATTGGACTGGCTTGGAAACATCTGTCCACTGATCATCCCGACTAAAGGTAATCGGGACTTCAGACCAGCGGAGGCACTCGGGCTCTTTCCCACTGATGGTATTGACTCGGCGAGCGAGAAGTTTTTGTTGGCGCTTGGACTCTGTGGCAAGCGCCTCACCGAAGATCATAGGGACCGTCTGATCGGGCTCCTAAAAATCATTTCCGACCGGGCGGTCGGCGTCATTATCTTCTCGGTGAGATTTATTTTTATCATCCCGGCGTCGCTGATCCTGCCGGGGATTATTCTGCGCCTCTTGGAGCATTTGATCTTGCAACTGGTAACACCGGCATGTGGTGTGGCTGCTGTTCGGGTGAAATATGCAGGGCTTGTCTAACATCTCCTGCATCACCGAGTGACCCCTTCCTCTTTGCTTTGGTTTTTCCTCCAAAACCATGACGTGCTCGGACTTTCTCTTCCAAGTTTTCAGATGGGAGGACTCAGGCTTGTCACGGTCGACGTGTCGGAGTGATCGGCGATCCTCGTCCGAGTGCTTCTTCTCTTTGTGAGACTCCCATGTAGTCGGGTGCATTTGCTCATGCTCGGCATCTTCGGCGTTGGTGTATTATTCAGCGATAGTGATCATTTTGCCTGGCGTCACCGGTTCATTCATCACTAGGTGGTGGAAAAGCTCTGAGGGCTTCCGCAATCCTTCTTGAAAAATTGAAATGAGTCTCAAAGGGACTCATCACACCTTTAGCGTATTTGGCTCAGGTCGTATCAAGAGGCTGGCTTTTGCCATGTCCCTTGATAATTGGCAATAAACATATCGCACAGTTGATCCCAAGAGTCAATGGAGTTTTCGGGGAGTCTCGCCAACCAATTGATGGCGGTCGGCGCGAGCATCACGGGGAGATAATTCACCATGACGTATTGATCTCCGTTGGCTGCTCGGACGGCCATGTAATACAACCGTAGCCATTGCGAGGGGTCGGTCTTACCATCCTAGGGCTCGATGCCCTTGGGGCGGAATCCCTTGGGCCAGACCACCTGGCGGAGCCACTCAGTGAAGGCCGGGAACCCGCTGTGGCGAGCATCAATATCATATCACCGGTCGGCTCCTAGAGTGCCGTGGCTCCGGTCGTACTGCTCCTGGTGATGGATTTCACCGCGCTCACGATCTCCACAATGGCGGGAAATAAAGTTGCGCGCATCGCGCACTTGATTAAGGATCTCCCGAGCGTCGCCCGAGTAAGAGCTCCCA
>KE372703.1:71334-90888 GCA_000418225.1 Zizania latifolia | reverse complement strand
TCCGTAAACTGCTATAACCTAATACAGGTTTTCTCCATCCCTATGGACAGGATGCATTTCATTTTTTAATCACATACAAAATTTGGACATAATCAAAGCCAAATGACAACCAACAATGGTGTTTGTAGTGAGAAAATCCAGATATTTCATATTGTACTCAACCTGTCATTTTTTACGCTACTAATTTGTCTAAGAATTACTAAAAATAAAGTGTGTTCTAATATTGGGCTGGGCCCAGGAAAGCCCACCTTTAAAATACCAAACTCGGCCCAGGCTGGCCCGGCTCGAAGACGAGAAAGTTTACCCATTTTTAACCATTTCATAAGGAGAACGATTATTTTATTGTTTAATTTGTTATATTGATTAAAAATAGCCTTTTATTATATAAATCGGAGTAGTTTGGTGTCTTAAACTTTTTTTATCGGCATCGAGCCCGAACATTCAGCTTGTAATCAGAAAACAAAAGATAATACTACTCAGCTAATTAATTTTCTTTCCTCGTCTCAGGAAAAAAAGGAGAGTTAATTCCATCACGATTTGTCAGAGCAGCAACTTAAAACGTGTTTGTTTTAGGGATTATAGTAATTTAGCTTATTTTCATAAACTAAATTAAATAGATCAGCTTATTATGTCAGCTTATTATAATCTAAAATACAGATTATAATAATCTAATAATTTGGTACAGCCTAGCTTTTTTCTAGAATCTAGATTATTGTAATCTCAAGCTGAAACAAATGGGACCTTAGCGGCATGCTAAACTTTTACAAAATCGAAGTATGGGTGTATTTGTTCAAAATTTCATATAAATAAAACTTTTTGATATACAAACCGAAATAGATGAGGAAGTATAAATAAAGTCTTCTAAGATAAAATTAAAAGTTAAGTCTTTTTGGAACTGAGGGTTAGTCAGTTTCTATTACTTATTGACTTCTATTCAGATTCATGCAGGCGGAGCTTTCTAAGTTTTCTGAGTTTTGCTCTGCCTGGATCAGGACAAAAACGTTTTGAATTTTTGAAATGATTTATGTCCAGGCAATTCGAAGCCCAGTTCACCTTGAATGCTTTGCGTTGTTTCGAACAGAGGATTCCGGAGGAATTTCGTGAGATAAGATTCGGAGAACTCTGCTCTGCTTCATACATAATTCAACCATAATCTTACAAGCCAATATGCAACAACACTAAAATACAGAAGAAAAAATATATTGAAATTACGCAAAAGATGCATATATATGTAGAATCCAATGCCCTAATCAAATGTTCAAATGGTGCACAGTTTTACTGTGAAATATTTGCTGCTATGCTATAAAGTTAAGTTGTGTTTGTTCTTTTATCACATCTATGTGTATAACAATTAGATCTAAGGATTATATGTTATATCTATATGATGTGACAAAAGAACAACCATTAACTTTATGGCACGAGAACAAATCTCTTTTGCTAAGCTTGATCTTGTGTAGTTTAATCAGAAGCGATGAATTTAAGATCAATCTGGACGAACATGATCATGCATGTCACTTCTGGCGGCCGTCGGGCTCGCCGCGCCGCCGTCTCGCCACGCGGTCGATGACGGCGTCGACGGCGACGTCGAACGCGTCCCTGAAGTCGACGCGCCTCGACCTGGTGTCGGCGTACACCACCGTCGGGATGAGCCGGATCACCTCCTCCCGCATGGTCTTCACCCTCTCCGGCGGGATCCGCCGCAGCGTCTCCTCGATGCTCACGTTCCGGCCGGTGACGTCGGAGTGCATGATGAGCACCGAGTAGCTGTCGGGCTCCGGCGGGAAGTGCAGCGTGTACTGGTCGTAGGCCGAGCCGGGGTGGAAGAACACCGGGACGCAGCCGGCGAGGATGGTGTCGAACGTGGAGCGCCGCGTCATGGTGTCCCCGCGCGGCTGGAGGCAGAAGTGGGAGTTCTGGAAGACGCTCATGACGGCGCCGGGCGAGTTGCACTTGGCCGCCGCCGCGCCGCCGCAGTGCAGGTGGTTGCAGAAGCTCGACGCGCGGCACTGCCGGATGATGTCCGCGCGGATGGTGCCGTTGCCCTTGCGAGGCCCGCCGGCGAACGAGAAGAGCCACTCCCGCTCCGACGACCGCACCTTCTCCTGCCAGGCGACCACGTCGGCGGCAGTCTCCGGGTGGAAGTAGGTGGGGTAGGGGATGGCGAAGTTGTTCGGGCTCCATGGACTGGACTCCACGAGGATGGCCGTCATGTTCTGGACGGCGGGGTACCAGAGCAGTTTGTTGCCCCATTCCCAGCCGGCCTCGCGCCGCCGCAGGAAATCCCAGGTGGTTCGGCCGGGCACCAAGAAGTGGTCGCGGCCGCCCATGACGCGCCACTCCGGCTGCTGCACCAGCCAGCCGACGAAGTCGTCGGACAGCGCGTCCTTGATCGAGGCGTTCTGGGAGAAGAGGTACCTCCCGATGTCGCAGCCGCCGTAGAACGGGACGAACACGGCGGCGGCGGAGGCGGAGTCGTTGGTCAAGCACCCGTACCCCTTCATCCGGCCGTGGAAGATGATGTCCAGCACGAACTGGTCGGTGGCGAACCAGCCGCGCTCCGAGAAGACGCCCCCCTCGTCGCCCAGCAGCTCGCCCATCCCGCCGTTGACGATGTACTGGCACATGCCGACGTCCGTCCACGGCCGGAGCGCGCGGCAGTCGCGGAGGAGGTCCACGTTGAACCGTGGCGGCATGTCGTACATGTAGATGTACCGCCCGGCGCAACGGCCGGCCGCCGCCGCCGCCGCCGCCATCACCGGCGCTTGCTCCGGGGCAGGATTCTTGTCGAAGGTGAAGCTGGACAGCAGCGGGAGCGATATCGCCGACGGCTTGAACAAGACGGACGTCAGGTCGCCCTGCATGCCGGAGTGGAGGGACAACACCAAGGCCCAGAAGACGGTGGCGAGAATCACCATGTACCATATCCGGGACGGCCGGATCAGTCCGCCACTGCCGCCTTCTGCAGCGGCGCCGTCGTGCGCCACATCTTGCCCGGAGCCTGCCACGAAGATGGTGGGCGGCACCTTCATCCCGGCGAGCTCTCTGCTTCCGATCGAGAGCGCGCGCTTGCGCTAGAAATCAACGTGATCACGTCGTCGAACACCTACGTGTTCATGCACGAGTGGGTCAACCGGTTAAGTTGCACGCAGGCGACGCGAGATCGTAGGATGAAACTGGCCAAGTGTTCAGTCGTGGTCAAAAAGCCGCGTTAATTTATTGATTTCCACATCATTATTAAAATATATATGGTACTAACTGCTAAGTCTATCTATCATTAAATGGCCAAATCATATTGAATGAGAATAGGCTGTAATAAATCTTGAGTACGTGATATAACTCCATATACGATCTATATTAAATCAAGGAAGATACAGATACATCTCCAGTGATGTAATTCTATAAACACTTTACAATATTGATAGGTATATTAGAGATATCAAATGATACGGTTCCATATATGCAACATTTACATACATCTATTTAACTACACTATACCTATTCAAACAATGGGCCAAGGGTATGTCTGATTAGCTTTTCCATTTTAAAAGCTAAAAACAGAACCAGTTGCAGGTAGATTTTGTTTGTACAAAGTGAAAGTTATCCATCATTCTCATCCGTGGCCGCTAGCCTCCTCTCCCTCGAATGTCATCACCCGCCTCCATTGTCCCAGACCACCTCGATCGTTGCTACCTCCCTCAGCCATTGACCCTGCCTACCCTCCTCTGACAATGTCTCTACTAATTGTCATCATCCTGCTTGTCCCTCTTTGCTAGCTCTGTGGCTTCGCCCCCCTTGAATGTCCCCACCTATGGCTACCATCGTCCTTCTCGACCGTCCCCGCGCGTGGCCATCATCATCCTCGTCTATTGTCACCTCTATTTATGATATCTTGTCTGTTGCCGTTATACACAAGTACTCTAATCAAATAATTTTATAGGTTTTTCACGGTTCTCATCTCATAGCAGTTTTTTATAACTTACGGTAGTATTTCAGAATATATAGCTTAACCAAATAAGCTAAGTATTAGTCCGGACTTTTAAAAAGCCGCTATCATATATGCAAGCTTAATCTCTTTTTTTATATATATATTTTCTTATAGCATATCCCCTTTCAACTCCACTTAGTCAAATTTAGGTATTTAGCAGGGAAAATTCCCTCAAACTGTTCCCTAAATGAACCCCTATATTTACACCCTAAATCGATTCAACTAGTCATCAAAGGCCCATCCTTGTAGTTTTGAAAATTATGAGGTTGATATATAGGGGATATGCTATAGGAGGTATTGATTCACCTGTTTTTAGGATGACAACTGTATGTGAATAGAGAAGATCAGTTTTAGAGGGATTTTTGAAGATGCTCTTAGGTCCAAACCCAGAGCATGATCAAAAACCTGGAAATGCATTATTTTGCCACTTTTAAAATAAAAAATATTTTTATATAATTATTGCTCTAAACAAAATACATATCTGTTAATATTTAAACCATATTTGGGCTTCCGTTTGGGCTTTTGGGATGAATATTACGGCCGGGCCGAGCTTTGGGGCTGCCTAGGAACAAATAATATAAAAGCATTTCAACGACAAACTTAATGATATAATTATCATGAACCAAACCATAGCTCTGATCATATTAATTATTAAGCATTACAAAGGTTGACAACACATATTTATCTATCTGTCTGTCCATCTGTATTGTACAATTAGGCATTGCATAGAAATCCACTTTTTAATAGGAGAAATATCGAATAAATCGGTCCACTAATCTAGGTGTTACTAAATTAGAACATTTAGATTAAAGAGGAGTACTTACCACATACAAGTTGGTAATTATCAATTTTGAATTTCAGAATTATTAAAATAATAACAGTATAAAATTGAGACTCCAGTATAAGTTGATCAGCTTGCAACTACCTCAATTCCATGTTATAAGTTGGTAGTCAAACTATTTAAATTTTGATTAAATTTAAATAAAAATATATTAATATTTATAATATCAAATAAATACATTTAATGAAACTAATTTGATAACTTGATAGGGTAATTGTTGATATATTTTTTTATAAAATTAGTCAAAGTTAAAAAAGTTGGACTTTGATAAAAAAAAATGACTTATAATATATAACGGAGGGAATATTTATTAATTATGGAATTTTGAAATATTAAATATGAGTAGTGAAAAACCCAAACTGAACAAAACAGGGAAAAAAGACAGCACCAAATTGCTATAAAAATCTTTGAAATTTTTGAGTGGTTTAATTTTTCCAAGTGGCCAACTTCTTTTCAACCTTAGATACAATCCCCTCAAAGTCTGACAACTTGAGCTTAGATATGTTAATGGGCAAGCCCAAATACATCATCGGTCATTCATCCAAATTACAGTTAAAAATATATGTCACTCTTCTGTCCTCTACTTGAGATGTACCAATGCCGAAGACCTCACTTTTTTGGTAGTTAATACGCATACCAGACATTTCTTCATAACAGTACAAGAAGAATTTCATCACCATTAGGTTTTGATCATTGAGTTCCATCATTAGAATGGTATCATCAGCATACTGCATATGAGTGAGCCCCCCTTCAACCAGGTGAGGTACCAAACCTGATAGATGGCCATGCTCACTAGCCCTAACCAGCATTTCTGACAAAATATCCCCTACTAGATTGAACAAAAGAGGTGATAGAGGATCACCTTATCTAACCTCTTTATATGTTCTGAAAAAAAAAACCTATCTCACCATTAATATTGATAGCTACTCTCCCTCCTTCAATGACTTTTCTCATCCAGGTGATCCATTTTGCATCAAACCCTTTCCTGTATAACACCTCAAATAGACACCTCATTACACTTTGTCATATGTCTTCTCAAAATCTAGTTTAATAATTATAAAAAATTATGATATATATATATATATGATTATACAAATAAAGCTAGGGAGGATGTCAGCGACAGACGCCAAATTCTTTCTACCCAATTATTCATATACGTAATCAATACATATATTATATAATATAATAGCAAAGTGCTCATGCTTTGCTATGAACAAAAGAAAAAATATTATAATGTTATCTAAAATAAGTCAAATGTATTTTTAT
This sequence comes from Zizania latifolia, assembly GCA_000418225.1. Lineage (NCBI taxonomy): Eukaryota > Viridiplantae > Streptophyta > Magnoliopsida > Poales > Poaceae > Zizania > Zizania latifolia. The sequence goes on along the minus strand of KE372703.1, from coordinate 84,796 downwards.
ATGATATATGTTATTCACTTTTAATTATATGGGTCAATCTATTTTTATTAGTTTGTTGTGTAATATTAAATAGTATCAAGGAGTAAACTATAAAAACTATCGTGAGAGTAGGTGGGTGGCAGATTCATCACCACTTGATTCTTTTAAAAGGCTTATAGATTTTTTAAGATTTAGGGTTTATGACATTATCGTATACGTAATCAATACATATATTATATAATATATTTTTTTAGGAGTTGAGTTTTAAGACATTATCGTATCCGCTCCTCTCGCATGTTTGGTTTTACTACAAGGATACCTGCTTTGGAGATGACCCCACAGTGCTTATATGTCTGACACTTCATTCTAGCAGTATTCACTTTAAATCTAACATAATAGGGCTCAGAAATTTCTTCTCCAGCTCCGAATATGTGAGCACTAATGCTGCAATATCATCCTTAAATGTTATTAAAATCTCCGAAATATGGCTATCTTTTCCAATATTCATTATTTGTCAGATGTGTCGTGTCCTCAATGATCAATATAATATGGTTGATTTGTATCCTGTGATACTGGGAAATTAGAGCTTGATTTTACTTTAGCGGCGTATTAGTTATTGTGTGGCCCTTGCACACATACTATATATTTTAGGGGGTTAAACTAATACTGGCTCCATTCAAAAAGATTTTATTCATAACCTTAAACTTTTTATAAAAAAAATTATTCCTAACTTCTAACTTCTTACCTATAATCGGTTTTGAATAAAAAGTTTTATTTTATTCAATACATCTTATCTTATCACTTCACAATATTATTTTTCTATTAACAAGTGATATTTTGATCTTTTTACTCTTACTACTAATTTATCAATTTTATCTTAAAATAAAATATTTATGGAATGTAGCGAGTATAACCAATTAATATATGTCTCCTTTTATACAACTTTAGATTATTCATAAGTTTGCTTAAGCTTAACAATTTAAATAAATTATTGTAAAAAAACTCTGTAAAGTTACACTACTACAGAAAACCCTATTAGTAACGGGTAATAAGCTTTATTAGTGATGGGTAAGTCTCCCATCACTCTTATCGCGTCAGTGATGTAACATCAATAGTGACGGGTAAACACCCGTCACTAAAGAGTCAACCTTCAGTGACGGACGACAGTATTCACCCGTCACTAAAGGGGGACCCATCAGCTCACCTGTTAGGGCTCTTTAGTGACGGGTCGTAATATCACCCATCACTAAAGAACCCTTTAGTGACGGGTGATTATTGTCATCCGTCACTAATATTATGGTCATTTAAAAAAAATAGTTTTTAGGCTGCATCCTAAATCAAAGCCAGGATTTGGCAGCCAACATATCCAACATCCAAAGCACATCACAGATAATTCATCACAGATAATTCACAATTTATCACAGAAGATTCATAACCAAATTAGTATCACATATATTAACTTCTAACTCGTTATCTCTAATAATATGGTTAAAATAAAGTTCCATAAGAGAATTTTCTAACTTCTAACTTCTAGCTAACTTCTAGCGATATCAAGAGTTTGAATAGTGTCTTGCGAAGATTCTCTATGTCTACCCACCATAAATTGCTTAAGACTGTACATGTCTAGTTTTGCAGCCTCTTTTATGGTTACTCCTTCTCCCTAAAGAAAAAAGAATTAATACAATATGTACAATAGTTATCAGTGTAAAAAGGAAGATAGATAGGAAGACATCGTACCCTATATTTACACCACATACATGACAGCCTCAATTGCACCATTGTTGATGCTGAAATAGAAGGCGCATACTGTGCCAACTTCTAACGCGTTATCTCGAAGAAATTGGTTAAAACCAGTAGTTAGGTGGCACCGTCCATCCATGGATTTATGCACCACTATTGGGACTGCCTCAGACCCTGCTGCTGTCACTTGAATCTCGGTAGTGGTCTGCTGGTGTAGGTGAGGTGTGATGTACTTCTCATAATACTGCCTTGAAAAGTACTATAACAATAAAATTTAAACAAAGCTAGTTAGACAAGGCTATCTGCATAGATGATCTAGTTAACCACCGATATGTACAAATAACTTACCACCGACTGCTTGTTGATAATCGCGTTATTTATTGTGCAGACATATAACCGAGTCACAGAGGATAAACCTACCGAGATATCTTGTAGGAGAGCCTTCCTTGCTGGAGTTACATATGTTGGATTGCCAAAATAACAGATATGCTTCAATTGGTCCATTTGGTCGGTGTCGACCTTCCTGGCTATCCGCTTCTCCTTTCTCTCCGCAACATTACTAGAACCCTCCCCTGACATTATAATGAAACTATGTTAAGCACATAAACAAAACATGCATGTCTAGTAAGTAATGTCAGTTCTCTATATATACCACTATCGTTGTCCTCCACTTTTGTGATCGTTGGGGTCTTCTCATCACCAAAATTAGTATAAAATTTGGCCATAACTGTCAATGGGACATGTCCCATTATTATTACCACATAGTCCCCTTGTGTTAGGCCGCCTCTTTGACTAAATTCGGGCCACCCTTTGTAGAGGCATATCCTGTCTCCACAGCTCGTAACCTCAACCTCACTGGTACACCCATCTCTTGTCAATATCTTAAGGGTGTCACCAGCACGAATGTTATTGATATCACCAAATCTTTTTGATAAAAACTACAACAGTAAGATAATGTCGCATTAGTTTGTTAGTTTTATTAGCACATAAACAATATATACAATATACAATGTATAAACATGTTGACGTCCCCCGTTGACTAAATGATTGATCTTTATGAGGCAACTATCAGGAACATAAGTTGGTACTATAGGAACATAATTTGAAAGGCTTGTCATGTCCCTAATTCATGTTATATTTCACAACGATAAAAAAAGTACAATAATACTTGCGAAATATTCATAAATTCACTAAGCAACAAACTTGCATGAATATAACCTAATATACATTGATCATGATTGCTCTCAGATGTCGGGCTGCCAACTTAATGGCCTCCTCGCCATTAGGCTACAATTTAATTCACAGGTGTGTGTGTGACAACTAATTCATTAAGCAATAGTACTAAGCAATAATAATAGTAAACACGTAATGAAACTATGAAAGGTACATAATGAAAGAACATTGCATGGATAAAATATAGGAACAATAATATTAGCACATAATAAGAGATCTATGTATGAACAAACTTGTGAAAACAAAAAAATGAACCTAAATTGTCACACACATCCTCATACTAATAGCATCATCTTCATTGAACCTAAATTGTCACACATATCCTCATACTAATAGCATCATCTTCATTGAGCAAATATTTCACAAATTATCCATAAAGCAACATTTCCATAAATTATCCACAGTGCAACAAATTATCCATAGACATGTCGGAGGAGGAGGAGGATGCAACCGAGGTGGCGGCGAGTAGGGTCGGCCACGCGTGACGGAAGGCCGGCCACACGCGACGGACGGCTGGGACGGAATGGCCGGTGGGGCCGGTGAGGAGCACGATGAAGGTGACGGCGGCGGTGAGAGGCTAGGGTTAGGGTTGCGCGAAATGAAAGCATGCCGATTCACTTCGAGGCTTGCCTATTTATAAACATCATCAGTGACGGACGGTAGTTTCTGTCCGTCACTAATGATCTAGCCATTAGTGACGGATAGAAACTACTGCCCGTCGCTGGATCATTAGTGACGGACGATAGTAACCGGCTTTCACGCCTATTAGTGACGGGTTGTAATTCAACCCGTCATTAATGTGTGTGTCCCCTCTTTAGTGACGGGTCTAACTACGACCCGTCACTAATAAAGCAATATCACTAACGTGTCTAAAATGATTTGTCACTAGAAGTGTATTAGTGACGCCTATCAATTATTCGTCAGTAAAGCTCCGTCACTGATAACTGTTTTTGTGGTAGTGTTAGTTGTCATATTCGAAACGACGGCTAAAATTTAAGCTTATTGTTTGTGTAATATGATGAAAATTTGTTTTATCTATGGACTTATTTTGTTTAGTGTTTATTTCATAATACCATTATTTATAATAATTTTTTGATATTAGATGAAGTGAAGATTCGAATAAGCTCAAGAAGTCTCAAAACGAGAGCTTTTTCCACTAGCAGGATTCAACATAGCTAGGCTTATGGGCTTATGGCTTATTTGAAAAATAAATTAACTTATGTTATAAGCTAACATAACCTTGTAAATAACTTATGTTATAAGCTAACATAAGAGACTTTACACGCGTTACTCCTAATTAAATTCTCCTATCGCTACCCTGTCACGTGATGCATGTTAATATGTCAATAGCTTGATGTGCGTGCGTGCCTACGGTAGTAATTAAGATCTGGTCAAAACAAGGGGATTTAATGCTAACTGTAGCCTGAAGCTATGTTGATTGTAAACTATATTTAATTTCGGTACTGCAAGCTCATGGTCTTGCTAACTTACACTCGTAGAGACGTAGAGCACACTGAGTTTGTAGACCAGCTAGCTAGTCTTCGATTCCCTTCCGTGTATTTTAATCTATCACACATGTATTAAAAAAATATACAAAAAGCGAATAAATGTGGGTTCGAGAGTGATTGAGTAGAGTAATAAGTACTACTAATAAAGTATAATAATAGTATGGATATTTTATAGCTAAAAGTTATCTTTCGTACGTATTAAGTTGTTAAATTTAAGATAAATTTTAAAGTCTAAAAGATGTTATATTTTAGATTGAGGGAAGTACATTATAAACACGTTGGGTTAAGGTCGATCTAGAGTTTGATCACTTATGTGCGGTGATAACAAAACCAGAAAGACATGTAACTACTTCAAATAATAACGTACTACCTCCATTTTTTATTATAAGGTATTTGAGTTAATACATTTAATTACTTCAAATAATAACGTACTACTTTCTTGTTTGACTTTTTCGAGTTAAATTTTTCTAATTTTAACTAAATTTAAATAAATATATATTAAATGCTGTATATCAAATAAGTTGTAGTGCTAAGACATTTTATGATCGACTTACTAAAACTAATTATATATTATAATTATTGATATATATTTTTTCTATAGAATAAGCTAGAATTAAAAAATTTAATTTGTAGAAAAATGAATGACTTGTAAAACGATACAAAACGGAGGAAGAATATAACTGATCCTGTAGTTGTAGACTTATAAAAAACTCAATCCAATTGGGATTTGTGCCCTCGTCAGTCCCGACCAGAAGCTCGCGTCAACTTTAACCACGTTCATGGATGCATGCAAAACAGTGCTAATTTAACTCGATGATCCGTTCTCTCTTAATTGAAAGGGACACGCTAATAGTTTGCTAGCCCATATGCAAACTTTTGATCACTGGTATCTTTGAGTCTGTCTAGATTTATTATTTAACCACGTGCAAAGTTGATTTTATTCTATACTTTGGTTCAACATTCGGTTTCTTGACTAAGAAATTAGTTCGAAAAGCTGATCCAAACACTCCCACTCCTTTAATAAGGCTTTGATATTAAAGTCATGTTTGGTACGAAGTAGATTTTAGGAGAAAACTCAGTAACATGAATTAAAGATGGAAAACATCATACTCTGTTTGATGTGAATCTTAAGTTTGTTCTAGATTAGGCAATCACAGCGTGTATATCTTGGGCTAGGGTGGACATGGGCCGATCCCCTGAGATGGGCTTTCTCAAGTCCAAATTTGCTGCCAAATTCACGGCACAAGATGGCGTCAGACAAGCGCTGCCTGGTCTGTTGACGCCTCGCTTCCGCCATCAACCTATCTCCGTTCTCGCCGTCGGCGATCGCCGGAGACCGGGCAATATGACCAAGCTGCTGGAAACCCAACTGGACTCGAGTACGATATGAAATCGTTCGAAAATATGTTCATGTTTTGACAAAACTCGGAAATGAATTATTCGTTGAATTGCGTTACAAATATCCCCCAAAAAAGACGTGATGACCGTGTGTGTAACAGTGTAATGCTAGTGATAGTGAGCTAGACGAAGGCGAACAATGGATCCCACTCATGGGGGTCCTCGACCTTCTGCCCTTCTTGCAGCAATGGATACTTCCAGCTGTACATGCCCAGCTTCTCCTCCTCGGCTCGGCCCTCGACGATGGCTCGCCTCAGCTTCGTCACCTTGTCGATGATGGCGTCGATGGCCAGGTCGAATGCGTCCTTGACCGTCCCCAGCTTCGACGACGGCTGGGCGTAGACGATGCCCGGAGCGAGGCTGATGACGGTCTCCCTCATCCGCTCCACGGTGGCCGGCGGGATCAGCCGCAGCCGCTCCTCGATGCTCACGTTGTTGCGCACGTCGTCCTCGGAGATGTAGACGGAGTAGTCGGCGTGGTTCTTGGGGAGGTGCCAGGTGTACTGCACGTACGCCGTGCCGGGGTGGAAGAAGACCGGGATGCAGCCGGCGAGCATGGAGTCGAACGCCGACTTGCGCGTGTAGGAATCGCCCTGTGGCTGGAGGCAGAAGGTGGAGCTCTGGAAGAGCTTCATGTAGCTCGCCGGCGACCCGCACTGGTTTATCGGCCCGTCGACGCACTGCATGAGGGAGCAGACGCTCGACGCCCTGCACTGCGCGATGAGCTCGTTTCGGATGGACTTGGTGCTCCCCGGCCTCGGAGCGCCGGCGAAGGTGAAGAGCCAGGGGCGCTCGAGCCGGCGGATCTTGTCCTGCCAAATGAACACGGCCTCGTCGCTCGCCGGGTGGAAGGCCGTCGGGAACGGGACGGCGGCGTCGTTGAGGTGCCACGGGCTGGACTCCACGACGAGCGCCGTCATGTTCTGGATCGCCGGAAGGCGGAAGAGCTTGCTTCCCCAGTCAGAGTCGCCGTCGGCCAGCCTCCGGAAGTCCCACGTGGTGCGACCGGCGGTGAAGAAGTGGTCGCGCCCTCCCATGGCGCGCCACTCGGGGCGCGCCGTGATGATGTCCACCGCCTCCAGCGCCATGGCGTCCCGCTTGGTGACGTTGAACCCCCAGAGGTGGCGCTCCAGCTCGAGCCCCGCGTAGAACGGCACGTACACGGCGGCCGCCAGTGAGGGGTCGCCGGTGAGGCACTCGTACCTCTTGATCCTTTCGTGGAAGATGATGTCCACCGTGTACTGGTCGGTGTTGTACCACCCGGTCTCCTGGAACACGCCGCCGGCGCTGCTCATCTGCAGGCCGAATCCGCCGTTCGCCGTGAACGTGCACTTGTCCGTCCACGGGAAGAGCGCCGCGCAGTTCTTCACCATGTCCGTGTTGAAGCGCGGGGGCAGGTCCTGCACGTAGATGTACCGCCCGCCGCAGCGGTCGCTCTTGTTGTCCGCCGCCACAAGCGCGCGCGCGAAGGGGTGCGCAGCTGCGCGTTGGTCGCCGTCAGGCACCGTCGCCGGCGAGAACGTCGGCAATGGTTTTCCTGCACCGTCAGACTCCGTTGTGGCAGGCACCGATCCATTACCGCCGCCGTCTTGAAGAGGCTCGGGCTTCTTGGTGCTGGCGTCGACCGGCGACGGGGAATGACCAGAGAACAACGGCCTGGCGCCACCGCTGTCAGCCAAAGGCTTCTTGCTGCCGTCGACGTTGGGCGGCGACGAGAAAGAGCCCGGGTACGACGGCCTGCCACCGCCGCGATCGACCGAGTTGACCTTCCGGTGGTACGAATGACGGGGCACCGAGTCGACGCGCACCACACCGCTGGCGACGCCCTGGCCGACGCTGGAGTCGTAGTAGTAGTAGCGCACCAGCATCGTTACGGTGGCGGAGAGGACGACCATGAGCCAGAGGCGGGAGCAGCAGCTGCCCTTCCCCTGCCTGCCGCCGCCGCCGCCCACCTTCTCCACCTTCTCCACCTTCCCCTTCTCATCCCGCACTCCGCCGAAGCTCACCGGCACCGGCAGTTCCGCCGCGTTGTGCCGCTTCATCCGTGAGACGAAAGCTTCCGCCGTTGGGACGCTTCCCCGGTGAGCATCAAAAGAAGAGGACAAGATCGAACGCCGCTGCCTACCACTAGTGGTAGTGGACTAGTGGCAATTTGCCCAGTGCTCAGTTGCTAGCTCAGAAGCTCACTGCTCAGCTCAGCTGATCATCGCCATGATCGACGCGACGGGGATCTCAAGTGAGCTCTATGCACTGGATCACTAGGATTAAGAGTGATTAATTAGCCGGCAAGTGAGCCTGGGAGTGATTAAACAAAGGAGAAATCCACGTGCTTACGGGATTGATAAATCCAAAATCAGCTTGCGTACCCACTGCAAAAGAGAATCCAGGCAGCTAAATTATGAATAGAATATGGCCTGAGGCATCTGGGCACCAAGAATCTTTAAATCTTTAGTTCATCTAAAAATTTGTTTTTTTTTCTTTTGAAAGTTCTTTCTGTTCGTGAGCGTGTGACTTCTGTGTCTGTCTTAAGCGATCAACCTCTTACAAGTTCAACTGATTATTACGATGTAATTAAATAATTTAACTGACAGCGTTGAAATTTCGATTTACAAAGCAAACTGTGCCCACGTTCATCTCCCGGCCCTTCTGCAGTACCCCCTCCAATTAAAAAGTCGGAAATTACAAAACTTTAACTGCTCAAAATGTTTATATAAATTCAAAACAGATACACAAGTATAATATTAAGAAAAGAGAAAGACTAGTTCTGGACGTCAAAAAATTAAAAAAATTGAATTGTGTTTCAATATTCAGTCAACAATGTTTTATTACTTGGTAAAAAATATTTTTGTAAAATAAATAAAGTGAAACATAGTCAAAATTAATTTAAAATATTTTACTTCCACGTATAAAACATTGAGTTTTAACTATTGAAACGTAACAACATGGTTGTTGCACATAATTGTTTCTTGGTATTACAAACAACATCGCTGAATATTGTATCTGTTTAAAATATTTTTTGACAAGATAATAAAATATTTTCCGCTCAATGTTGAAACATCGTACAATTTTTGTATTTCTAACACGCCAAAGTATTTGAAACAAACTTGGTCACGCTTATACCAAGTGTATGCATCCTAATACTAATACGATAACACAAACGCGATCATGGGCTGGAGGGCGATCCATCATGGGCCGGGCCGGGAGGCAGCCGTCTCCGATCGGGCGTGCCCGGGCCCCGGGGCAGCCACCTGCTTTCGCCGTCACGCGCCCCGGCGCCAGGTGAAAAGTCAATTTAAATTATTTTCCAAAAAGACGATGCGAGGCGGCGCCATCGACCGGCGACGACGTGCTCGGTCGTGCTCCGGCGAAGTGATCCGACAAGGGTGGCAGAGAAAGAGCGGCGACGGCTCGTCGCCGCTGATTTGCTCCCTCTGCGCTGGCCGCTGGGGCATGTGCCGATGTCTTTGTCGACGCTGACCGCCGTCTCCGCTCACCACTAGATCCGAGCCAAGAAGCACCAGCCTTCGTCGTCTAATGCCGTCCCAGCCTCTCGTTGACATCACCCAATGACCCTCTGCGCCGGCCTACCGGACATTATACCAAATCGTGGATAATTAATTTATTAGGGATAGGTACGGAGAAATTGATATTTATATAAATAAGAAAAATAATATTCGGTATAGGTATAGAAAAGCAATACCATATTCATAGGGCGAGAAAAAACTTGTTAGCTCATGATTAATTCGATTCGGCTCAGTTTGTTCTGTTTTCTATCGAGCTGAGCATGTTTTTGCTCGTTAGTATAACGAATGATTCGAGCTGGCTCACGAGCTTAACGCTCAGCCCAAACAGATAGAAAGTCAATAGCCCAATAGTCCATGCAGTCAGTCTAGCCCACTAAAGCAATAGCCAAATACTATCTGAGAGTGGGGGACTCATTATTTTGTAATTTATTTGCTAGTCCCTAGTTATTATTTGATAACTTGCTATTATAAGTTTATTAGTATGGTCTATGAAATTATTGTATGTAAGTATGGAACATATAACATGGTTGATGAATTGATGGAATCATGAAAATATTAATAGAATTATTTTTTCGCTGGAAAAATATTAATAGAATTACGGATGTTTGGATTTTAGAAACTTATGGAATCATGAAAATATCGTCGCAACAAGACAACAACTTTGTTTATTTTTGTGTTATTGTGTGTCTCAGGTATGAGTATCAAATACCCATGTGGATATAGGTATGAGGAAGAATTCATACCAAAGAGCGGATATGGCTATAGATACGAGTATATACATACAATATCCACAGGTATTTTATCTGTCATCGTCACTCGGCCTTCCGAAGCGTCATCAATGTCATAAAGCATTTTGGGTTGTGCTGAAGGAGACAGTGTTCAGAATTTGAATGTGTATTTTTTTGTTCAAATAGTTTTCGTGTGATTCGATTTAAAAATATATCTTGTAAAAAGATACTATATATATTATCATGTTGGAAAATTTCACTGCCATATCTTTAGCGGCCACCAAAATCTGATAACCGGCCGTAACCGTAAGCATATATACACGTATGAATTCCAAGGTTTAGCGGGTTCAATTCTTAACGCATCATATCTTTATTTTGTTTATTTAAATTTTTGGTGGGAAGTGAGTTAAGGAGGGGGGAAGAGGATCGGCGAGACGAACGGAGGGCTCGTCGTCACCCGGCGGGAAATCCATCGTCGTCGCCTTGCCGCCGCCGCCGCCGCATTATCGGATCGGGGTTCACCCTGTCGTCGCTGGCATGCGTGCAGGCGACCGGCCACTGGGTACAAACATCACGGCCGTCCTGTCCGGCTGCACGGTTGGACCGGCTAAGCTCCATTCTTCTCAACTCATGGATGATATATACTACCTCTCATATAAATCGTTTTAGATTAATGCATAATAATTCAGATGTTTTTATTGCTTTTAATTTTAAAAATCTATCTCGGTGATCACCCGGTAAGAATAGACATGTTTAGAGTTTGGCATAATATCACAATTTTTTTTTCGAAATTTTATAGAGAGCCCCTGTGTACGTGCGCAGATCATGGGAAACTTCCACACGAGCAATCTAAGGAGATAACCATGCGGCTGTCGTCATGTAGGATGCAGAACGCAGTGCACTGAATATTGATACCACCCGGGACACAGATTCCGATTCTAGAGAGATATCCCCATGTATTTTTCTCGTTCTTAAATACAATTAATATAATTTGTTATATATTTTTTAAGAATAACAATTCGGTAGAATTAATGACATACGTCACTTCACAAAAACTCCTATTAAAATTCAAGTGTAAATTCGATCTTCATGTTAAAAAATAAAAAAGATAAATTTATATACGAATAATGCGTATACAGTTTACTACACGATAGATTTGCACTATTCTTTCCTTAATATACAAGTTTAGTTTACACTTAATACTTTGTGTACTGTTATATTTATGTCATATAAATATTGTCAAATATTTTAAAACTTTTTATAACTGTTTAAGTGCAAGCACAAAGAGGCATTTCGTCCCGTAGGTCCGGTTTGGATTGCTGCTTTATACCGCAAATAACCAACACTACGTCATAATTTGTAGCCACGAATAATTTTGGCACTACCATGCCAAAATTTAATAACCAATATTTTTGAGAAAGTTTCCGATACACGCACTCCGATCGATAAGGCCAACCCGAGCGTTTCGTCAGACTTCCGAGTTCCGAGCTTCTGCCTCCGTCCCCAAATTCTGAAGTTTTCCGCAGCGATTAAAAAGAGACGTCAAATTAAATATGAAATAGTTATAATTGTTTGAGATAAAGAAATATGTTAAGAAGTTAAATAAGAAAGAGTTATAAATGATTTAGATATGAAAATAGCTAAGAATTAGCTACTTCTTTCGTCCTAAAATATAACAAGTTTTAAAATTTAAAATTTATCTCATATATAGTTACATGTTATTTTTAAACTTAATTATTAATTACTCTACCTAATCCTTCTTAGATTTGTACTAACTCATCTTGATGTAGGGATAGTAGGGATAGTATGATCTTTTATCCATCTCATTAATATACGTACCATAAGATAATGTTTTTATATTCTAAGATAGAAAAAATATGTTTTAAAACAAAATATAAACATTATAAATAACTTTATTTTGAGAAGGAGGAGACGAGGAGAAACTGAGTAAACATCTTATAGCCACAGCCCAAGACAGAAAAAAGATGCGTCACGAGGCGAGTTGCCATTTCCCACGCATGCATGTTCCCACGTGGGCGCCCGGCCACGGTAGCCGCCACGTTGGTGCGCCGGGCTCGCCGCCCAGCGCCGCCTCCGCCGCCGGATCGGCGGGGCGGGCTCATCCGTCCGTCCGTGCGTCGCAGCGCCTCAATAAATGGGCCCCCCCGCCCCAACGACCTTCCCAAAAGGGCAAGCGATGCGCGCCACGGCAACGGCCCCACCGAGCTGAGTGGATCGATCGCTCTCGCTCCTCCCGCTCCGCTCATCTCCTCCACCCACCTCCACACGGCATGGCGGAGAGGAAGAGGCGGAGGCGGCCGAGCGGGGAGGCGGAGGTGCAGGAGTGGGAGAGGCGGAAGAGGGGGAGGAGGAGGGCAAGGAGGAAAGGCGGAGGAGGAGACCCGGTGGAGGTGCTCGGGGAGGAGGTGATGGGGCGGGTGATGGAGTTCCTGGACGTACGCAGCGTGGCACGATGCACCGCGGTGTCCCGCGCTTGGCGCGGGGTCGCCGACGACGACCGCCTCTGGGCACCCAAGGTCCGCTTTCTCCCCCCTCCCCCTCTGCAAAACCCTCCTCCTCTTCCTCGGCTCCTCCCCATCCATTGCAGCCTCCATGGACTGCTGCGTGATCCCCATCCTGTGCAGTTCCTGTTCGACGAATTGCCGGCGAGGGCCTCCGATTCCCTCACGAGCGGTTAATCGAGCACCGACTGCTCTCCATCCTCTCTTAGGACAGGGGCACCCGCATCATAATTGCGGCTGCTGTTGATTTGGGGGCTTAATCAGAGTTCGCGCCCAGTGATTATCAAATTATGGTCGCGAAAAGAAAAGAGCATGCATATTTGCACAGTTTTGGTACCACATAAATCCCAAAAATGCCGTTGCTGATTGCTTATGCCCGTGGCAAGGCAAGATAAGATGGGAGTCTGGCGTGTGACAAACGTACAGACTTTGCCTGACATTGACATGGTGGGCAAACAAATACTTTTCGAACAGGGTTAACGATGTTCCTTCAATTCCCAGAAATCAAGAAACAAAATTGCAACAAGCAGATACGACAGTCACTCTGAAGTGTTTTTTTTTTTGAGAAATAACACTCTGAAATGTTTCCTATATAGAATATAGATATCATTTTTCTCTGTGTATTCTTTATTTTTTTTCAGTTGTGTTCCTTTTTATCTTTCGACTAATCTTGGTGTGCGTGGTAATATGGTATAGTAGTCTCTTTTCAATATTTCAATTTTAACAATTGACAGCTCTTGGAGGATTTTGTGGGGGTAGACAGATAATTGTGAGAATCTTTTTAAAAATATTGTCTAGAATCACACCCGTGAGTTGCAACGGATCCCATA
>KE372703.1:47065-58633 GCA_000418225.1 Zizania latifolia | reverse complement strand
CCCAGATGAACGATACATGACACAAATCAAACACATAAACCGAGATATCGAACTTAAACGATGAAGCCTCTAATTAATGCATTTGAATCTGAACCACGCATCTGATACATCATGATTGATACATAAACTAAGATGTCGGACTTAACCGATAAAGTTTTAGATCTACTAATCAATACATGTTTGGCGGAACTTACCTCTCGCCGGAGATCGAAGCGATGCAGCCCCGCGAGAGAGCAAGGACTCGCCGGTGGCAAGTTTGGCGATGCGCCGAGAGATTGTTTTGGTTGATTGTTCTGATTGTAAACTAAACCTAAACGTTACATATTTATAGTCCAGATATCCTATATGGTTACGACTGTAACTAATTTATCTTTATCTCCGTAACAAGATCTATCTTCTTTTATACTGGCTTCTTCGTATCACACGATCACACGTGCGTATTGCAGTTGGGCTTCATTGACCATGTTTTGACCGGACTTTTTGATTTTCCTTAATTGTGTCGAAACTGCATTGGGCCTAGGTCTTACCAAATTTTGCCGTTAACAATAATCTTAGGGGGAGACACCGAATATAGGGCCTTTAAATTATGAGAAGCGGTTGGTAAATATCTAGCTATTAAGAATATAAAGAAATTAGTATTCCCTAACTTTTGGATACTACTTTATTTTCATATTTTTTACTATTATTTTTTATAATCTAAAACAATAATATATAATTGTTTAGTGAGTTTCGGATTTAAAAAATCATAAACCGTAAACATACAACTGACACAATCTCGCCGCAAACAAGCCCATATGATTGGCTGGGTTCGAAATGAGGCTTAAAAGTGGTACTCATGTTGGGCCAGATTCTAATGTTGGCAATTTTGGGCCTATCTCCAAAATCGGAGCTCATTTCAGGCCTGTGCGGGGCGCTTCTGCCCGCAGCAGCGACCCACTCGCGTAGCCGCATTCGCGCCGCCGTGCTGCAGCGGCCAGTCCCGCGACTAAAACCCTAAACCCTAGTGGATGCTTCTAGAGCCTCCTCGCGTCCTCTCCTCCACTCCCCTCCCTCCCTCCTCAAATCCCCCCGCCTCCTTCCTTTCCCCCTCCCCAAGAAAAAAAACCCCGCTCCCTCGCCGCCGGCGCTCACCTCCCCCACCCGAGCTCACTCGCTCGCTCGCTCACCTCCTCGCCTAGGACCACCTCGGCTCCTGCCCTCGCCATGTACCGCGCGGCCGCCAGCCTGGCCTCCAAGGCTCGGTGAGTGCCTGCCTCCCCCGCGCCCGCTGCATTGCGGTCTGAATCTCGCGCCTGTTGTTTCCTGGCGCGAGGTGCCTGCGGTTTTTTTGGATGTTTTGAGTGGCGGCTGACCTGTTGGGTGTGCTTGTTCGTGCAGGCAAGCCGGGGGGAGCGCTCGCCAGGTGAGCGGATTCGTGCTGGAATGGGGGTTGTTGTCGCGGTTGCGTGTTGTGCGGTTTGTAGCTGTCGGTTTCGTAGTTTGAGTTAGTGTGGGAGCTTGCGCGTGTGCGATATTCGTTTGGCTTATGTGCTGGGCTTCGTGGAATCTGATTCGATTGCTACGATCCACAGTGGATATGCAAAGGAAGTTTGATATAGTCCATTTTGATGCTTTGGGATTAAGCAGTGTCGGTGTATTCCATTGTTGATCTGCTCGATTCTGTTGTTTGCTAGTATTAAGATCAATGCTTGTCGCCTCTAAAAAAGATCTATGCGCCTGTTAGTGGCATATCCCTCTACACTGTTGACGACTTGACGAATTGTTTTTATGTAGTAGTGTTTAGTTGAGAGACCTTGAATTGCAATTTTTCTTTCTCCCATTTGAGAAGCATTATAAGTCTGCTCGTAAAGTCGTAGTTATTACTGTCCTGTAACCATGCCACGTTGTGACTTGATGGCTGTCTCCAAGTTATGGGTAGTCCTCCACCAAATGCACTCTTGTAGTCTTGTTTACCTTGTTGCTTTCTATGTGATGATTGTGTAGGTTGGAAGCAGGCTTGCCTGGAGCAGGAACTATGCTGCCAAGGATATCAGATTTGGTGTTGAGGCCCGTGCTTTGATGCTGAGGGGTGTTGAGGAGTTAGCTGATGCAGTCAAAGTGACAATGGGTCCGAAGGTATAATTTGTTCATATAAATATGCCTAACTAATACTTGTGTGAATAAGCTAATTGTTGTTGAGCTATAAATGGATTAACTTTAATATAAAACTGATGGATTTTCTTATGGTTCTGAAAATACTGGAACTGTCAACTACATCCATGGCTGTGCTTCCCTGTTGCAGCGCATTATTTGTCATACTTATTTTTCTCATTGTTTTATTCTGTCATAGTGCTGTTTGGGTTTTAGTTTATTTGCTCTTTGCACTTAATGTGTACATTGTACAGGGACGAAATGTGGTTATTGAGCAAAGCTATGGTGCACCAAAAGTCACAAAGGATGGTGTGACTGTTGCCAAGAGCATTGAGTTCAAGGATAGAGTAAAAAATGTTGGTGCAAGCCTTGTCAAGCAGGTTGCTAATGCGACCAACGATACTGCTGGAGATGGTATGTCATACTTATGCCCTACAGTTGGATAATTAGTCTTTGTTTTTTTGGAAAGTATATTATGACTTTGCTATCTTATAAATATTCCCTGAGCATTTCGAGGTTTTGCCTTCCTGGAATATTTAACTTTAGGATGAAGTTTCCTCCCTGTTTTATCTATTTGATGCATAACTACTCAACGTTTGTTTCAGGCTTTCAGCATAGTAATAATCTGTAGGAAGGTGCTCAGTATTTGTATTTTTTAAAATAAAGTTGCATTCACTATATTATTGTGTGGTTGGACTGAGGTTTGAGTGTGTGCTGTTCTTATCTTCATTTGTGTGAATAATTATTTGGACTTTTCTAATTGTCAACTGCTTTCCATCAAGATTTGTCAAGGCTACCTTGAATTATGATGTCATATGTTGCATCTGCCTGAATTGAGCTGAACTGTGTATACTTTCACTTGGTTGCATAGTTTGTTTGTTTTAACCTTGTCATTCTGGTGTTCCCAAATTTTAGGTACCACATGTGCTACTGTTTTGACTAAAGCAATATTTAGTGAGGGGTGCAAGTCTGTAGCTGCTGGCATGAATGCAATGGATCTAAGGCGTGGAATCTCAATGGCTGTTGATGCTGTTGTAACTAATCTAAAGGGCATGGCTAGAATGATCAGCACATCAGAGGAAATTGCACAGGTATAACTCGTGATGCATTGTGAATATTTTTTTTGTATTTAATCATAATCGGCCACTTCTTTCATATATAAAGGTGGGCACAATATTTTTTGATTTGTTTTTAATCATAATCTTCTACTTTTTTCATATATAAAGGTGGGCACAATATCAGCAAATGGGGAAAGGGAAATTGGTGAGCTGATTGCAAAGGCTATGGAGAAGGTTGGCAAAGAGGGTGTAATCACAATTGCGGTAGGTTGATCTAAGTTAGTTTGAGCTTGGAATCTCTATCTTTATTTGGTTGGAGACTTCCTTTGGCACTTAAGCCAGACTAAGTTATCAACATCTTTTTATTCCATAGCACATGAGAACTTTTAAGATGCCAGAAGCTAAGAAAATTTTACCAGATGGGAACTTTATTTACAATGTTGCTGACCCTAGTAGCATTCTGGATGTACCGTATTGCTCATGAATAAGTCTTGAGTGATAAGTATAAGTTTTGATTTCATCCTGTTCCACCTGAATCCACATGTTTGTCCAGATCATTAGGAAACCAGTTGCTATGGTGGACAGTGGTTTATGCTGTCATCTAGCTGTCTCTTACCTGTTTGATGTAACTTTTTCAAAACACTCATGTGCTGGCTTAATTTAATTACTTGAATATTTGACAGGATGGTAACACCCTTTATAATGAGCTTGAAGTTGTGGAAGGCATGAAACTCGATAGAGGCTACATCTCTCCTTACTTTATTACCAACCCAAAGACCCAGAAATGTGTAAGTTTGATGCTGTTACTTCTATTTTAGTTTTTACCTAGTTAGTCCATAATTTTTACCATAAGAACTATCTCAGTTTTGTGCTGATGTAACAGGAATTGGAAGATCCCTTGATCTTGATACATGACAAGAAGGTTTCAAACCTGCATGCAGTAGTTAAAGTCCTAGAATTGGCTCTGAAGGTACTTGTTTGCTCTCATGAAATAATTGTTTATTAGTGTTGTTACTGTTTTTGTTGCTATAACTGGTCAACATGTTGCCTTGCACAGAAGCAAAGGCCTCTACTTATTGTTGCAGAAGATGTAGAGAGCGAAGCATTGGGTACTTTGATTATTAACAAGCTTCGTGCAGGCATCAAGGTTGGTAAATACTGCATTTTTGTGATTGAATTTGTATAGTTGCATAATGGGATGGGGTGTTCAGGTCTGTGCTGTCAAAGCTCCTGGTTTTGGGGATAACAGGAAAGTGAACCTACAAGACCTTGCGATCCTTACTGGAGGAGAAGTACGTTTTAAAAGTTTCATCTCCATGTTCAAGTATAATAAAGTTAAACAATTGCATGCATTGAGGCTTACATCTTTGATGATTCAGGTCATAACGGAAGAGCTAGGAATGAATCTTGAGAACTTTGAGCCACAGATGTTGGGTACATGCAAGAAGGTATGATCACTAAAAAGCTAATAAATTAGATTTGGTATCTTTGAAAAGTGATTTGTTTAAAGTATATCTTTTGTCCACATGAAGTCCAAACATTTATGATGCAATGCTAGTTCTTTTTGAATTTACAACATATGGATGTGGATTTCACATTTACCGGTAAAGAAGTTTGTTTCTGTTTCACATGTGATGGCATAAAGATGATGCAGGGGACTATAACAATATTAAAATATTCTGTCCGGTTTATTCCGGTACAGGTCACCAGCTCTGGACTGACTGGTTTACCGCTGGTATTTGAAACCATGATTCCAATGATTCAACGCCATTCATGTCCAATGCAGGTAACTGTGTCTAAGGACGACACTGTTATTCTTGATGGAGCTGGAGACAAGAAATCCATTGAAGAGAGGGCAGAGCAGGTTCATGCAACTTTAATTTACTGTGTTATGACTTGATAATTACTTTGAACATTCTGGTTGTGATAGTTCATATTATGTCATGTTACAGCTTAGATCCACAATTGAGCAAAGCACTTCTGATTACGACAAAGAGAAGCTACAGGAGCGGTTGGCAAAGCTCTCTGGAGGTGTTGCTGTTCTAAAGGTGAAGTTGATATTCTGTTCTATAATTCCCAATTTCAACAAACCATCCAAAAGTGCTAATGGGCTGGTGGCCTGAAGTTATTTGCCTAGTTTGACCTGGGTGCACTCCATGACCTTTCCTACAGATTGGAGGAGCGAGCGAAGCGGAAGTTGGTGAGAAGAAGGATAGAGTAACAGATGCATTGAACGCCACTAAAGCTGCTGTGGAAGAGGGTATTGTACCTGGTATGTATCAGTTCTATTAATGCTTCCTTCATATGTTTTGTGTGTGATGTGAATTCAATTCATATCTTTGCATTATCATGACTGAGAATGTTGACATCTTTTCATTATCTTGCAGGTGGGGGTGTTGCACTTCTCTATGCATCAAAGGAGCTGGATAAATTGCCGACTGCCAACTTTGATCAGAAGATTGGTGTACAGATCATTCAGAATGCTTTGAAGGTTTTGGAGGGGATTTTCCCCACCTTTGGTTTTCCTGATTCCTTTTCTCTTGGGAGCAAAAGCTGATGACAGAAATATTTTGCAGACACCAGTGCACACTATTGCTTCCAACGCAGGTGTAGAAGGGGCAGTGGTTGTGGGTAAGCTTTTGGAACAGGATAATACTGATCTTGGCTATGATGCAGCTAAAGGTAGGATCTCAACCATTTCTCACCTACTATCCTAATTACTTGCTTGAATCATGTTGCTGATTTTGAACTGTGAAATGCTGCTAGGCGAATACGTGGACATGGTGAAGGCTGGTATCATTGACCCGCTAAAAGTGATCAGAACTGCTTTGGTGGATGCTGCAAGGTAAGCTCTCTACTTCCATAATTCATCGAACGTTTTGGGTTATGATTTGAACACCGCCCTATGTTTTTTTGTCCTGTTCTTTTGGTTCTTGTTGATGCTGACTGGCTGTTTGCCTTCTCTTGCAGCGTTTCATCTCTGATGACGACCACGGAATCCATCATTGTAGAGACCCCTAAGGAGGAGAAAGAGGCCCCTGCGATGGGAGGCATGGGTGGAATGGATTACTAATCCGTCACATCACCCCCCACGATATATCGAAGCAAAACTGAAACATATGGATTAGGATTCTTTTGCGGTGCAAGTTCATCGTCGATGTAGTTCTGTTCTTGATGAGGGTGGTTGTCAGACAATTTTGATTCCTCTGGCGATAAGGACCTCTCGGTCTCAAACGGATGTATCGTGGGAACGAATAAAATTTAGTTCGGCAAGTGTGTGTGTGAGAGCTGAGGGATGTAGATCAAAATTGATCCTGGCACCTTGCGCTGAAACTCTGCTGATCTGAAAGGTTATGCCTTTGTTTGCCTAAGGTGGTGTGTTGTTCAATTTGGTTTCCTAAATTTAATTAACTAAATTATGCCCAATGGGTTTTCCTTAATGCTATCTAATTATGTGCTAATTGTCTTTACGTACATATTAACTATAGCTAATTACTTCCTGTATGTAGGATCCTTAACTAGCCTATTTCTCAAATACAAGCGTTTTATAAATAAATTGTAGGCATTTTTTAATCTTTTATTTTATATTTGCAATAAATGCGACCTTCTCACAAATAGATGATTAACATTTTCCAAAGCAAACTAACTATAGAAAGATGATAATTATCAATTTATCTCTAATTACCTTCTTGATCCTACTAGCACCGAAGTACCGAACCGTTTCTTCTCCGCTCCGCCACCCACGCGCGCCACCGCCTGGTCCGCCTTCTCTGTCGCGCTGCGTGCCTGTTGCCTTCTAGGTTCTCCCCTTTGCCCCGGGACGGAGGAGTCGCCGCGATCGTCGTCCTCGCCGGGGGAGGATCAGCGGCGTAAGGGTCTTCGATACACGGACGACGGGACGAAGACGGCGGAGCCCTTCCGGCCGCGCGTGGAGAGCAAGGTAGGCATGTACGTCTGCGGTGTCACCCCGTGCGACCTCAGCCACGTCGGCCACGCCCGCGCCTACGTCGCCTTTGACGTCCTCTACAGAATACAGGTACCTAAACCCACTCTACATGACTGAAGAGGCTGTATCCTTATACAGTGAACACAAGTTGGAAAGCTTGGTACCAGCTGATAATCAAAAGTTGATCGACAAGAACCATTCAAATATTCTTGAGAAAATGCCAAATGATCTGCATACAGTGGCTGCTCTTGATCACCTTATGGTCCCACTAAGAGCAATAAACAACAATCTGAGCGATTTGAAGGCATGCAACCCATAACTTTGAGTTTTCCTCTTTTTTTTGAACATTGATACTGGCTTACATCGTGTTCGTTGCACAGAATTTTATCTGATTGTGTGTTATATTTGCAGAAGCTGCAGCAAAAACTAGAACAACAGAAGAAGAAACAGCAACCGAAGCAGCAGCAGAAACAACCGGAAGATTATATCCAAGCTCTGGTTGCCCTGCAGAACGAAGTAAAAGACAAGATCCTTGGCTTGATGCTGCCATCATCTTTGCCTGAGGTAAACTTGTTAGTTTCATAGTACATTTTTTTTCCTTAAAGCAGTGCTAAAGTTTTTGCACCTGCTGAATAAATCTTCAATTTTATCAGATGCTGAAGCAACTGAAGGACAAGGCATTGAAGCGAGCAGGCGTGACTGTAGAACAATTGCAACAGCTGATCGAACTGAAAGTTACTTTTTGTTGCCATTTCATGTTTCCACAGCCTATAATAGCCTGTGAATACATAACAAATTTTGGAATTCCGAAACAGTTTTTGTTGCCAAGGTCAGTTTCTAGAAAAATCTGAGCGCGCAATCCACCAAACAGAAGCAGCTGCTATTAAAATCGCCGGGTGCTCCTAAACTCTGCTTGGCGCCGCGGCTCGCAATTAATCGTGGCTGCTAATCTGATCAGACAGCAGCAACAGCGCCAACCAAGCTCTCTCCCTCGTATTGCTCCTCCCGATTGATTACCTGATTGATTCGCGCCATTTAATGGCATGAAAAGTGAGATGGCCATTTGATGCGAAGCTTCTCACTCGACTGCTAGTTAGAGGCACTCACTATGGCACTGTTTGGGGCTAGCGTTCGCAGTTGCTTCTAGAATTTCTAACCTTTTAAACGGTTTATGTTTTTCTTCTAGATTATAAAATTCAGTATCTATATAATCTGTAAATAAATATATAGAAGTTAAAAAATACCAGCTTCTTCAGATTCTCATCAGATACTCTACTCTTGCTTATTAGAGCCTTAAACTCTCTAAACATGCCCATGTGTCTCTGTCACTAGGTTTTTGTGTGTGTTTACAGATTGACGATGGTTTCCAGTTGGGTACCGCCCAGGTAAGGTATGCATATGCAGGTCACCCCTTATTCCTTCAAATTATCCAGGATGTTTGAAAACTTTTAAACATAGTTTAAAATTGGAATATGCAGCTAATTTATGCTGCATGCATGGAATGTGTGTGTCTGTGTCAATGGCAAATTGGAAATACAAAAGCTACTCACACTGCTCAACTGATAATCATGAATTTTATAGACAAGCATAGTTTCATGCTGTACAGGTTAGAGCTCATCCACTACATTTACAACATGTTTGGCACAACTATAACTCCGGGTTCTATGCTAGATATAAAATTGTTTATATTTTTATTTTTAGTCCAAAATAAAAACTAGTTAACTCAACTAAAACTCTCAGATCTACACACAGCTTCGAAAATTTCTTAAAGCGAGAACCATCTAAAAAAATATTAAATCTGGAGCAGTACCAGACTACCCTGCAATCAGAAGAGGAAATCTAGCTAGCTCCAGGAGTGAGTGAGTGACCAGTGAGTCACTGACCAGCCAGCGATCATCAAGGTTCTGTCTCATTCATGATTGGTGAGGATAGAACAGGGACATCTAGTCTGTAACCGATTAAATTGCCTGCTTAATGTCGTTTCATTACCGTGTTAATCGGTTGGCATTTTGCAGTCTGAATAATATCTGCAAGCCTACACAGTGCCCAGCAAGGACAGGCTAGTACTAACACTAGTAAATGAAGCCCCCGAGGTAGCTCTGGTTTGTAATCTCTGAGAATCTCTGAGATTTCTTTACCGGATCATAACTTTCAGAGTTTCAGGTAGATTCTGTACTTTTGTTATTTTACTCCAACATGCATTTGAGGATTTCTAGTTGGTTTACACACTGCAGTTTAATTCTTGTAGCATATAGCCTCAGACATTACATGCAAATGAACAATTGAAATTTGAAAATAGCATCATATATAGCTAAGAACCTGGATGAGTTTGTCTAAGGCACTGCTTAAAAAAGAGTTAGTTTCTGTTCAAGGACTGTTCTATCACTCATGTAATCTTAACTAAATACGAGTTAGTTTATATTGTAAAATGTTATTGCTGTACCAGTGCTACCAATGCACAAGGGATGAGGATGCTGAGAACAAGAAAGGATTGAAATCACTCTTCATCTTGTTTTTTAGGAAATCCAGAATGAAGGAGAGGAATAACCGAATTTTCTGTAATGAAGAACTATCGACAAATCAAAATGTACAAAAGGAGTAGTATTCTCAGCTCTCTAATAAGATGCTTTTGTACCTGTGTGTTTTTTCCTTTTTTTCTCCCTTGTAAATACTCTACTTATCGGCTTTTAATATAATGCGAGCAGTTGTCGGATCTTAAAGAAATAAAGTAAACTTTGAACGAACACAACTTATGTTCATCGGCGAGAAGAGAAGCAACAGAGCTAAAAATGACACTGCGGAAAGGCCATGGGAAGAATTTCCTCTGAAATAATTAGGAAAAGTATAAATTGTAGGACCAAAAAGCAGTCTTTTCACAAAAGCTAAGCTTATATGCATCACTTGAACAGAAAGCTAGATTAGAATGTTCTTCTAAGATCTCAGAACTACATGAGTGACACATCAGTTCTATGCATGCAGAGCTAAGAACACTCACCAATCAAAACACCATTTTTACATGCAGTAAATTAGAACGAGTACTTAGTTAATTACCATTTACCAATGTAACTTACCATTGACAAGCGATATAGCTAGGTAGGTACTCTTGCATCTGCACAACGAAAGAGACGACATATCGACAAACGCATCCAAATGCTAAATGCTGCTGCTCATAATGATCGTAGCCTGACAGTGAAAGACGGACAGAAACCGGCAGCATTTGAATTAAGCAGAGTACTCTGTCAGCTGTTGGACAGTCAAGTTAATCACATATATCCTCGTCCAAGTGGCTCTCATCTAAGATTGTGGCCTGATTAATTCCATGCGACGCAATCGATTATTTCCTTCATTTCAGCCGTTGGCACATGCACATCATATCGATCTCTCCTTCAATTCGCAGAGTCGCATGCATGCATGGACACATGCACGAGCTCTATATATAGAGGCCTCGATCTTTGACTCGAGCAGTTGATCAAGTGTGCGCATCGATCAATCGATCAATGGCGTCGAGGCAGAGAGTGAGGAGTTTGATGACGGCGGTAATGGTGGCGGTGGTGATGGCGCCGGCGCCGGCGGAGAGCGCACGGGCGTTCTTTGTGTTCGGCGACTCGCTGGTGGATAATGGCAACAACAACTACCTTCTGACGAGCGCGCGCGCCGACGCGCCGCCGTACGGGATCGACTACCCGACGCACCGCCCTACCGGTCGCTTCTCCAACGGCCTCAACATCCCGGACATCATCAGCGAGCACCTCGGCGCCGAGCCGACGCTGCCGTACCTCAGCCCGGAGCTCCGCGGCGCCAAGCTGCTCGTCGGCGCCAACTTCGCCTCCGCCGGCGTTGGCATCCTCAACGACACCGGCATCCAGTTCGTAAGTGACACAACCAACAGATCGATGACGAAACACAGCGTCGTCGATGACGTCGGTCGTGAGCATCCATGGCGTCCGTGTCACCGTGTGCGTGCGTGCAGGTGAACATTGTGCGGATTGGCCGGCAGCTGCGCCACTTCGGCGAGTACCAGGGGAAGCTTCGCGCGCTCGTCGGCGCGGCCCGGGCGCGGCGCGTCGTGAATGACGCGCTCTACCTCATCACCCTCGGCGGCAACGACTTCGTCAACAACTACTACCTCGTCCCCTTCTCCTTTCGCTCCCGCCAGTTCGCCCTCCCCGACTATGTCCGCTACATCATCTCCGAGTACAAGAAGATCCTCCAAGTACACAAGCATCCTCACTTCGTCTTCTTCCTCCTGCTCTCTCTCTCTCTCCCCCGGTCTCTCTCTGTGACGACTGTCTCTGAGCTTGGAAGATTCATGGTGTGTTTGTGCATGCAGAGGCTGTACGAGATGGGGGCGAGGAGGGTGCTGGTGACGGGGACGGGGCCGCTGGGGTGCGCGCCGGCGGAGAGGGCGCTGCACGGCCGGAACGGCGAGTGCGC
>KE372703.1:23338-33558 GCA_000418225.1 Zizania latifolia | reverse complement strand
CGGCGATGGAGTGGGCACTGTCCCACGCCGTCGCCGAGGGGGACGACATCGTGCTCCTCCACGTGAACATGCCCCAGAACGCCCCCGGCGCCGGGCCCTCGCGCACTGGCTCCGGGGGAAGCGCCGGGTCCCAGATCGCGGTGTTCCTCGGCGGCTCGGCGGGGGACGCGGAGTTCATGGAGACGATGCGCGCCGCGTGCAAGGCGCGGCACCCTCGCGCCCGCGTCCGCGCCGAGCGCGTCGAGCCCGCCACCGAGGGCCGTGAGGCCAAGGCGCAGACCATCCTCGCCGAGTCCCAGAGCCGCGGCGTTGAGCTCCTCGTCATCGGCCACCGCCGCGTCTCGTCCTTCCTCGGGTAACGTAATCAACCTATCTAAGCCTCCCCCCCCCGACCGCGCGCGCGCGCGTGTCTCGCCGACGTGCGGCGACATCGATCTCGATCGTGATGTGCATGCTACCTATATAGGTTGAGGAGCGCGGGCGGGGCGAACCGATCAGGGCAGGACAGCACGGCGGAGTTCTTGATCGAGCACAGCAAGTGCGTGTGCGTTAGCGTGCAGAAGAAGGGGCAGAACGCCGGCTACTTTCTCAACACCAAGACACACAAGAACTTTTGGCTCCTCGCATGATCAACATATAGTGTCATCATCTACATACATACATACACCAATCAATCCTTCAAATTAAAGCTTTTTTTCCTGCAGCAATGAAAGCATATGCTTCAATTGGATGTGCCAGGGACGAGTTCCATTTGAAACGGCATGAAAAAGGGAAATTAAAGCGAAATTAAACAAGTAGATGTTATCTACACGTTGGTGTACCGTGTACGTACATATATACATACAAGGGCGGAAATACACGAGACAGCTGGGGCTTTAGCTTTTAGCTTTTAGCCGTACCCCTAGCTTCTTATTGTTATAAAAATTACTATAAAATTATATAAAAATCTTTAAAATTTTTGAATGATTAATTAAAAATAATTGGATCAACCCTAGTCATTCTATATTTTTTGCTTCGTCGTCCTTTTATGCAGGTAGTAAGTGCCTGTTTTATATACGGAGATGATGTCTTAATGTCATTAATTAATTCATTTCGCTTACAACGGTTAATTACTAGCTTGATAGCTCTATATATTTATAGAGTGTGATTTTACGGTCCTTAAGAAGGTACCAGGAGGTACCATAATTTTTAGTATTAATTTTGGTAGCTCCTATGCCTCGGGTACCTCTTTAAGGATCACAAAATTAACACTAAAAATTCTGGTATCTAGTGCAAAATTTTCTATTTACAGATAGATTTTTTTTTAGGTGTAGATGAAATTTAGCCTTACATATGCCTGTTTTTTCAAGAGGTGAGAGCATGCATGTTCCTTACGGTATAGAACAACTAATTTCTTACATCCTAAGAAAAATCTCTTGCAATGTTTTCCAGCTTAATTTTGCAGAGCAGTATATGTGTTAATTTGTCTGGACTCTGGAACAATTTCCTAATTATCTATTAATCGAATTGTTTTGACAGTAGTATAGCTTCAAGAAATTCTGGAGCAGTAGAGGTAAAGTCATTTATATGGGGGACATAAATTAAAATTATATTGTCTGATAGATATCTCTAACTATTGTTTTCTTTATCAGTTATTTTAGGAAGAAAGAACATTAGTTACTTTTATTTTGCTAACATTATATTCCTTTTATAAAAAATAGCTAGAAGGTCTGCCTATTCATTTAAAGAGAACCAGTTCGAAGATTCGAAACTGGCGATCGATCGGGCAGGGAGATTATATTAAATAACATTCCTACATCTATTCCAATGTGATACTTCTTTGTGCTTGCTGACATAAAATCAAGATATTTTAAGCAAACAGCCAGTACAATTACATATTATGAAAAGAAAGCTGCAGGAGTTTGCACCAGCAGGGTTCCCAAACTGCCTATATCGGATAAGTTACCATGATTTCTAACCTTCTCCGGTGATTTCAAGTAACTGGATCGGTGTCCATCAAATCGAACCAGTAACGATAGTAACTAGTCTGGTAATCGCGGTAAACGATCGTACAGTAACCGGCCGTGTTTAGGCACCACCGATAACCGATAACTGGTCCAATACCGGTTTGGAGAACCCTAGTTTGCACTCACTGCACTTGGAGCACTCCCTTATTCAGAAAGTTAATTACACGTAGAATACATGCAAGATCATATAGTGAGATTATTCTACCTAGAAATTCCAAAAGCATGATTCGTGTGCCTGTTTGTCTGAATCCCATCTGAAATCTTCGAAACCTTTGGACACGTAGTCGTTCCGTTCTCCAAGCATACACTCGGAACCACTTGAGAGGTCATCTTTTGGCAATGAGTAGGCGCCCGTGAATTCCATGCATCCATCTTGATCAAAATACTTCGATCTTGAAGAGTGATTTTGTGTTTTGAGACTGGACGACATAGTCGCTTCATCTTTGCGTTTTGTGGAAATCGATTTCTTCAGGTGCATCCTGTATTTCTGCATCGATTTGAATGTGATCAGGTTTTTTTAGCTATATATGTTGAATTGAATTTTCTGAAGAGGAAGCAATCAAGAGAAGCAATTTAGTGGAGGATGCTCTAGCAAACTCAACAAGGATGATTGCTGCTGTTGGGAACCCTCATTAATTCATATTAGAACTCCTGGGTATGCACTCGGCAAACCTCCTGTTTCCGGTAGTGACTTACACTATGCATACATCATCTTAATTAATATCTCCAAGAATTATCGTGAGGTTTTTATGTACTTTTGTGAAAGGAACATAATTCAGAACATTATCACTTGGACAGCATATTATACACTTATGTTGTTGTATTCGATTCAGTAAATTAAACATATGTTCCTTTTGGAAATGTTAGTGTTTTAATTTAATGTAAAATACTTTCTGCTCTGTTAATATATTAGGCAACTATCTATTGTCTTCTTTCAACAGATAATGCAATAAAACCTTGAATGAACTAACCAATTTAATTGTATTTCAGAGTGTGTGCATATGAACACAATCCACATGTATGTAAGTTACAACCATAGAATTGGAAATTGTGAATTGTCTAGTAGTATATATGGCTGGGACAGGAACCTAAATAAAATTACCTGCAGATGACTGGCAACTTGCTCTCTTGTCAAATGTTTTACTTTCATTATTCCCAATATCTTCTTTGGGACTGCCTCTGCAAATAAAATATATACTACTGCATATTAAAACAAAAACAACTAAATTAAATCACATAGATAACATATTGAGTTTTTTAGTCCTTAAATAGGTGCTACATTTTTAGCGCAAATGTTTGTTACTAGTAGTTCATGAGTAACTTAGGTAGTGAGAGTGAGAGGTACTAAAATTTATCCTAAAAACATGGTACCTCTTTCTTGAGGGTTGGGAAATTGCTCTAGCTAACATGTTAAAATGTTAACATACTGAAATGGAAGTGCAGATTATATATAGAAGTTATAGAGCATCCAAGATGGATGGTCACTCACTGTCTTCTCCGAGGAGGTTCACTGCGGCAACGAATTGGCGATGCAACTGCGCAGTCCAGCTCAGCCTAGACTTCCTGAGGTTTCGTATGTCAGTGATCTCGCCGCCATTATTGCTGTCTATGTCCATCTCTCTCACCTCGCTCTCTAGTGTCACTGCAGCTTCGGCAGCTGTACATGTAATCGTGGCAGCTGGAGTAGCAGGAGCCATGGTTGTGGGTGGATAGGGCTGTTCCAGATATCGTCCAACCATATGCTCTCTGATTTGCTTCCTGAACAGATGCTGCCAGATGTTGCTCAGCTCTTCCATTCTCACTGGTTTTATCAGGAAATCGGAAGCACCGTTGACGATGTATTTCATCACTGTACTTGTGTCTCCACTTGAAGCCATAACTGTTAATTAAGTAAACTTTTTGAATGCAAGTGCAAGAGAACTACCCATGCATTATACTGACAAATTAAAGCAGGAAATGAATGTTCGAAACTACTTACTCACTGTAGGGATGTCAAACTTGGTGGTCACTTCTTGCAGAATGAGAAAACCGTCTTCAGTAGGAAAGAAGACGTCACTGATTATGAGGTCAACTCTTTGTAGATTGTCCAAAATGAAGGACATAGCTTTTCTGACATTCTTATATGTTGTAACTGGAAGAGGTGCTAAGGTACATCAGAAAAAGGCTAGTGTGTGTGTGTGTATATATATATATATATATATTGTTTATAAAGTATATATATATTGTTTATAAACTGTAACATATATATAGAAGCATTTCGTATTGTTTGTTAACTATATGCATATCTACAATTCAAATATAATGATCTCTTGGAAGATGTTTGATATGTATAGGAACACAAATTTGTTTGATCTATGCATGTGTGCATTAGGTGGCACTTTGTTTTTCGTTGTTAATTATCATTTTTAGGAGGACACCTATATATATAGATGACATGCTCACATGCTGTATATCAAGATATGTTTTGTTTCAAAGATTGGTATATATTCTGAAGACAAAACTTGAATTTTTGCCTAAATAAAATTTGTAAGTGCTAGCTTTGAAAACACACATAGGTAAATCTGTGTAAGTCTCGGCAGGACATAGTCATGAAATAAACATAAAACATCATATATAAGACATTATGTAGTCTATGCATCAAAATATTCACTATGTCAGAAGCTATCTAGCCTTTGTTAATTCTGTGCCGTCTTACAGATAAATTGTTTTACCCTTGTAGCCGCACTTCAGAAGTAAATCTTCCATGGCCGACAAGTACGAAGAGTTGTTGTCGATGACCAGAACCCTTAGGCCACAAGGCCACAGCTCTTGGTCCATTGTGATTAACCTATATATAGGCGAAAACCAAAGTTAATGACATGCTAGCTATGAGATGTGTGCTTACTAACTAACTCCTTAGACTTGCTTCGATACTTAATATACCATTATTATCTCGTTTTTTAGAATAATTAAGTAGAATATTATTCAACTACAAGCTTTAGGTTAATTTAACAGCACGTACGATATGACGAGTTATAGTTTAACACCATATATAAGTAACGAAAAGTGGCACAACTTCAACAATGCTAATTAATTGCAGTTAACAGTGTTGTATGGACATGCCATGCATATATATAGATATATACGTTGCATATAGTACTTAATAGTGTTGTACTTGCTGCATGATCCGAGTATCGCAAAATCATATATGTGTATGAACAATTCAACACAATATTAGTGAGTTCATTAGTTAGCCTTAATTTGTCTGCATTTCAGAGCAATTTAAGCTAGAAATTAACTAGCTCGCCAACTCCGATCCAGGCGAAATTGAGACCAAACGCACAAGCAATCACCTCGATATATCATCCATGTGCATGAGCTATCGTACGTTCTTTATACCATCGATCACTACATGTCTTTATACCATCAATCACTACATCTAAAGACTACATATATATGATATACTAATTAGCTACATGCAAGTCGACGTACATATATATATACATATGTTTTCTTACGTTCATGCATGCGATATCAAAGAGAGAAGAGACTTACTGTGATTTAATCGATCGACAAAACACCGTACCAGTACTTCTCAATTATGGTTCAGCGACTGAAAAAAACAACCAACTGGTAATAATTAACTATAGCTGTATAGAGAACATGTATAAGATCATGAAAAAGATCCAGCAAATTATACGTACACACTCACAAAATGTCTTCTCCTCCAGCTAGTCTACTCTCCTGACGCGAAGCAGTCGATTGAAGGACAGGGCATGTGAGAGCTAGCGGCTGTCCAGCTAGCTAGCTTGTGCAGTCTGTGTATCAGGAAGCTGCAGGGTTATGAGCACTATATATCAGCATGGGGGATCGAGCTAGCAAGCCAATGCAAGGGAGAGAGGAATAAACTAACACACCTTTTGGGCTTTGTGGGAGCAAGAGACTAACTCCGTAACTCGGTTTTGTGTGGATGCGCCGGCCGACCACAGGCGACGTGGAGCTCCTCTCCTCCACAACCGCAATGCGCGGCTGTGGGCGGTTGGGAACATATGCACCGGTCGCCGTCGGCGAGGATATAACTCACACATATACATCACAGTATCACACGCATATTGTTGGCTGCCGCCAAACAGCTGGTACATACGACGGCGTGTTGATCTATGTATCAAATGCACATATCGTTTAATTAATTCGATCACCGGGGACGGGCTTAATTAATTAGGGATAGATCAGCTCTAATATATATCTTATATCTTCAATATTATATTTTTCATATATAATATCTTATAAATAAAACTATCATGTACTGTACTACTATAGAACACGTCATTAGTATCGGTTAAAAACTCTCCTTTAGTCCCAATTTTTAAACCGGTGTTGTCTATTCAGGACTAAAGGGGTGTCATATTAGTACCGATTACTAATACTCGTATCTTTAGAATCAGCTGGACATTTCAGCCAGTACTAATTAAAAGCCATGCCTTTAGTACTGGCTGGACATCTCAACCGGTACTAAATAATTATTTTTTATTTTTTATTAAAATTGTTCTTAGTTATTTAATATTGTTTTTCATATCTTTTTTTGTTGAGTTTTATAGTTATTTTTATTTCTATCAAAAATCACTATAAAAGTTATGATTATGAATTCTTTACATGCCTATAGTTCTAACCCTAAACCCTAAAAACTATTTCCCGTCATCGTCCTTCTTCTTGACATCGTCGTCGCCACCGTCGGCATCGTCATTATATTGCTACCGCTGTCCTCTTTTTCCTCTTCTCCTTTCTCTTCCTCCTGTTCTTTCTCCTCTACTTTCTCCTCCTCTTTCTCCGACGACATCTCGACGGCAACCACATCAATAGCAATACAAATATTAGTACATGTACTAATGTTTATATCGTCATCTTCCGCCATCGCTCTAGTCACATCTGAATCCTCATTATTCTGAACAACACACACACAATATATGAATCGTTGGATGTTGAGGACACCATCAATCAAACCTTCACAGAAAAGAGTACTGGTAAAGAACTGTTGCTTCAAGAAATGAAATGAACACAGAAAATATGCATACTAGTGTGAGAATGGTGGAGAAAGGGAGAACGGCGGAGAGAGGGAGACTATTTGTAGGAAGTATGGAGATAGCAAGCAAATACGCCAGACGGTCCTCTTAATATAGTCATACCTTTAGTACCAGCTGAAGGTATCAGCTAGTACTAAATGGCAAACAAATAGTTCGGTGTAGTTATCAAAATGACGACACGTGAGAAATTTTCATTGCAGAGTCATACCTTTATTACCGATTGAGCTATCAACTAGTACTGAAGGATAGACGAACAATCAGGTGTAGTTACTGAAACGACGTGCGAGAAACTTTCAGTATAGAGTCATACCTTTACTACCAGTTAAAGTTATCAACTAGTACAAAAGTGTAGACGAATAGTCGAGCATAGTTACCAAAACGATGCACGCAAAACTTTTAATGTAGCGTCATACCTTTAGTACCGGTTGAAGTTATCAACCGGTACTAAAGTGCAGACGAACAATTAGGCGCAATTGTCGAAACGACGTGTGGGAAACTTTTAATACAGAGTCATACCTTTAGTACCGGCTGAAGTTATCAACGGTACCAAAGGGACTAAAAACAACTAAAATCGTTGTTTTAGCCTTTAACCTTTACAGTTGAACGAACACTAGATTTTATTAATACACTGAGTTCTACATTTTACCCTTGCTTATTATGAAAATTGTAGATATATACACACATAGCCATAAGTCTGCCAACTATGGGGGACGTTTATGGATGTACATGAATATATCCACAATCTGCATAATATATAAAGTTGATTATTTAGTACCTGAACTTCTCGTCATGACCTCTCGAACCCATGCTTATTATAAAGATTGTGGATATAAACATGTTCATATTCATGGATGTGCATGTTTATATCCACATCTCCATAATTTACATGGATGATTATATAGTACTTGAACTCCTTGTTATGATTATGATATATTGAACTCATTTCATACTGGCTTATTACGAATACTATGAGATATGACAACAGTCATCCATAAGCTTAAGACTTTCAAGGCTGCATATGGTTATATCCCCACATGCATCTTAATCTACTAGCAGTTTGCATAATCTACATGTAAAGAGTGTAGGGGTTGTGGCTAATTCTGTCGAGATGGTGGCTTCTTTTATAGCCTATCCTTTAGTACCGATTGAGACTATCAATCGGTACTAAAGGAGACATACAAACCGTTGGATGCAGATACCTAAGAGATGTTGAGTCCTAACATACAAGTATTAGTATCGAATAGAGACAACACCCGATACTAAATACATTATATCGTTCGGTATCTTCATCTAGTACTAAAAGTCTACTCTCCAGTACTGGGCGAGTATACCACCCGATATTAGATACATTAGTATCAGGTGGTGTTCCCACCTGGTAATGAAGATGAGCTTTACTACCAATTATAACCACCAACAAATCCTTTTGGTACTGGCTCGAATTAGAATGAGTACTAAAAATAATAGATAAAAGTCAACTTCTCTAGCAGTGTATACAACCTAGAAATTATTTTGGGTGTACTGCCGCAATGCCGCTGCTGCCTAGATAGCCCTATTTTTTGACCTTTCAGGGGCTCCTTTAAACACGAGAATTTTATATAAATTTTACATACATTAATTCAATTCTTCTAAAAATCATCCAAATTTTCCTTGAATCCAAAGAGCACCCAACCCACCAGTTATCCCTTGGTCAGTCACTACCTAAATCTATAATTTAAGCCCTAATTGTCGTTAATTTAGATTGCCCCTCCGCCCCTGATGAGCTGACAATGTGATCGATCGACAACACATATGTTAGATCAGAGAGGATATGATGTTTCTCGCCAGTAGTACAGTAAATTAAGTTAAACTTTGTGCCCCCTAATTAATCTGATCTTAAAATCAAAGAGAAAAACTAAGTTTCTCCCCCCTTTGTAGGATCCAATAAACAAACAGCAGCATACATATGTATGGGCATCTAGCTGCATGCACACCTGCTACATATCTTCTTTTTTCCCCTTGATTTGTTTTTCACAGCTTTACTTTTAGCTGCCAATTGGCTAGCATGCATGATGCATCTACATGTATATCCGTTCGGATCCAAGCAGGAGATAGATGAGATGTACACGTATGCTGGCTGGCCAGAGGAAAACGATGTATTGGCGCCTCCTTTCTATCGCCCATGTGAACAAAGTGGCGTTACAGGTGACATCTACAACGACGCGCATCAGGGTCGTCACCCTGACAATGGAGCTCAAACTGAGCCTGCACTAATGAACGCTGATTAATTTGGGACAGGTTTCTACCTAGCCCAATCAAGAACAGTTTCAGGCCTGGTTGGGCCAGGCCGAATCAGCTTAGGTCTACTACAATATATACAGGCCGAATATACAGTAGGGAATAACAATACGGCTAGCTACTCGTGGAATAAGCTAGCCTTGTATACCTGGGTTTTATTCCACTGACAGAGCTGAAACTTTAATTTTTTAAGTAGATAATTTAACTTGAAGAATTTTTGGAGTTAGCAATTCTTAACTCCAACTTGAAGCTAGAGTTGGAGGCATTGGCCTATGATTAGTAAGAGCATCACAAGCACTTGATGGAAGGAGACCAACGTCAGAAAGTGAAAAATTAAAGAGTAGAGTTTTTGTTGAGATATAATCCTGGGTACCCTATAATGGGCTTTGGTGGAGTATATTGGGGGCAGACGCAGCCCACCAAAAAGATCGCTGCAGATATGTCACAACAAGATATATATACCGCAAAAGATAATTTACAAACAACTTATAGATAAAAAAGTATTTGATTTTAATCTCTTAAAACTAGCAACCGAATAGGAATATAATTCTCTTACTTGTAACCTCGCTCCCGCACTATATAAGGCGGGTGAGGAGACCCCCTAAGATGATCCCAATTCTCGATAGTAGAATCTATGATATATGGTACGTATTCGTTACATTAACGGTCTGAATCTATCTAAATCTCGCGTCTCTACTTCTACATCAATCATCAAGTC
This sequence comes from Zizania latifolia, assembly GCA_000418225.1. Taxonomy (NCBI): domain Eukaryota; kingdom Viridiplantae; phylum Streptophyta; class Magnoliopsida; order Poales; family Poaceae; genus Zizania; species Zizania latifolia. The sequence goes on along the minus strand of KE372703.1, from coordinate 23,500 downwards.
TCAAATTCTATGTTATTCCCAGTATAAATCATCACTAAAGACCTCGTTGGAGGACTGTTCGTAGCCACGCTTCTTGACTCTTGAGGGACTTAATTGTGGTTTTATTTGTCTCCATAGCCTACTTTGCACGGCTTCAAACCTGAAAGAGTAATAAAAGTGGCA
>KE372703.1:0-12593 GCA_000418225.1 Zizania latifolia | reverse complement strand
TCGCCGAGGCGGTGAGGGTGGTCGGGAGGGACGTGGACACGGGGGTCGCCGGCGCCGGCGCCGACATCCTGGAGCTGGCGATGGCGAAGGGGTCCATGTTCTCGTGGCTGAGCTACTCCAAGGAAGGCCACCCCTAGTGATGCATCCCCCTCTCCGAAGGTATAACAACTCGTGTAGTCATACTCCAAGGCAGCAAAATTTATAATCCGCTTCGTGATTTTCGTGATTGGTCCAACTTAGGAAGATGATCTGGTGACTAGTGTTCACTGACTATCACCGTAGCCAGTGCGTGCAGCAATGTAGTTGAAAATGGGATCAAGCTTACCACTGCAATTGTGATTACTTTCCTGCAAAGCAACTATGGGCTCCTGACAAAGTTGGAAGCAGGCTCTAACTTACCGTGGATCACTGAATCTACAAAACCAAAGCTAAATATTGAGGTGATATGAGAACATTATTTTTGGTAGCTCTCTTGAGCAAAGTATAATCACACCACAATCATCAACTAGATTCATGTAAAGCACACATGTTCCACTAGGTCTATATTGGAACCTATCCTGGAACAGAGAATATCTGAGCTGTATTAGGCAAACTATTTACAAGCTTGGTACTATTTTGACAACCTCACACGATATCCTCAAGCACATAAAAAGACACTTAAGTTTATGGCAAACCAGTGGGATTGCTCTCACTAATCCAAGTAGCTGTTCACTTGGATTTATCAGTTGGTTTGATGAGACGATGCCTGAAGACATCCATCACGAATCTGGCTGGCAATGTCTGCAACAGCACCAGGGCCATGAGGGAGGAAAACTGCTGAAGATTTGGATGTTGAACCGATCTCTTTCATGGTGTCAAAGTACTGCGTCAGAAGAACTAGATCCATCACATCCTTAGCTGAAGTCCCAGGAACATTGCCAGAGAAGCCGAGCACACTGTCTCTTAGCCCATCAACTATAGCCTGCCTCTGCCTTGCAATTCCAAGTCCAGAGAGATACTTGGCTTCTGCCTCTCCCTCTGCCCTCTTGATCTGAACGATCTTCTCTGCCTCCGCCTTCTCATTTGCTGCAACACGCATCCTTGCAGCTGAACAAGATGACAAACAGAAATGGTTTAACACGATAAGTCAAACTGCTGTAGGGATTGACTGTTGCTCCTTTTAAGACCAGAGTCACCAAACTGAGATTTTATACGTATGACCAATTGCTACAGTGATATTAACTCACTTTGCGCTAGATTGTTGTATTATATACTCCATCCGTCCCATAATATTGTAATGTAGGATCGGATTTGACATTTCATAGTACAACGAATCTAGACAATAGCACTGTCTAGATTCGTTGTACTATGAAATGTCAAATCCGATTATAGGTTACAATATTATAGAACGGAGGGAGTATCAGATAAGAATTTTTCAAGATTTCATGCTATATTGTATCAGTTCATAATCCAAAACAAATTTCACGATGTAGCTCATTAACACTTACCAGCATTAATTTCGTTCATGGCCCTCTTAACTTTGTCATCTGGTTCTATATCAACAATCAGCGTTTGCACAATCTCGTAACCATAAGCGAGCATTGCCTTTTCAAGCTCATCCTCCACAGCTCTTGCTATTTCATTCTTTTGCTCAAAAGCATCATCCAATTCTAGTTTGGGAACATATGCCCTGATAACTGAAGCCAGAGAACAGGCAATAACACAATCTGTGTTACTATACGATAGAACATCTATGTAAATGGAAGTAAATATAAAATATATATCTATCAACATCCTCATAAAGAAGATCTTTAGCATTAACAAATTCAAGTACCGTGTGGGTCCATGACATAAGATTTGAGAAATCCAGAAATGAATATATCTTAAGTAGTCATCCTTACCATCAAAAACATAAGACTGGATTTGGGTTTTTGGGTTGCTCAGCTTGTAGTACGCATCGCTTGCTTTGTCTTCCATTGCTCGGTATTGAATGGATGCAACAACAGTAACAAAAACATTGTCCTATGAGAGGATGCACAAGTAAAAGTTAGTTCAGAAAACAGTAGTAAACAAGGGGAGTAAAAGATCAAAACTAACCCAGCAGAAAATAGATAGCAAAAAAATAATTAGAATCTAAAAGAAAATGTGGTGCACTGGTGCATGGAGAAGATTAATGGATACTTCTTACTTGTGACTTGTGAGAACTGAGAAGCGAGATGTCATAGTACCTTTGTCTTTGTCTCACAACGAACATCTAGCTGCCTAAGCCTTAGGGTGAGCTGACCAGCAACACGGTTCCCAGTGATCCATGGCACACAGTGACATCCAGGATCAAGCACCTCCTCAAATTTTCCAAATCTTTCCTTGATGCCTACTGTTGACTGGTTGACTTGTACGCAGCAGAGAAACTTACCTACTGATGCCACAAATTTTCCCATTCTGATGTGTGCCTTGAAACAATCTTGACAGTCACTTTCTGATAGAATTTAGTATTGTTAGTCACTGTTCTTTTCAGCAAATTAAGTATACAAACAGTGAGAACAAACTTTATCAGGCTCTGTATTCTTGTTTTCTCAGAGCTGGTCTGTTTGGTGTGGGTACAGATGCTCCAGGGCCAGAGCCATCCTGAACACCCCATAGTTAATCCCCAAGGACTGAGCTATATTATGAATCCATATTACATCAAACTATAATATCTGAAAGTTATGCCTATTGTGCTAATAATTTGCTTTACTTACTCCTTATGTCTGTTTTGATTTCTTGTGCCAAATTTTGTCCTCGATACTTCATGGTGTGCAGAAAATTTTGTTTATGTCAACATAATGAAAGATGTCCACGCTTTGTTCAAAAAGGAGCATAACGAAAACCTAAAAGACTAAAAGAGTCTACACTTATTGCTCATGGAGTGCTTTATTTCATCACCTAAGCACATGATTGGCTTCACAGACTGTTTCTATCCTCAACTTTAGTTTCTTGCCGTATGAATTTGTCGTTTTATTACTTGAAGCATCTAAAATCTCTATGTATACTTGCAGGAAAATGCACTCGAACTATTTTCTTCCAAGGAGAGAAACACAACCTTTTCCCTAGGAGAGGACAGGGTTTCATTCCATCAAAACATCATAAAGAGTTAAGGGAATCAGAAATAGTCGACTTACATCCAGTCTTCGATCACTTGAGCAATTCCTCTACTGAAGATGTGAGCTTGCTCATGAAGAACTGAAGTCTCTTTTGAGCTTATCCAGGACAAGTGCTTTTATACTGGAGTAGTTGAGTTCAATGCATTGTAGAGCAAGGCAGGCATGAATCCAAGGTCAACGTCTGCACTGTAGAAGGTTTTGGTCGTTCCGTGGTTGGTTTATCATATACAAGAAAGAAACTAGCATCCAATACCACGGCTGGCATGTTTTCAACTTCTTCACCAAATATTCGCTTCAATATATTGTTTTTTACATTCTTTGGAGCTATCTGCTGCCCGACTGACGCTTTGACGAAGAACGATTTTAATGACTAGTTCAAGTGTCAACTTGAATGTATTTAATCAAAACTAAAGCTCCCTTAAAAAGATCTAAACCTTGATTTGAGATTTTAGAACTGACCACTTGAGTCCCTATTTGGAGCTTTAAGATGTTAAAAACATCTATTGAGTATCTAGGTTGTGCGAGTCTAAAAAAGCTAAGGTTTTTTAGTTTTTGCGGTTTCTAGAAACTAGTTTATTTATAAATTCTATAGTTATTAAGCTTCACAATTTGATTCAAAAATTTAGATCGTTTGATAGAGCTACAGAATTTCGAAGCTGTAACTGTCTCCGTTGAACAAGTCCGTTACGGATAAGTCATAAGATAAGGGGACAACGACGCTTGCCGGAGCCGATGGTTTTTTCCCCTCCCCGATCGCTGACCGATTGCTCGTGAAAGCACCGGAAATTCTCCCTCGGTCGGTGTCAATTGTCAAATGGTTAATCTGGTTGGCGATGGAAGCAAGGTGATCAATCACAATTTATGTCTGGATATCGCCAAAAATATTCGCCTGTTCGCGTCGTGGTGCCGTGCACAGAAATTGCTGCGAAGAAACTGTCTTTGCTCTGGAATTGACATGATTCGAGGTTCTTTGACAGGACCAAGGAAGAGTCGTCTAAGATAGTACTCTGAATAGATCCTGCGGATAATCTCCAATCTGATGGGGGCAGTGGTAACTTTGTATTGATTTACAGAACATAAGTAAATATGATTATCTCCACAAAACGCAGCATAGCGAAAAATATGTACTACCTTTGTTTCTGAATATAAAAAATCATTCTGGTTTTGTCTAGATTTAACTATAGATCAATGAATCTAGACACATATATGTCTAGATTTATTAATCTATAGATAAATTTAAATAAGATCAAAATAACTTATATTTAGAAACGGAGGAAGTAATGAAGAAACAAGTGTGTATATTGATTAAGCTACAAAATGAGCTAGAGTGATATCTGGCAATGGAAATAGAACAGTTTTTCTGTTCTTTGTGGCAGTTGCCATCTACCAAATTACTCCCTCCTTTCATCCCACAAATACTTTTGATAAAGTTGATAAATTAATGAGAATCCTAAGGCACGACAATCAGTGTTTACATGTCATCCGATTAATTGTGATTAATTGTCCTAATCGGTCCTCGGGACCCGACTAGGAGCTTCGAGGCGACTAGGCCGACCAGACATATGGTCATCTGATTAATCATCGATTAATCATGATTAATCGGACGATTAGGGGTGTCGGACGTCTAGGTTTGGTTTCTATTTTTTATTGGGCATGCTCAGCTGAGCTTAAAGAGAATCTATTGGGTTTTGCCAATATGATCTATTAGGGTTATGTCCAACACTCTAACCAGGTCACGTGAGCTATTCTTCTCTCATTCTTCCCTTATGAGCCGCTGGAGAGTTGCTCTCTTCTCTAGCCATCCAGGTCCAACGTGACTGCTCTTCTGTTGCTCTAGGCGCACGATTCTAGATCTCTGGCATTCTGCTCTAGTGCTCCAGCGTGTGATTTCTTCTCCCCGCTAGCTATTCTCCTTTAATCCTCTTCTCCCCGCTAGCTATTCAGCTATTCTGCTCTAGTGTTCTAGCATGTGGTTGCTCTTCTGCTATACTAGACACATGATTCTGGCAGTAAGCGCACGATTCTGACAGTGCTCTTCACAAAGTTGCACTCTACTGTATCTGCATCTGCTCTAGCCCCTCAAGCAAGAGGGATTACAAGATGAGCTCCTCCTCCGATGGTGAGCAATTAATTATGTTGATATGTTTAGCTAGAAATTGATTATTACTTTCTTAACATATACTATATAGTATATATAGGTATATATCCTAAAATATATGGAACGATTATATGGACGACTAAGACCAACCAGGTTCAACTAATCGGTCTAGTTGATGACTAATCACGACTAGTTTTTGGTCGGTCCTATGGCGACTAAGGTCAACTAGGCGACTTATAAACATTTACAACAATAATATAAGAAGATGTATGAGAAGACCGAGATTAACTTAGGAAGAGACAATAAAAAGAGACTTAAAGAGGTAGAATATCCGAAAGATTTAGTCTTGAATTAATGACTCTTGTTAAGTTTCAACTATAACCTACCTTGAACTTGCTTGGAATTGAAAGTATTTATTGTTGTGATAAATTAGTAAGAAGTGCAAAAAAACAAAGGGTCCATTATTAATAAAAAATGTTTATACATTATTAATAAGAAATAATTCTAAGCTATAGATAAAAAGTATTGAAGAAATAAAATTTCTTAATTACCGAACCAAGAGTAATAGTTAAGAGTAGTAGTAAGGAGATACAAATAAAGTCTTTTTAGAGATAAAATTGAAAAACTAAAAATAAAATCTTTTTTAAACAGATACAACATAGTTGTACACCAATACACTAGTCTTATTGTGAGTTTCGTGCGCCCAAACAGGACTTGTACAAACATGGAATAATTATGCATGGAAAAAGCGTTGGTGAGCCATACAGCAAAGCCGCGTCGTGCCACATCATGAATACGCAAAAAAAATTCTTCGCTTGAAATGGGGCCTTGATTTCACTTCCGTTGCACCATGCCACAACTCTTTCATAAAGTTTTCTACACATTGTCTCCAATGTCATCTGAAAAATGAAATATAAGGCATGAAAAATGGGGGTGCCAAAAAAGAAGTAATGGTAAGCAGGTTTCTTCCAAACAGCGTAATATTCAGACACAGAAGGAAATGCATCATTGAGACAAAAGGTGTAAAGACACCGTTCAGCTGCTAACTAGATAAAAGGTTGCTTATTTCCCTGGAAGAAAAAAACCCAAAGATAACTTTTCATGCATGCAAGTTTGTAAATTTAGAACTGTTATTTTACCAATGCTCCTGATTGCAACAGAGAAAATACATACAGATCAGGAACCGCATGAACCAAACCCTGAATAGACTGTTGTTGAGGATCATCTTGTCATATAGCTTGTTGGAACAGCCTAACACAGGGCATCATAGGAAATGACAGTGCAAATTTGATAAGTACGCTCGATACCATCACAGAAGAATGAGAAAACTTCCATTATCCACCAGATATGTGTGGATCTTCAAATGCAGAAAATGAATATGCATTGAACTGATGACTCTCCCAGTGTGCATGTAATAATGATCCATAGTTAACCAGGGTAGTAAGAGAACTATGACTCATGGGGGGAGAGGCACTCAACAGATGGGAAGGAGATTGATATATAAAAGAAGGGAACAATTAGTGGTAGATGTGTTGGTCATTCAGTTCTTAAATAGACTTAAGTACACAACCTGCTTTTATAGAGGATAAATTGACACCTACAATAAGGACTCCATCCCTAAGTCTCCCTTAGTTACTATGTCTCTACCTTACTGACTACTCTATCTGTAAGTTACCAATAACTTTATCATAACTTACCAACTCTCATTATTAACATGTGGACTCAATTACAAATTCATCTCAACATTCCTAATCTCCACAATGTTGCTGGCCGGCACATGAAAGTGGTGATGAATAGATGGGAGTGGGTCAATCTCTGGGTACCCGTTTTGACCCACTCTAGATCAACTAAATGAGCTCGTTTTGCATCATTTAGTTGAATTAGGGTGGGTTAACTTGTACCCACGAATTGACCACACTCATCCCTAGTGATGATAAGCATATGACCTCGGTTCAAGTCTCACTTCTCTTTATAGTAAAAGGCCGACCCACTGAACTATCCCTTGTTTTTTGTAACTTGATTAGCGCTCCGCTTTCTATCCATGGCCCTAGCATTAGTGATAAAACAAAAGAACTAGACCATTCAACAAATTTAGTGGTTCACTTGGGCGTGGCTCTTACATTAGCAGTCAAGCAAAAGAATTACCGGGTGGTCAGTGGGGTAAGCCCAACCTGACCACTTGTACCCATTCCCCTTTTCTGTTTAAATATGGCATCACACCATTGAACTATGGGTAATAAATAATTTCACTCCAATGTTTTCCAATGTCCTGAAGTATAACTTTGTCCATCTTGCTTACACAAACGACCATACATAAAAAATATAGCATCCTACAGTGAAATAAAATAAAGGGGTTTATCATTTAAAACTCAAAATACTTGCAGTACCTATGTCTTCGTGACCCTTATGGCACCCTCTCTAGTTACTCCACAGTAAACAAATCATGTTACCAGACTCTTGCATTGGACTTAATATTGTCACTGCATTAGATTAACTCTGTCAGAAAAATAAAATGCCAGAGATGATAGCTTAGTTTACTGAAATAACTATATTAGATGCACACATTATTTTTTTTCTTCGCCTTCAGAATCTGACTCTGCGAACACAGGTTTGGGCTGAGTTTGGGAATATGCTGGTGCAATAAACTTCGGATCTTTCTCTGCAGCATCAGCATACTTCAAAATTGCCTCTCTTGGATCCTCATCCATCCACGTCTCCTTAATTAAGCCACCTTCCTGTAAAACATAAAGTGGAAAAAATATACAGCATTACAACATTGATTAAAAACAGGTATACTTTGTTTGAAGTATGGAAGTATGGAACTAACCAAAAGTTTGTCACATACATAATACATAAGGAGATTAATGTGTATATTACCTTCATGAGGTATTGTGTCAACAAACTGCCTTTTGTAGTGCCAACTCTTCCACCAAAGCCTGGACCATTGACAGGTGCTTCTGGTTTATGCGATTTGAGAGGATCTTTCAGCATCTTCTCTCTTTGACGTTTCCGACTTGGTTGATCTCTGAATAGTGGCAGTGCATGTGGATTGTGTATTAGAGGTTGCACCTCATAATCATCAACGGATTTTTTCCGCGGTGCTCGTCCAACACATACAATGGCTCCTCTTTGACTGATAGAAGGATCATACAAGATATGAGTACCACCTTCCTTCTTGTCCCCAACTGTTGCGAATACCTGAATAAAACCATAGAAATTTAATAATAACCGAAAAGTGGTATTCAGCAGTTGTAAATTTGTAATTCATCCAGTGCTAACAAATTACCTGGTTAATCCTTGGGTGCCAGAGACACCTTATCACACTATACTGTGGTGAAATCCCCACCCTTGATACAAGTTCAAGTTTCCTTCTATCAAAGAAACAAAGTAGGCCTCCATTTTCACCGTCTTTCTCAATAGAAGTTCCCGTAAAAATAAGTTGCTCATCAGGGCTAAAAGCCACATTTGTCTCAGCATAGTGATTTGGCAAATCTTCAAAAACTTTTAAAGGAGTTTTCATTTTCCTCAAATCCCATATCTGCATTGAATTTCCAGCATTACACAACATTCAGAAATTATAAATAAATAAGTAATGGAGGGGTCAGCAACATTACAACCATGACTAGTTGACTACTAACACATATTTATATTTACATAAAAACAGCTAAAAACTATTAACAAAATCTGAGAAATGAACATGTGACAGCTGACAGGTTCAACATTAATCATTACTGTTGAGCACCACGGAAACCCCCTTTCTTCTTTTTCATCCACATGTTTACTCCTAGAGTTGTAGTTCAGTGCATTTAATTACATGGAACAGGTGGGTTTCAGATAAATAAACTTAGGAATAATCATGCTAAACCAGTTAATGTGCAAGAAATTATTGAAACCTTAATTCCCAACAGGCCAGATAAAACTACCTTCAGAGTACTGTCCATACTTCTTGACAGAAGTATCTGTCCATCTGTAGAGAACTTGACCCCTGTAATATCCTCTGTATGTGTTTTCTGGACATGGATGTCTGGTCTGCTTCCCCATCCAGTCTTTACAGTCCAGAGCTGCAAAGGAGATACCATTCATGCCATAAAGCATTTTAATGAAAGCATCTAACAGGACATAAAAGGTGTTAGGAAATAAAAGGTACAGAATTAATGTACCTGAATTGAACCATCTCCTATCCCACCAACAATTCGCTTGCCTTCATGATCCCAAGCACATGTAGTAACAGGAATTCGCATTGGTCTTGCTAACTTAGGTTTTATGACCTATTGAAAAAGTGATAAGTTTTGAGTATTACACAGCAAACAAAATGATTAAATCATGCACAACCACATATGACCGAGCTTTAAGCAACTATTTGTGCCAATGAGAACATAAAAAAGTGCATTTCAGGGTTCTGATATTCTCGAATTTGCTGTACCTGCTTTTGGCTTTTAAAGTCTGATACATCCCACAGACGAATAGATCCATCTTCTGATGAGGTCAATATGGTTTCTTTTGACTTGGGATTCCATTCGCCACCAGTAAGCCCAGAAATGTGACCCTTTGTATTCTTCAGATCACGAATATACATATCACCCTTAATAAACTCTCCTAGTGAAAGCCCATCCCGATCGTATATCTGATTACAAGCATAATCATCAAACATCAATAACAATTTTCAAGTCCTAGAGACAAAACTTTTGGGAAATCCTGGAAGATTATAAAAGCAGAATACCTTGGCCTGAGCTGAACCAGTAACACATAAGAAACGATCCGATGTTGGACTCCAACTTAAGGTGCGAACTTGATGCCCTTCAAAGGGTTCTAATTGCCTGAATGATTGCAGCTTCGAGTTCATACCTTGGAAGTCATACATGCGTACAGTGTAATCATAGCTTCCAGAGAGTACTCGGGATCCTGTATGGTCAACAGCAAGGGCTGAGACAACCTGCAAAGAAAATAATGTAATTGTTAGCCAGTAAAATGCATCTATTGGAAACTACAAAAATAAAATATGTATGTCTAGTATTCTTATAAGAAAGATAAAAATCAGTTTTCAGAGTTAACCTATCCATCATCCGTGTATCGGTTCAACTAGACTAATCAATCAGCATTCAGCAAAACCATGCAAACAATATTTACTACTAAGTAAGCAAATAGACCTTAGCATCATCAGAAGGCCAAACCTTTGAGGGTTATCTCCAGTGTGCCAATTGATATTTTGCTGAAATTTACCATGGATTACACTACTTGTAGCTAAGGTCACTAGAGATTCGTTAAATTGAGACTAGCGAAGAATTGGCTCACTTACGCCAACTAAGTCGCCAACAATAATCAATTATAAATCTACCTCCTATGGAACGTATCCTACAATAACACATTGGACAACAAACTGAGTAGGAATCCCAGTTTGTCTTAAGAAACCAACACAATTCAGCTAGATTATCCGAAACATAACATAAGAGAAACATAAAGGACACCATAAATATCCAGAAATTAAGAGCACGCTAACTTTACAAGGACAAAATGTATCATATCGGCCAGTTTGCTATGACTACCTTAGTGTGCCCCCGCAAAACAACTTCGTTGCTGAGAGGAATCCGATGGTGACCCTCGCCGTCATCCTCCATCTCGTCATCACTGTCATCCCCGTCGTCGTCCTCATCCTCGTCTTCGTCCTCCTCATCCACCTCCTTCACCGGTGGCGGCCGCGGCGGCCCAATCATGCCGCCATCAGCGTCCTCCCCCTCGCCGCTAGCAGAGGACCGCGGCGGCGGCCGAGGCGGTCCAATCATCGGCCCACCGCTCTCCTCTTCGTCCTCCCCCTCCCCGCCAGCAGGCTGCGGCGGCGGCCGAGGAGGCCCAACCATGACGTCCTCGTCCTCGTCCGCAGCAGCGTAGGTGGAGGACTTGGCGCTAGGGTTTGGGGCCTTGCGGAGGGTGGAGGCGTGGGCGGAGGCGGCGCCGCTGGAGCGTGTGGGCGCCTTGCCGAAGGAGAGCGGGAAGAAGGCGCGCATGGCCTCCTCGTCCGTCTCGCGGCCGTCCGCCATGGGCCGCTCGCCGCCGGAGACGTTCAGGCAACCGGTCTGTTTTTTCCCGAGCGAGTCGGTGAGAGTGCCGGCACGGGGAGAGGTGTGGCCGGTGAAAGGGGCCTTTGCAAATTTGCGATGTTCTAATCTACTGCTCAGGTCTAAAATATAAGTATTTTATATAAAATTTGTAAGATTACACCGTATCGTGGTCAGTTCTAAAATAAAAGTATTTCAGTATAGAATTTGCAAAAGTTACACCGCATCTAATCTATGTGCTCTATTCTAAAATATAATTATTTTTAAAATTGTATTGTATGTGCTAGCAGAAGGATGGAATATTTAATGATTTGTTATTGTTAGGAAGGGATTTTGATTATTTATTATTTTGATCTATAATCATAACTTGGATGTTTTCACGTGTCATTACACAAGTGATAAATAATTAGATAGTATAAACTTAAAGGTGACAAATTCTCAAATACCCCATTACTTATATTTTTACAAATTGTTAATGTTAAGAGTATATTTTAGAATATAGTTGTTAACAAATTTTGGATCTTTGAACCAATTTTGACTAATTTTTTTGAACCATTCATTTCGATGTCATCTCGCTCTACCAAAACCATGGTTAACTGTGATTAACGGTCCGGTAACAATAGAAATAAGATTGATTACTATTGTCTAATCATTGTTAGTAACCGGTAAACCCTCAGTAGTGTTCAAGTTTATATTTAGATTACTACATATCACAATTTTACTACTTATTAAAATTTTTAAAATTTTGATAGAATAGCAGTCCAAACTAGCCCTAGATTTGACCTGACAAATACAACCGTACCGAGTAATGGTACCAATACAATGGTACTTTTATTCCACGAGTATTACTGCCACATGACAGCGAACGGCCCCAACGAGTTTACACCCCAACGCATACACACACGAACGATTTGAACACACACGATTAATAGAACGAAATGGCAGAGACTGACAGAGATGAAATGGAAATCACGAGTTCATGAGTGCATGCGTGCAAAGCACGCGCATGTTGAGGTGAACCGGCTGATGCATTCATGGGTGATGATGGGTCACGATCACATGAGGTTGCAGGCGTCGGTGGCGGCCTCGCCGTCGACGGGGGAGGCGAGCCCGCAACGGTCGTCGCCGGCGACGGCGGCGTGCAGCAGGAGCACGTAGAGGAGCTGCGTGAAGGCCAGAGTCATGGTCAGCCCCTCCAGAGTCCGCATCCGCCACCCGCGCGCGGGCGCCCCGGCCCCGGCGCGGGCGGCGTCGTGGATCTCCCTGGAAGCAAGCCCGAACGCCAGCGCGGTGGCCGCCCACGCGACGGTGCCCAGCGACGCC
>KE372702.1:330364-340931 GCA_000418225.1 Zizania latifolia | reverse complement strand
CCACATGGTGGCCACGCGAGCGCCACGTCGGCGCCATGCTGGGGTGGCGGCGGCTCGGGACCCGATGGTCTATGAAGATCGGCAATGCAATGACCAGCGGTGAGGGCAGAAACGTGACCAGTGAGAGACGGGGAATTCGCCGGAGACGACGGTGGCGACCGGCAATGACGGGACGCGACCGATGGTGGGAAAGAGGATCGGTGAGTCTTGGGTGGAACTGCAGCGATGGCCTTCTAGGGGTCTGCGGTGTTGGCAAAACAGCGGCAAAGGGTCGGCAGGGGACGGTGAGCACGATGGTGCCGATGGTAGGGGCTAGCGGTCACTAGAGCGATGGCTAGCGGTGGCTAGAGGCGGGAAGAGGTGGCGAAGCGATGACACACGTGGAGACGGCGATCAGTGGTGCTAGGGCTCCGGCTAGGGGTCTAATTGATAGCAAGGAGCTCGGGGGTGCTTTAAATAGGGTCAGCTAGAGAGATAGAGGTGGGTACGACGCTGGTGAGAGCGCGGTGGCGGTTAGTGATGAGGACATCCTAGATCATCATGTGTTGGAACATGAGGAGCATTCACTGTCTGACACAAGTGAACGTAATCATGGTCCACTTACATGGAGCCGCGCCAAGAAATTACAAGAGCAGGTGAATTCATTCCTAACTGATTATGATTTCACCATATCTAAGGATGGTAAACTACCTTTGATGAGGTTGTCTTCTTCTCTACATTTTATAACCACGTCATCGACATATGCCTTAACATTGTGGCCGATCTGCTCTGAAAGACATCGTTGGATGGCTCACTGATATGTTGCTCCCGCGTTTTTAAGGCCAAAAGGCATGGTTATATAACAGTATGCTCCGAAGGGTGTGATGAAGGATATTTTCTCCTGGTCTTCTTCTTTGAGGTTGATCTGGTGATAACCGGAGTAGCAGTCGATGAAGCATAGGGGGAGCACCCTGCCATTGAGTCAATGACTTGGTCTATCTGAGGTAGCTCGAAGGGGTCATTTGGACAGTGTTTGTTTAGGTCGATGTAGTTGATGCACATTCGACATTGTCCTATCTTCTTTCTTACCTGGACTGGATTAGCGAGCCATTCAGGGTGGTAAACTTCATGGATGAATCCTGCTGCTAGGAGGCAAGGGATCTTGACCTTGATCTCTTCCTTTCTGTCTTGAGCGAACCTCCACAGCTTCTGCTTTATTGGCTCGGTGGTTCAGTATACATGGAGTTTGTGCTCGATTAGCTCCCGAGGAACCCCAGGCATATCGGAGGGCTTCCATGCAAAGATGTCCATATTAGAGAGTAGGAAGCTGACGAGCGTGATTTCCTATTTCGGTCGAGTCTTGCCCCAATGGTTGTGGTCTTCATTGGGTCGGCATCAGAGAGGACGATCTTCTTGGTGTTCGAGAGTGTGGTAGATATTCCCGAGGGAGTTGGTGCCTTGGCTAGGACTTCCGAGGCTTCAAGAGGATGCGCTCAGACCTATCTGAGGGTTTCCTCCATTTGAGCTAATAAGTCGACAGCCTTGGTCAGGGCAAGACTGTCTTTCTCACATACGTGAGAGGTGCCGATGTTTTCCCATACAGTGAAGACTCCACTGGAGCCCGGCATCTTGAGCACTAAGTATGGGTAGTGTCCGATGGCCATGAACTTGGCTATGGATGGTCTTTCGAGGACGGCATGGAATAGGATGTCATAATCCACAACCCAAAAGGTTACATATTCGGTCCTATAGTTTTCTCGAGATCCGAACGTGACTAGCAAGGTTATCGAGCCATGGGGCACCGAGCCTTGTCCGGGTATGATGCCATAAAATGGGAAGTTGTCCTCTCTCCGAAGGTTGTCAACTGAAATGCCAAGGTCGACGAGGGATTGGCGAAAAAGGATGTCTAATCCTTTTCCCCCGTTGATCAAGACTCGCTTCATGCGAACTTTGAAAATCACTAGGTCGATGACCAACGGCCAGCGCCCAGTTTTTGGGACGTTAGTCCACTGACCATCTCAGAAGAAAGTAATCGGGATCTCCAACCATTAGAGCTGTTGAACTTCCTCGAACCCGGTGGCATTGATTTGTCGATCTAGGAACTTCTGTTGCCATTTGGTCTCGGCTGATGTGGGACCCCCGAAGATGATGTTGACTGTCTTGAGGGGTTCCTATAAATCATTGTTATCCTTAGCCTGACTATCTTTTCTCGGGACATCGTCATCGTCACGGTGTTGTTTACTCCGGCGAGGATTATTGCGAGACTTTTTGACCAATGCGTCTTGTAAGGAATAGCATTTACGCATGGTATGCTTGCCCTTTGGGTGAAACGGACAAGTTTTGTTGAGTTCTTTTAGCATGGCGTCGTGGGCTATAAGCTGCCGCCATGGTCCTTTCTGTCTTTTGTTTTTGGTCCTGCCTCCCCCGAGAGGACCTTGGTCGATCATCCTCATGCTGAGGAGATTGAGGATGGTCATCCTTGGATCGGCGAGATCGACTCTCGTGGCGTGAACACTCTATTTTTTAATTTCTAGCATTCTCGCACTTGGCGTAGCTTTCAGCGATGGAGATCATCTAGGCTATAGTCTTTAGCTTCTTACTTACGAGGGCCCCATGCAGCTCGGAAGAGTGGTGTAGGGCTTCGATGAAGCAGTTGATGATATCATGCTAGTCGATGTCCACAACTATGGTCCTTTTTTCTGAGAACATCTGGATAAAGCTACGAAGCATCTTATCTCCTTTTGTCGCAATCGTTGTAGGTCATATCGAGTCCTAGGCTTCTGCCATGTTCCTTGCTAGTTGTCGATGAAGGCCGAATGGAGTTGCGCCCAAGAGTTGATGGAGTTCCTGGGTAAGCTCGAGAGCCAGTTATTGACGGACGAGGAGAGCATGACCGGAAGGTAGTTAGCCATGACCCCTTCATCTCCTCCTATCACATGAACGGCGGTATAATAGAGTCGTAGCCACTGTGAGGGATCCGTTTTACCATCATACGGTTCGATTCCCATTAGGCGGAAAGACTTCGGCCACCTGACTTGCCTTAGGTGCCAAGTGAATGCGGGGAAGCCACCGTGGTCGTCTCGGCTTCTGCTTCTTCAATGATTGCGGGGATTGTGACATTCAATCGAATCATCATGGTCGGTGCTGCTGCCGATACTGCTGTGGCTGTTTTTGAGGTTGCCTCGGTTATTAGCTTGCTTGTGGATCTCAGAACGCAACCTGTTCCGTCTTCTCGGGGGCGGCAATAATAAGTGATCGCCACACGGGTTGTCAATGGGTGGATTTTTGCTGTGCGATGGCTGATACTGCTGTGGCTGTTTTTGAGGTTGCCTCGGTTATTAGCTTGCTTGTGGATCTCAGAACGCAATCTGTTCCGTCTTCTCGAGGGCGGCAGTAATAAGTGATCGCCACACGGGTTGTCAATGGGTGGATTTTTGCTGTGCGATGGCTGATACTGGTCCAGATCATCACCTTCCTTGTCCTTTGGGGAAGGAGTCGGTGGTCAGGTTGGTGCCAGAGCCAGGGTGTTGATTTGAGTTGCTATTACTTGAGCCAGGGCTTTTGCTTGTCGTAGCTCTGTTGTCTCAAGAAGGGAGCTGAGAGCCCTCTCGATGGCAACCAAGTTGGCGGCCAGAGTTTTGAAGACTTTCTCTTCGTCGAACTCCAAAGTAAATTCATCTTCAAGGTTTCGGCAGGCCCCATTGTCTTGTTCAATCTGATTGCCTTCGGCGCAATGATGCCTCTCGCTACTGGTCATGGATAGCGC
The DNA here is from genome assembly GCA_000418225.1 of Zizania latifolia. Lineage (NCBI taxonomy): Eukaryota > Viridiplantae > Streptophyta > Magnoliopsida > Poales > Poaceae > Zizania > Zizania latifolia. The sequence goes on along the minus strand of KE372702.1, from coordinate 337,186 downwards.
CCCCTCGGCCATCATGACAAGATTGGTCAAGAACCACCGGTCAGTTTCAAGTTTGTCGATCCACCCGGTCTCTGCCCATTGATGCCGAACTGTTTGACCTTTCTCTCCAGAAAAGACGATGTAGTGCTCGGGGCCAGCCAGATCCTAAAGATGACCCGGCCATCCGTCTTGTCTGGGGGCTGGGGGAAAAGTTGAGTTTTCCTGTTTGGCCAAACCTCGAGCAGCGCTCGTCAAAGAGCCTGATAGGACGAGCCATCCCGCTAAGTCCTCGACAAATATTAGGCTCCTGGACACGAAGACGGAGCCGATGGGAGTGAGAAAATTTGAAGGAGGTGCCATCGGATCCTGGTGAAAGCGACACGATCCCCTACCTAGCGTGCCAACTATCGGTGAATCACCAAGCAGTCCACCCAAGGGGGTACCCAAGGTGGTGACTAAATGTGTGTAAGGGAAGCACATCGCCTTTGAACCCGATGGTAGACTCTAGAACACAAGAGCCAAGGTTTATATTGGTTTAGGCCTCCCAGAGGATAATAGCCCTATGTTCAGTGTTTTGGTGTATAATATGATGGTGGATTTTACAATACGACGCAATCAAGCTATGGAGGCTTAAGGTGTCGAAAGCAAAAAAAATTATGGTGGAGCTAGATGGCTAGATGATGTGAATAGATGCCTCTAGAGGGTTCTCGCTCCTTTATATACTCGGGAGGTTAGCCTAATAACACAGGACTATATCCTGAGTCGATCTTGAATTTCCTACCAAACTCGGGTGCTCAATCCCTAATTACAAGGATTCTAGTATAAATAAATCTCTTGATATCATATCTGGAGTTCATCTATCCGATAAGGACTTAACCTTCCTTATTGGTGCTGAACCCCTCTCCATGGGCCATACCGGACGATCAATGCTGGTCTTGGCCTACCCTTGGTCTGGACTTATAAGCCCAATTATAGGATACTTGGGGGTCATATCCCTGACAACGTCAAGTGGCCACCATCTGGGCTTTGAAATGTTGGTCCACTGGTCCTCTCGGCTGAAGGTGATTGGGATGTTTGACCTTTGTAGGCATTGAATGTCCTCGAACCCAGCAGTGTTAATGCACCAATCCAAGATCTTTTGCTACCATTTTGTCTCTGTCGAGGAGGGCCCTCCAAAAACGATGTTAACCATCTTCTGAGGTTCTTGGAAATTATTATTGCTCTAGAGATGATCATCTTTTCTAGTGCCATCGTCATCCTCCCGACACGTGCTGTCTTGCTGGGGATTGCCCCTTGTCTCCTTAGCTAGTGCATCCTGAAGGGAATAGCACTTGCGCATCGTGTGGTTGCCCTTGGGGTGGAATGGACAGGGTTTGTCTAGTTCCCCTTCTATTGACTCGTCTTCTCACTGTCTTGACTTGTATGCTGCCATGATGGTTCTCTCCGTCTTTCTTTTTTGATCCTATCTCGAACGAGACATCCTCGGTCGATCGTCCTCTCAGCGGAGAGACCGAGGGTTGGCTTCTTTCTCACGAGGACCCCGTGTACTTCAGACGAGTGGTGCAAGGCGCTAATAAAGTAGTTGATTATATCATGTTCTTTAACATCCACGATGGTGGTCCTTTTCTTGTAGAATCTTCAAATAAAACTTCAGAGGGACTCGTCTTCCTTCTACCGTAGTTGTTGTAGATCGTAGCGGGTGCTAGGCTTCTGCCATGTCCCTTCATAGTTGCCGATGAAGGCCGAGCGGAGTTGTGCCCAAGAGTCAATTGAATTTCTTGGTAAGCTGGAGAGCCAATTGTTGGCGGAGGATGAGAGCATAACTGGCAAATAATTCACCATCACCTTCTTCTTGCCCCCGCATTTACGGCCGTATAGTACAACCACAGCCACTGTGAGGTGTTTGTTTTGCCATTGTAGGGCTTGATCCTAGTTGGACGGAACCCCTTCGGCACTGCACTCGTCGGAGGCATTTCGAGAACATAGGGAAACCGCCATGATCGCCTTGACTTCCGTGCCCCCGATGATGGTGGTGGCCCCATTGGCCCCCATCACTACTAGAACTACTGCTACTGCTACTACTGACACCCGTACTTTGGCTGCTATCCATCCCCTTGTATATTTTCGAGCGTAACCTATTGTTCTGTCTTCATGGTGCTTCCGGGTGGTCCCTTTGTTTGTTGTGTGGCTCATTGTTGGGGATGGGTAGGCTACGCTAGTACGAAACAAAAACTTTCTCTACCGTGTTCAACCAGGAAACCGTACGAGTAGGGGATCATGGATCGTTACCACTAGGCGCACTTGCACAGCGAAAGTAGAGTTGGAGAAGCACGTCCTTGATCAGCTCCGCCTGGCTCTGTCCAATTATCGGCGATGAAGACGCTGCACCATGATCTCCAACGGAAAGAAGATCAGCACCGCAATTGCAGCAATGCCTCTACGGTATCCACACGTACAGGGAGGGATTCGCCAGACACCGGTATGCTAGTACCACGCGCATGGCTAGGGTAGGTGGTGCGGCTAGGGAAGAGGGTGGCTAGGGCAGGCTCGGCCATAACTGTGCGGCTAGGGCATTATTCTAAATAGAATTTTTTGATTGCCCTTGCCTCTCCTCATCTTATATAGAGTCCACTAATGGGCCTTTAATCAATATTGAACCCATCATGACTCTAGACCCTAATAGGCCTTTAATCAACATTAAAGCCCATCTACAGATCCAATCTGCATGCCCGATCTCATCTAAGGTAGATCGTCAATAAGTCGGACCTGAGTCCGGGACTCGGGGTCAGAAGTCGAGGTCGGCCCACCGAGTCCGAGTTGGCACTCGCACTTGGGGTCGGTAGTTTGGGTCGGCCAGCGTACCCAAACTTTTGACCTTCGAAGTCCGACTCCTCCATGACTTGTCTCTAGGGCATATCACAAACAATCTTCCACTTGCACTAGAGTCAATTCTTGCAAGCTTGAAATCCCATCCCCATAAGCGTGTGACCCGATAGGTTCATATGTAAACGGTCACTATCCGGAAACCCTTTCTGAATTACAAGTCAATAGCGGTACCTAGCAGAACATACTGACCCCTGAATGCATACAAAATCATATCTTCTGAATCTTGTTATACTCACGCACCAATCCCTTTACCACACGACATCAGTCAAGCTCAAGGCGAGATTCATGCTATCCTTGTGATAGCTCGACACTTCACTCGATCAAGTATTGGATTAATCATGATTAACTCTTTAATCATAGTGGCATTGCCATGCACTTTCCTAATCCAACTATCTTAAGGGGCCATGAGACATCTCTCCAGTTATTTAGGAGGGGTAAATTCTATCTTAATCGCTCACATTCCATGACTTGTTTCATAACATACCCGAAAGCAAACTTTATAACTACCCAGTTACGGAATAGCGTTTGGAAGCCCCTAAGTGTGTTACTACATATTCTGAAATCAATGACAATCATAGGTCAAAGGATTCTTCAGGTACACCATTTAAGATGACAACTGATGGCACATTAAGAATAACAATCCTAGCAGTATCTCAAGGGGGTTCTATCCAACACCATGTTCTATAACATGTGTCCACATCACTGATTTGATATCTCTATATATCTATGGATCATCATTGTTCCACATAATGATATGAGATTAGGGACCATTTAGAATAACATCACGATAAAACAAAGAGTTTCACAAACAAGTCACATACTTGCTGATCAATGTAAATGATAATTATTCAAGGAACAAGATAACCAATTATCCAAAAGTATATTAGCATAGACAAGACACCTTTTCTCACATACACTAGACTCAATTACGCAAGTATCTAATACCCATAGAGCTCAAGTACGCCTCATTCTTAGACGGCGAGAGGGGCTCATTAACGGATCAGTAATGTTTGAATCCGTGTGCACCTTGCATATCATTACATCACCTCTATCTATGATCTCTCGGATGAGGTGATAGCGCCGTAGTATGTGCTTAGACTTCTGGTGCGACCTAGGCTCCATTGCTTGTGCAATGGCACCACTATTGTCACAATAGAGTTCCAATGGACTGGACGCACTAGGGACAACACCTAACTCAGAAACAAATTCTCTGATCCAAACAGCCTCTTTTGCAGCTTTAGAAGCTGCTATGTACTCGGCCTCCGTTGTTGAATCTGCAATCGTTTCTTGCTTGGAACTCTTCCAACTCACTATGCCTCCATTAAGACAAAACACAAATCTAGATTGTAATCTCGAATCGTCCTTGTCGGTTTGGAAGCTACCGTCGGTGTAACCATTTACAATGAGCTCCTCCACACCTCCGTAGACTTGGAACATATCCTTAGTTCTTCTCAAGTACTTGAGGATACTCTTTACTATCGCCCAGTGACATTCACCCGGGTTTGATTGGTATCTGCTCGTAACACTTAGAGCATAGGAGCTGTTGAGAGACACAGACTCTTGCTGAGAGAAATACCATGTAACATTGGCAAGAAACCTTTCTTCGAATCCTGCATATTGAACCATTTCAATACCTTGTCAATGTACATGCTTTGGCTTAATCTAATTAGCCTTCTCGACCTATCTCTATAGATCTTTATGCACAATATGTATGCTGCCTCTCCAAGATCTTTCATTGAGAACTTTTTCGCAACGAAGATTTAACAGCATCGAGCATTGGAATATCATTTTCGATCAATAATATGTCATCTACATATAAGGCTAGAAATACAAGTGCGCTCCCACTAGCCTTTTGTAAATACAAGGCTCTTCTTCATTCTTGATGAAACCAAACCCTTTGATCACTTCATCAACACGAAGATTCTAACTCCGAGAAGATTGCTTCAGCCTATAAATGGACTTTTGAAGCTTGCAAATTTTCCCAGCATTTTTCGGATTGACAAAATCTTCAGGCTGTGTCATGTACACATCCTCGCTTAGGTTTCTACATCCATTTGCCATATCTCATAGTCATAATATGCGGCAATTGTTAGGATGATCTAGATAGACTTTAGCATTGCGACGAGCAAAAACATTTCATCATAATCAACACCAATCATGCCTAATAGATATGAACATTTTCATCAACGTCTATCTTTTTCTTAAAAATCCATTTACACTCGATAGTTTTAACACCATCAGTTGGATCGACCAAGTTCCAAACTTGATTCTCTCGTATGGATTCTAACTCGGATCTTATGACTTTAAGCCATTTCTTAGAGTCAGGTCCGATCACTACTTCTGAGTAGGTCTTAGGTTCATCATTGTCCAACAATAATATGTCGTACTGCCCCGTGGTTAAAAATGTAAACCGCTCGGGTGCACGACCAACCCTTACCGACCGACATGGTGCTGGTGTCGTGACAACAGGTTCTGCAACATCTTGCATATCGAGTTATAGTTCAATAGAAGCTGAAACACTTTTGAGTGGTTCCCGAATCTCTTTGAGTTGCACTGAGCTCCAACTAACTCATTTAGAGAGAAACTCTTTCTCAAGAAAGATACCATTCTGGGCGACAAACACTTTGCCTTCTTTCTGGTTATAGAAGTAATATCCTTTGGTAGTGAGCTTATTAGATTTATCAAATTTATCAGAAGCATTTATCAGACGTCAAACATTTTATGTAGGCCTCACAACCCCATATCTTTAGAAAAGACAACCCGGGACGCTTTCTAGTCCATATCTCATATGGTGTCCTCTCTATAGATTTAGATGGAACCCTGTTCAATGTGAAAGCAGCAGTTTCTAGAGCGTATCCCTAGAAGGACAATGGAAGATCAGATTAGCTTATCATCGACCGGATCATGCCTAACAAAGTTCAGTTTCTCCGCTCGGACACTCCATTCCATTGAGGCATGCCCAGTGGAGTTAGCTGCGGAACAAATCCACATTGCTTTAGATGATCAGTAAACTCATGGCTCAAATATCGAACATACCATTCAAAAATATCGAACAACACTTGTTCTTTATTATGAATTCATAACATCTTCCTCTAAACATGAAGAAGAGATAATGTTTCTGTCCAAGGAAGGAATGTAACAACAATTATTCAATTCCAAAACTAATCCTGAGGGTAGCGATAAACGCTGACGGCTAACGCAGCAACTTTTGCACCATTGTCGACACGGACATCCAACTCACCTCTTTCACACTTTCTAGTCTTTTTCAGTCCCTGCAATGATTTGCAAGTATGAATCATTGATCCGATATCAAATACCCACGAATCACTTGGACGAGTAGCAAGATTAATTTCAATAACGTTTATACTTGAAGTGGAAGTCTTACTTCCCTTCCTTTTCTTGAGTTTGAAGGATCGAAACTAGCGACCAGAGGGGGGGTGAATGGGCGCAAAAATAAAAACACAGATAAAAACAAAATCTCCTCAACTCCTTGTATTGAACTTGCGAGTGGCTTCAAAAGACTCAGCGCAAGGCTATGCTAAAATATCCACTCGAAGCAAGTTGATACAATCTCCACCAAAAACAATCGCCGAAAAAAATCACTCAAAGTAAACACAAGTGTTAAACGATCAATCGAAATGCATCCACGAGTGCAACGAACGTTCTATAGAAAAAGATACGTACAAAGCACTCATTCGCAAACGATCGAACACTTCGTGTGCGACTTCATTGATAATTCATCAAACATATAAAGTACATTCTGATACCTCTTAGGCAATTCAACAAACACTTGACATGCACTAGAACACATAGATAAAACATTTATAAAGTAATCTGAAAATCAAGTACTTGTAGACATTGAATCAAGAACATGGCATGCAAGAGAGTTTACTGCAGTTTATCGGGTGGAGAAGGCCGGAGTTGGGCAGCCGTCGGCTTGCCAAAGCCGTGCGCCAC
>KE372702.1:243620-255178 GCA_000418225.1 Zizania latifolia | reverse complement strand
CGAAGCACATCAAGAACCAAGTTCATTCATGACAAAAATGAACAATTGAACTCAAAACAAATCTGCTCAAAGATAACCAATAGCAGAGGAGAGGGATAGAGTACAGATCTAGCACAAAAATCAGCAAAGGAAAAGCATTGATTTCATTGCAAGAACTGAATACAAAAGAACACAACTCTCTCTCTGATTGTGGACTCTATATCTCGGGAGCAGTGGCGGCTGGAACAGAAGGTTCTGAAGAGAAATCCTATGAAGCGCACACCCCTAGAGAGTATCCTACCTACTCTTATATAGGCCAGGCAGACCGGACAAAAGACCGAACTACCCCTAGGGTTTACAATCTTCAGAACCAGTGCCAAAGGGCAAAAAAGGAAATTCTACTTTAACATTTTATTCGATGCTCCGCATAGCATAGACTCCGTTACGGGTTCGCATTGCACAGACTCTATCGAAGCTTCGCAGCACGCAGACTTCGTCATGGCTTTGCTTTGCGTAAACTTCGTCAGAGCTTCACATCGCGTAGGCTTGGTTATGGCTTCACTCCAAGAGCCAGCCAAACATTCACTGGGGGTTTGTGAGGTTGACGGTTTTGAGCCGAAGCCGCCAAAGCGCTTGCCGCCCTTGCGCCATGTACCCGCATTGGACCACCACGATCCCACAGCTCCTTCAGCCCGACGACTGTCCATCCATTTACCTGAGTCACACATGACCAACGCCACGACAAGTCATCATCCCTTCAAAGTTCCTCCCTTCGGAGAGCTCCACTTCGAAGTGCCTCCCTTCGGAGGGCTTCGTCTTGCCTCCCTTCGGAGGGCTTCGATCCGCCACTGTTGCAATCACTCATCATCTCAGAGCCATGAGGCCCACAGTCTTCACCATGGCTCCTCAATCTCCCCCTTGATGAGTGCATTGTCAACACTCCACCATTAGCATGTCCCTGTGACAATATGTGGAGACAAGAAACAAAAACAAAGGAAATAGAGAGGAAGAAGAAATAGAAGGGATTCAATTCAAAAGCCAGAGGCCAGAAAATATGACTCCTAAAGAAAAAGAGACAAAACTCAATATGAGCCGACCTCTCCTGACCATACTCCACTGAAAAAACGCTTCTCCCCCTTGTGCTACTTCTCCCCAGAAAACACACGCAAGCCGAAAGCGCCGATAGCGCAAACCGAAAGCGCCGATAGCGCCGATAGCGCCGATAGCGCAATCCAATAGCACAAGCTGGCCAATAGCTCAATTTCTCCAATAGCAGAAAAGCACACAAGCACTGATAAGCAGAAAAACACAAGCGCCGATAAGCAGAAGGCACACAAGCGTCGACAAGCGCCAATAAGCAGAAGGCACACAAGCGCCGATAAGCAGAAAAGCACAAGCACCGATAAACAGAAAGCACACAACATTTCTCCCCCTTGTTGACAAGTGAACTCATCAAGAGAAACTCCCCCTAAACTGCAGCTCCCCCTGAGAATATGTTAGGAATGCAAGTGGAGTGCAAAGCACAAGCTTCTTCGGTATGATTAGTAGCAATTAATGAACAAGTCTGCATAAACAGAAGAATTGTTTCTAGGCATTGCATAACAAGCTCAGGTGAGTATATCCAAGGAAAAAATCATGAGCAAGCAGTTTGAGAGAGTTTGCAACAAAAATATCACCACTCAGACTAGCCAACTACCAGAGTAAGACAGAAATGCCAAGAGCTAGCAAGTATCTACACAGGTATGTATATCCAAAGCAAAGAGCCTCAGCAAACTTGTTATTCAGTAATTTTCAAGCATGTTGACTTAGTGCCAGGGGTTATTTGCTTGTCAAGCCACTTCTTACCGACCAAGCTAAGCCTAGGCCAAAACAAAGACCATCAAAAGCTTAAAGCGTTGGTCTTGGTCAAACACTGCAGTGTTCCTGTTCTTACCAAAGTGCCGTGATAAGCAGTCAAGAACAAAACAGTGCGACAACGCAAACCCACCTGGATCTTTTCAATATCAGCATAAAACATGGATATGTTTCAGGACTATAGCAATTTTAGAATGAAATTTTCATGGAAGGCATTAGATGTTCAAGTTGCATTTTTGCATCTTTAGCAAAGGACTTAGCTACCAGGCATATACAAGATAGCAAATACAATCGTCCTACTCATGCAAGTAACCAGACAAAAGGGTGACTGATTTGAGTTTTTCAAAATAAAAGCCATGCTCATAACAGATATCAGATATATTCACAATAACTTTTATCAAAATCTGAAACATATATCCAATGCACATTCAGACAAGTACTCATAAACAGCTGTTAATCATTCAGAAGAAGCTGGTGCAAGTGAAATCATGCATGGGATGCACTTCTCAAAGTATCCCATTCAAAGAGGATACACAACACCTAATTCCCCTCGCAAACGCTCAAAAGTTGTTTGATCTAGGGGTTTGGTGAGAATATCTGCTAGCTGGTTTTGAGTCTCAATATGAATTAGATCAATTATACCTTTCTCATATTGATCTCTCAAGAAATAAAATCTCACATCTATGTGTTTGGTTTTGGAGTGGAGACATGGATTTTTCCCTACACTGATAGCACTAGTGCTGTCGCAAAACAAAGGTACTCTACCAGAAAAGGTCAACCCATAATCTCTCAAAGTAGAAATCATCCAAACAAGTTGTGAGCAACAACTAGCAGCTGCAACATACTCAGCTTCAATAGTAGAAAGAGCAACTCCAGATTGCTTACGAGAAGACCAAGAAACCAAAGAAGAACCGAGGAATTGGCAAATACCAAAAGTCGACTTGCGATCCAACCGGCATCCACCAAAATCAGCATCCGAATGACCACAAAGCTCTAGAGAAGAAGTAGCAGAATAAAAGAGGCCAAAATCAGGAGTATATGTGAGATACCTGAAGATACGTTTAACAGCTTGACGATGAGAAGTGTGTGGCGAAGACTGAAAACTTACGCACAATCCCACTGCAAACTGAATATCTAGTCTTGCTGCTGTCAGGTAGAGTAGTGACCCAATCATACCTTGATATTTCTTCTCATTGACCTTGGTGCCATCCTCATCCTTGTCCAGGCCTCCAGATGTACCCATCGAGGTCATTTGAGGCTTTAGCTCACCACCAAAGTTGAACTGCTTGAGCATATCTTTCGTGTACTTGCTCTGGTGGACAAAGGTTCCATCCTTCATCTGCTTAATCTAGAGTCCGATGAAGTACTTGAGCTCACCCATGAGGCTCATCTCAAACTCACTGCGCATCTGCTCAGAAAATCTAGAAACAAGTTCATGAGAGGAGCCACCGAAAATGATATCATCCACGTATATCTGTGCAATCAAGAAATCGCTCCCATGTCTCAATAGAAAAAGAGTTTTATCGACTGAGCCCATTTCAAAGTCTTTTCCCAATAAAAATTGCTTTAAACGATCATACCAAGCCCTAGGAGCTTGCTTTAGATCATACAAAGCTTTTTGCAATTTAAAAACATGTTTGGGAAATTTTGGGTTTTCAAAACCAGGGGGTTGCTTGACATAAACCTCCTCCTCAATGTACCCATTCAAGAAAGCACTCTTGACATCCATTTGAAATAGTTTAAAACCTTTGGAAGCAGCAAATGCTAAAAGAATGCGAATGGACTCAAGGCGAGCAACAGGTGCAAATGTTTCTTCAAAATCAATACCCTCTTTTTGGAAAAACCCTTGGGCCACTAACTGAGCTTTGTTACGCACCATAACCCTATCTTCACCTTGCTTGTTTTTAAACACCCACTTGGTGCCGATAGGGTTGCATCTAGGTGGCCGCTCAACTAGTGTCCAAACACGATTTCGATCAAAATTTTCAAGCTCTTCATGCATGGCATTGATCTAGTGATTGTTAGACAATGCGTGTCCAACATCTCGGGGCTCAAAAGTAGCAACAAAAGCAGATTGAGCAAAAACAGCAAGGAGATCTTTTTGAGACCTCAAGGTTCTTGAGTTCATGTTACCGATGATAAGTTGTGGGGGATGTGCCCGATGGACTGCCCGATAGACTTGGGGTCCGATAGTCACTTCAGCCGATACCTCTGAAGATGATGAGAAGGCTCGATTGTAGTGGAAGTAGTGATCATCGGCCCATTCTCATCATCGGTTGAGGATTCAGGGGCTATGGGATCTGTTGCATGTGCCATAGTCCCATCGGCTTCAGGAGCATCGTCGTCTTCAAAGATCGACTCTCCTATCTCATCATCTCCTGAAAGCTCAAACGAAAGAGTTGTGCAGGGCATAGTTTCATCGAAGGATACTTCACAAGTCTCTACTAACTACGTGGTGTCAAGATTCCACACTCGAAAAACGTGAGAGTTCAAAGCATATCCAAGAAAAACACTGTCCCAGCAACGAGACTCAAATTTATCCAAATGCCCCCCTTTCTTGAGCACAAAGCACTTGCAGCCAAATGCATGAAAGTGGCTCACTTTGGGCTGTCTACCAAACCGCAACTCATATGAGGTCTTACCAAGGTAAGCTCAGAGAAAAATGCGGTTAGCAACATAGCAAGCAGTGTTCATTGCCTCAGCCCAAAAACGATGAGGAGTCCTATGCTCATCGAGCATCGTCCTGGCCATTTCTACAAGAGTGCGATTTTTACGTTCCACAACACCATTTTGGGGAGGAGTGTATGGTGCAGAAAATTGATGTTCCAGTCCATGGTTACTACAAAAGTTGTTGAATTGAGAATTCTTAAATTCAGATCCATTATCAGAACGAATGGCTCGCATTCGCCCATTGTTCTCATTCATCAACCTTAGGACCAGATCATGAACATGCTGAAAAGCTTCATCCTTGGATTCCAAGAAAAACACCCAAGAGAAACGAGAAAAATCATCCACGATCACTAGAGCATACCACTTCCCACCGACTGATCGAACCCGAGCTGGACCAACAGTGTCCATATGAAGCAATTCACCCGGATACGAAGTCATAACCTGAGTGACAGGAGTGTGAGAAGCAGCAACCATCTTCCCGTGGCGACAAGGATGACAAACCAAATCCTTCTCCATTTTGAGTTTAGGCAATCCTTGGATGAGACCCATAGAGCTCAATCTGACAAGCAGGTCAAAGCTCAAATGGCCCAACCTCCTATGCCATTTCCAAAGCTCAGAAGAGGATCCAGCTATCAAACAGCGCGAAGGACCATATGAACTAGAGAAATCAATTCGAAAAACTTTACCAAACGGCAAAATCGGACAAACCAAATCTCTTTTAGAATCAACAACACAAGACTTGTCCTTCTTAAAGCGCACCTCAAAGCATCCTTTAAGAAGTTGCGAAACAGAGGTCAAATTGAAACTAAGTTTCTCAACAAAAACAACATTCTTCAAGGAAAACTTTTCGAAAAGGCAAACAGTGCCGATACCCAATACCTTACCCTTTCCATTGTCCCCGAATGTGATGTACTCTTTTGAGCTCATCGGGTTGAGGTTGGAGAACCATTTTCGATGCCCTGTCATGTGGCGAGAGTATCCTGAGTCCATGAGCCAAATGTCCTCCAAACCTCGTTCCTGCAACATCAATGGTTATAAGGGTGAACAAATGGTCCAACACTGGGTTAGTAAAACTGTTAAACCAGTGTCGAGCCATCTGCTCAAAAGTAGGAAAATTGGGAGAAAAATAATTAGAACCATAGCATGGTTCTTCCTCAAATCTTCGATAGCGAGGTCCAAAGCCACATTGTGAGCGACCTGGAGCTCTACCGATGCAATGTCCTCCATTTCGAGCACGGTCACAAAAGCCATCTCCGCCACCTCCACTACACGATGCGCCTTGGCTTCTAGCCTCTTACCGTGCCGAGGAGCTCCCTGCCGACCACCCAATCGGCCAGTCCTAGCTCTCTCAATCCGCTTTCTTCTAAAGCAAAACTTCTCAAGGTGACCATCCTTTTTGCAAAACTCACAATGATAGGTCATTTTCTTGGAATGTGGTTGAGACTTAGGATTTTTGAGTTTGGTGGTCTTGGATGTAGAGCTTTCCGGTAAAGTGTCTAATATGGTGTGAAGGTTTTTGGGTTTGGGGATCCAGGTAGACCTTTTAGGTGGAGCTTTGGATTTCTCATAAATCACTCCATCCCTAGACTGATCAGTTTGGAAGGTCTTGGTGGTGTGGGTCTTAGAAAATTTTTCTTTAGGGCTCATCTTACTCCACTCTACCGCCTTACTCAGAGCACTCTTAAAATCAGCCTTGGTATATTTGTACCCAAGTCCGAACCCGTCTTCTCTCTTGAATTGTTGGATGATCATCCCAAGCTGAGGTTCCCGAGCACTCACCCAACTCAACACCTACCGGAGATAGGTATTTTCACTCTCAGTACAAGCTTTTTCTTCTCTCAAAGAGGACATAACCTCCTCCTGGGCAAGGCAAACCTCACACTCATCATTTGGTTGAGCAGACTTTTCTAGCTTCTGAATTTCAGCGTTCATTTCAGCTAGCTTCATTCTAAGAGAAAGGCAGTCCTCACATGTGATGGAGGGAGCTGACCACTTCTCTAAGTCGGCTCTAGTCTGCACAAGCTCTATTCTAAGCTTAGAACACTCAGAGCAAGCTCCTAACAATAAAGATCGAGCTCTCACCTCCTCTAACTCCTTTTGGACATCCTCAAGCTCACAAGCTAAGATGTCCCTCTCCTCTACCCTCTCGGTGTACTTAGACTTAAGCGAAGTCAAGTCACACAAAAGCACATTGCAGCTAGGACAATCAACATCATTAGATAAAGAAGAGGAATCTAGACTAGCAATTTTGTTATTAGCAATCTGAAGTTGGTTCGTTAGTTTGTCTATCTCCTTCTTAGCTTTCTTAAGCAATTTATCTTGATATTTCAGTTCACGACTATTTTCTTTAAGTAAATTGCACAACTCAACTTCACTAGGAGTTACCTCCTCATCGTCGTCGTCAGAACTGCTGTCGTTGTCCTTGTCCTTAAGAGCCATGGTGCAAAAACTCTTAAGAGACTTGCTGCTGTGCCGTCGTCGGGGCTTGGTCTTGTCCTTGTAGGAGACGAAATAGAGGCCGGCTAGATTCTCCTTGTCCTTCTTCTTTCCTTTCTTGATGATGATCTCCTCTTCACTTGAGCTCGATGAAGAGGAATCAGAAGAAGATGAAAGGTTGGTGATGCGTCCTTCAATCTCGGCCAGGAAGGCTTTGTCCCTCCTCTTGTTTTCCTTCCGGTAGTCCTTTAAGACCTTCCAGAAGTACTTTGTCTTGGACTTCGCCTTGGATTGATGCTCGTTGTGGTTCTTGCCGAAGTCAAAGGAGTTGCTATCGGTGCCCTTTTTATAGTAGTTGTTTCGTTTGGGGCACTCGACAATAAAGTGATTTTGATCACCACATTCAAAACAGCCAGATTTTATGCCATGCCTCTTGGACATCCTCTTGTCATATACGCGTCGAATGTGATTGTTAAACAAACAGAGGTCGTCATCTCCTAACAAGTAAAGCTGCTCTTCAATAATGGTCATTAGAGAAGAGAGTGCAAAATTGTTAGAGGGGTTGGCAATTTTGTCATTGGTGGATGCAAGGGCCAGGCTTTTGGAGCCAGATCCAGTGAGGTTTGATCTCAATTGAATATCCACTTCGGAGGTTTTGAGCTTGCTAAAGAGTTCTGCAACTGTCAAGGTATCATACCCCGTACTCTCGACGATGGATGATACCTTGATTTCCCAGACCTTAGGATCTAAGGTGTGAAGAACCTTAAGAGCCTGTTCATGGTCCGATACATGCAGAACATCTTCAGCCTTGTTGACACGGAGCTTGTTGATGATTGATTGAAAACGACCAAACAGCTCATCAACAGATTCACCGGGTTTTTGATTAAAATTTTTGTACTCACGCCGGTAAGTTTGGTAAAGCCGAGCCTTGATTTGAGCTGTCCCTTCATGATGTGCCTGAAGGGTAGCCAAAATCTCTCGAGCAGTATCAAGATGACTCACACGCTCAAACTCAGTTGGACCAAGACCAGAAAAGAGAATGTTTACCACCTTGTTGTTGTGCTCATGCTAAGCTACTAAAATCGGAGTATCACGCTCAGTAATAGGTCGGCTGGTAAAAGTAGGATGAACACATATGTCCCATATGTCCGAACCTTGGCTCAATTAATAGGCTCGCACGCGAGTCTTCTAGTATGTGTAGCCAAAGGCTTCAAGGGATGGAACTTTGCCGGAGGAAGTCATGGTCGCTAACTGGGTTTAGAACCGGTTAAGGTATGATGAAAACCCTAACTTGGCTCTGATACCATTTGTAGGACCAAGAGTAGCGACCAGAGGGGGGGTTGAATGGGAGCTAATTCGTAAAATGAAAATCTCAACAAAAACCAAATCAGGACAAAAACACCCGACTACGCCCTTCTAAGTGATCAGTATACAGCGACCGATGGTCGGCACTCGGCACTCGGTAGCCTATGGTCGGCACTCGACACTCGGCAGCTGATGGTCGGCCCTCAGCAGCCGATGGTTGACACTTAACAGCCGATGGTTGGCACCCAGCACTTGGCAGCCAATGATCGGCACTCGATACCTGATAGCTTACACTCGGTGTCCAATGGCATGCACTCGGGAGCCGATGGTCTACACTTGGCAGCCAATGATCGGTACTCGATTATCGAAGCTATCCTCTACAAAGTAAGTCAAAGATATTCTGATAGTAAAACTTGCAACAGAAAAATAGCTTCAATCAGATGCCTTTTCATGAATATTTCATAAAGCCTTCGTTCTTGCTAGATGGCTCCGATGGCCACTAAGACTTCAACATAATCAAAACAACACAAGTGACTCCGATTAGATCTCAGCTAGTGAACTCTTGGGGGGTCCGCACAAAGCAGTAAAGCATTTTCCACAGCAGAGCCAATAAGGAGCACTTTGAATCAAAAGATCATGGTAGAAATAAAAGCTTTGCAAGAATAGAGAGCTTAGATTGATCTTGCTCGTGGATTCCTACAACTTTGCACTTGGCAAGAATGGAACATCCATTACAAAGCATTTACGAAGCACATCAAGAACCAAGTTCATTCATGACAAAAATGAACAATTGAACTCAAAACAAATATGCTCAAAGATAACCAATAGCAGAGGAGAGGGATAGAGTACAGATCTAGCACAAAAATCAGCAAAGGAAAAGCATTGATTTCATTTCAAGAACTGAATACAAAAGAACACAACTCTCTCTCTCTGATTGTGGACTCTGTATCTCGGGAGCAGTGGTGGCTGGAACAAAAGGTTCTGAAGAGAAATCCTGTGAAGCGCACACCCCTAGAGAGTATCCTACCTACTCTTATATAGGCCAGGCAGACCGGACAAAAGACCGAACTACCCCTTGGGTTTACAATATTCAGAACCAGTGCCAAAGGGCAGAAAAGGAAATTCTACTTTAACATTTTATTCGATGCTCCGCATAGCATAGACTCCGTTACGGGTTCGCATTGCACAGACTCTATCGGAGCTTCATAGCACGTAGACTTCATCATGGCTTTGCTTTGCGTAAACTTCGTCAGAGCTTCGCATCGTGTAGGCTTGGTTATGGCTTCACTCCAAGAGCCAGCCAAAGATTCACCGGGGGTTTGTGAGGTTGACGTTTTGAGCTGAAGCCGCCAAAGCGCTTGCCACCCTTGCGCCATCCGGATTGGACCACCATGATCCCACAGCTCCGTCAGCCCGGCGACCGTCCGTCCGTTTACCTGAGTCACACATGACCAACGCCACGATAAGTCATCATCCCTTCGAAGTCCCTCCCTTCAGAGAGCTCCACTTCGAAGTGCCTCCCTTCGGAGGGCTTCGTCTTGCCTCCCTTCAGAGGTCTTCGATCCGCCACTATTGCAATCACTCATCATCTCAGAGCCATGAGGCCCACAGTCTTCACCATGGCTCCTCATTGATTAATACTACTGTTAAGGTTCCATCTTAATTAGAACTACTCTTTAAATTCCATCTCTCTTTAATGCTATTTTTATGCAAATAAAAAGTATTATGCCATCCTTTGTATCCCCTATGTATTATAACTGTTTCGCTTGGATGGCTTGATGAGTATTCAAAGTACTCACCCTTTCATTCCCCCACCACTAGAGGAGGAGTTCGTCAGCGAAGATGAAGGTGGTGCCTTTCGAGCTGGGCCCAGTCAAGTCTGCCTTCGAGTGGAGTCGCCGCTGCGTCAATAAAGTTATTTAGTAGTTATTTATGATTGTTATTAATGTCTTGAGGTTCCAATGCCACCTCTGTAATAAGTACTTCATTTATTATGTCATGAACAATTATGCTTTCGATGTCCAATAAATTATCTATTGTGGGCCTCAGCTGATTTCTAGACGAGGGTACTTTACGCACAATAAATTGCAAGGAAATGGTTGGAATTTCTGGGCGTGACAATTGGTATCAGAGCTACCTTGACTGTAGGAATGGCCAAATGGTTTAACCTTAGGAGCTGAAAACTATTTTCTAGTTATACTCCTCTCCTCTTCTCTTCTCTTTTCAGAAAGGTGCTTCTTTCTCAAGAAAAATGGTGCTAATTTTATTTTATTTTATTCTTTTTAGATGTCTTCTAAAGGATCTCAGCCATGGAGGTGGTTTAGGATGAAGGGTTTTGTCAAGGAGTTGAGGCATATGGAGTTTTACTGTGGGTATCAGGAGGTTCCTACCAATGCCCAAGTCAAGTCAGTTACCCCCGGAATGGAAGAAGTAGCTGTTTCTATCATGAGTGAAAGAGAGACTATCCCATCAATGATAGTTGAAGCAGAAGAGAGAAATTTTGATCATACCTATCAAGAAGCTACTTATGCTGTTATAGGAGAGTTTCGGGATCACTATGTAGCCAAGTTGATAGCATCGGGGTACAGGTACCACTCGAAGAAGACTCATCAGGATAATTATGCAGAATACACACCCAATGGTGAAGAAGACAGTGCTACTATGATCAAAGTGATGAATATGTCTAAAGGTGATACACGATTGTCATAAGGTGAGGAGCCATGGTGAATACCATGTGGATGATGAGTGATTGTCAACAGGAGAGATGATGAGATGAAGTCCTCTGAGGGGAGGCACAGTGACTTATCGTGATGGAGCTCGCGTGTGACTCAGGTACACGGACGGACAGAGGGGTCGCGAGGACGTGCCGGTCCAATCCGGGTGCATGGAATAGAAGCGGCAAGCGGACATGATCCGTCGTGGTGTCGACTAGTGCGACTCAGGTATACGGACGACCGATCGCCGGGCTAAGGAGCCGCGGGGTCAGATCGGTCCAATCCGGGTGCACGGTGCGGAGGCGACGGACGCTTTGACGGCTTCGGCTTAAAACAGTCAAATCTACCGGAAAAGTGTTTTTCTCCATCAGAGATAGCGGTGTCATAGCGGCTACGAAAAGCATCGGCACCGAATAATATCTGTAGCATCATTTTACATTTTTGTCCTGTGGGCCGGAGTCTGTAGTGAACCTTCGCGAAGAGGGTATTTGAGTCTTTTGTATTAATCCATGGGGGCTATATAAGGGCTAACCTCCCTTGTAAACCTTGAGGCATTTTGACCAATTTGAATTAAAGGAAAAATCTGAAAATTGTCTCCAT
>KE372702.1:212680-225997 GCA_000418225.1 Zizania latifolia | reverse complement strand
AGAGCCCTAGCTGCCACCTCTCTTCTCTCCTCGATTGCAAAGCATTGTGATTGATCTCTCTCCGGATCTCACGAGTGGCGCTAGCACGCCGGCGCGAGGTGATCCTTTTCCCGGACGTGTGGATACCGTAGAGGCACTACTCTAATAGTGGTGCTCGTCCTCTTTCCGTGGGGTTCACCGGATCGTGGGATCGTGTCGTCTTCATCGCCGGATTGTCGACGAACGAACGGAGTCAGGAGGAGTAGCTCGAGGACGTGCTTCATCGTCTATACCTCCGCTGCCCGAGCGCGTCTCATGGCTTGAGGTAACGATCCATGATCCCATTACACGCATGGTTCCTGGGCTAACGGGGTAAATTTTTGAAATTAAGCGCTAGCGTAGCCTCCCATAACCCAACAGTGGTATCAGAGCCTACGTGCGTAGTGTTTGATCTGGATCGATCATATATGGTGACATGTGATGGAAATAGATTGGATCTATTATTTTTGTCGTTGGATTTCTGGAAGTTCTGGTTGGACCGGAAGTTTCGGACCGAAATAATTTTCGATACAAAATGTTATTTTCGGAAGTTCCAGGTATGACCCAAAAGTTCCGGGTCCGGAAGTTTCGGTTGGACCGAAAGTTCCGGATAGAAATAAATTCCGTACAGAATGATATTTTCGGAAGTTCTCAGTGTGACTCGAAACTTCCGGGCCAAAAATAAATTTGAGTCAGAAGGTTGATTTCAGAAGTTCTGGCCCTGAGTAGGAAGTTTCGAGCCCTTCGACCGAAAGTTCCGAGCCTACTGGCCAGAACTTCTAGGTCCCGTTCAGTCACATCTAGATTCCGCCTAACTTGTTTTTGCAGGGAATGTTGTGACTGGTATGGCCTTGCAAATGTATGAGATACAAGCTTGTAATAATATGGCCCGTGTGTCATGGTTGATTATAGCCCAAGGCTGTTCAAATGTTGTACGACCTGCGCGTCGAAATGTGATGCTTCTGCTCATGTAATTATTATAGTGCTATTAGGTGTAATAGACTTATACAAGTTCATGGAGACCCGAAGCATGATGACCCGATGGACAGGAACCATGGAGATGGAGATCACCATGCGAGAGAGCCATACTATGTCATAGTTAATATGATTGCCTGTGATTTTAATTTATGTTCCTATCATACTATTCTTTCATGTTCTGTGTGTGGTAGGCATCGTTACCATGCTAGAATAGTTTCCCTCAGAAAATTAAGTATTGATGCTCTTTTCAATAGCTGCACCTACCAAGGTTCTCGATCATCGATGGTGGGTCTGCCCAAGCAGAGTACCGTCTTTTATCTTGACCAGTTAGAGTGGATGTCGGATAACCACATGCATAGTATTGGTTTGCTTAACAAAGCTATCAAAACGGTTTTGAGCTTTGGGGCATGGAGTTGGGAGTCGGGCATTGGATGCTACCCCAACGAACAAGAGTCACATATGATGTGATTAGCAAGTGTTGTTCACCTATATCACTAATCTTCTAGCAGTGATGCCAAAGCTCACTAGGAGTTAGATGAATATGGATCTTGTCCCACAATGTGTCGTTAGAGGGAAAGCGATCATTTTTTATATTTGGGGACATCTTTTATTTGATAGAAGATTAACATAGCATAGTGCTGAACCTTGCATTGTTGTTGTAGATCATGGCACCTACTACAAAGAACACTTCCATTTTTAATCTGTGACCTATCCTTGAAAGGGAGAAATTGTCTAGAACAAACTTTATAGACTGGTACAGGAATTTGAGATTCGTTCTCAAATAGGAGAATAAGGATTTAATTCTAGAGAAACCCCACCCTGATGAACCAATGGATAATACACCAATTGCTGAAAGGTGCGCTTATGAGAAGCACGCTAGTGATTCAATTGATGTCAACTGTCTCATGCTTGCCTGCATGTCCTCTAAGCTTCAGAAACAATATGAGGACAGGGATGCCTACGATATGATCGTGGGGTTGAAGGGCATGTTTCAGAACCAAGCACGGACTGAGACGTATAATGTCTCAAAGTCCTTGTTTGCGTGCAGGTTGGCGGAAGGCAGTCCAGTGAGTCCTCATGTGATCAAGATGATTAGTCACGTTGAGAACCTAGAGAAGCTTGGCTTTAAACTTGATAAAGATTTACCCACAGATATGATTCTTCAGTCGCTCCCTGCGAGCTTCGAGCTGTTTATAATGAATTTTCATATGAATGGCATGAAGAATACCTTGGCTGAATTGCATGGGATGCTCAAGACAGCCGAGGAGAGCCTTAAGAAAAATCCTAGTCATGTGATGATGGTTCAAAAGGAAAGTAAGAAGAGAAATCATAAGGGAAAGGCTAAAGCTTCAAATGCGATCTCTAGCTCCAAGTCTAATTCGGCTGGAAAGTCTAAGTCGGGCCCTGCTAGCTCTGACACTTGCCATCACTGCCATTAGCCTGGCCATTGGCAGAAGAATTACATGTTGTATTTGGAAGAACAAAAGAAAAAGAAGGGAAGTGTGACTTCCGCTTCAGGTATAAATGTTATTAAAATTTATCTTGTTACTCGTCCAAGTGATTCATGGGTATTTGATACCGAATCAATGATTCACACTTGCAAATCGTTGTAGGGGCTGAAAAGGACTAGGAAGTGCGCAAGAGGCGAATTGGATGTTCGCGTCGGCAATGGTGCAACAGTTGGTGCGTTGGCCGTCGGTATTTATTCTTTGTCGCTACCCTCAGGATTAGTTTTGGAGTTAAATAATTGTTATTTTATTCCTGCCTTGGGCAGAAACATTATCTCTTCGTCATGTTTAGAGGAAGACGGTTTTGAATTCATAATAAAGAACAAGTGTGGTTCGATATTTTCGAATGGTATGCTCTATGGTGTTTGTCCATTGTTGAATGGCTTATATGTGCTGAATCTTGAGGATACATATGCCTATAACATTAATAAAAAGAAACCTCGACTCAATGATTTGAATCCTACCTATGTCTGGCATTGTCATTTGGGTCATATAAATGAGAAGCGCATGCAGAAGCTCCATAGAGATGGGCGTTTGGAGTCTTTAGACTTTGAATCATTTGACACATGTGAGCCTTGTTTCCTTGACAAGATGACTAAGACGCCTTTCACTGGTCAAAGTAAGAGGGCAAATGAACTATTGGCCATTGTACATACTGATGTATGTGGACCAATGAGTTCTACAGACAGAGGTGGATTCCAGTACTTCATAACTTTTATCGATGATTTTAGTAGATATGGTTACGTGTACTTAATAAGGCATAAGTCAGAATCCTTTGAAAAGTTCAAGGAGTTCCAGAATGAGGTACAAAATCATACTAGCAAGACAATCAAATTTGTGTGATCGGATCGTGGAGGTGCATATTTGAGCTATGAGTTTAATGATCATCTGAAGCAGTGTGGAATTGTTCCACAGCTGACTCCACCTGGTACACCTCAGTGGAATGGAGTGTCCGAGCGGAGGAGCCAAACTTTTTTAGACATGGTTCGGTCGATGATGAGTTGAACTGATCTTCCATTGTCTTTCTAGGATTTGCTTTAGAAACTGTTACTTTCACACTAAATAGAGTTCCATCTAAATCTGTGGAGAGGACACCATATGAAATATGGACTGGGAAGCATCCCGGGTTGTCTTTTCTAAAGATCTGGGGTCGTGAGACCCATGTAAAGCATTTGACGTCTGATAAGCTCACCCCCAAATCTGATAAATGCTTCTTTGTGGGGTATCCTAGGGAAACCAAAGGATATTACTTCTCTAACCGGGAAGAAGGCAAAGTGTTTGTCGCCCGGAATGGTATTTTTCTTGAGAAAGAGTTTCTCTCGAAAGTGGTTAGTGGGAGCACGGTGCAACTCAAAGAGGTTCGAGAACCACTAGAAAGTGTTTTAGCTCCTACTGAACTGCCACTCGACATGCAAGATGTTCTAGAGCCTATTGTCGAGACACCAGCCCCACGTCGGTCGGAGAGGTTGAGTCGTGCGCCCGAGCAGTTAGCGTTTTTGACCACTGGGCAGTGTGACATATTATTGTTGGACAATGATGAACCTAAGACCTATTCGGAAGCGGTGATAGGACCAGACTCTGAGAAATCGCTTGGAGCCATAAGATCCGAGTTAGAATCCATGTGAGAGAATCATGTTTGGAACTTGGTCGATCCACCTGATGGTGTAAAAACTATTGAGTGTAAATAGATTTTTAAGAAAAAGATAGAAGTTTATGAAAATGTTCACATCTATAAAGCACGATTGGTGGAGAAAGGTTTCAGGCAGATTCAAGTTGTTGATTATGATGAAACGTTTTCGTCCGTCGCTATGCTAAAGTCTATCTAGATTATCCTAGCAATTGCCGCATTTTATGACTATGAGATATGGCAAATGGATGTCAAGACGGCTTTCCTTAATGGAAACCTAAGTGAGGATGTGTACATGACATAGCCTGAAGGTCTTGATGATCCAGAGAATGCTGGGAAGGTTTGCAAGCTGCAAAGATCCATTTATGGGCTGAAGCAGGCTTCTCGGAGTTGGAACCTTCGTTTTGATGAGGTAGTCAAAGGGTTTGGCTTCATCAAGAACGAAGACTAGCCTTGTGTTTACAAAAAGGCTAGTGGGAGCTCACTTGTATTTCTGGTCTTATATATAGATGACATGTTGTTGATCGGAAATAATATTCCTATGCTAGATGCTGTCAAGGCTTTATTGAGAAAAAGTTTATCAATGAAAGATCTTAGAGAGGCAGCATATATTTGGGGCATAAAGATCTATAGAGATAGATCTAGAAGGCTAATTGGACTAACCCAAAGTATGTACATTGACAAGGTATTGAAACGGTTCAATATGCAGAATTCCAAGAAAGGTTTCCTACGAATGTCACATGGTATTTCTCTCAGCAAGAGTCAGTGTCCTTCGACACCTGATGAACTGGAGAAAATGAGTGTGATCCCGTATGCCTCCGCAGTCGGATCCATCATGCATACCATGCTTTGTACACGCCCAGATGTTTTTTTATGCTCTAAGTGTTACGAGAAGATATCAGTCAAACCCGGGTGAAAGAACTAGGCGGTAGTAAAGAGTATCCTTAAGTACTTAAGAATAACTAAGGATATGTTCCTGGTGTATGGAGGTGAGGAGGAGCTCGTTGTATGTGGTTACACTGATGCTAGCTTTCAAACCGACAAAGACAATTTGCAATCACAGTCTGGATTTGTGTTGTCTCAATGGAGGTGCAGTGAGTTGGAAGAGTTCCAAGCAAGAAACGGTTGCAGATTCAACGATAGAAGCTAGTATATTGCAGCTTCGAAAGCTGCGAAGGAGACAGTTTAGATCAGAAAGTTTATTTCTGAGCTGGGTGTTGTCCCTAGTGCGTCTAGTCCAGTAAACCTCTATTATGATAATAGTGGTGCCATTGCGCAAGCCAAGGAGCCTAGGTTACACTAGAAGTCCAAGCACATACTGCGGCGCTATCACCTGATCCGTGAGATTATAGATAGAGGTGATGTGAAGATATGCAAGGTGCACACGGATTTAAACATAGCCGATCCGTTGACGAATCCTCTCTCACAGCACATGAGGCGAACTTGAGCTCTCACAGCTGCTATCTTTGTTTTCTCGGAAAACTCAAGGAAATTGTTGATCCCGTCGTTGAAGAGTGAAGTCTTCTGCTCTCGACTAAGATCGTCGATGGGACCCTCTGCCGTGCAATAAGTCCTGCAAGCTTCCTCAGGGTCAACGGGACCCTCTCCCGTGCAATAAGTCCTGCAAGCTTCCTCAGCCGCTGCAAGGCCGCTTTATCTGTTGGCAGGCCATCACTGTTGACCGCCTTGATGGTTATCTTGTTCATTGGCCACTTTGCTTGCGTCCTGGACTTCTTGATTGCTAGCTCGACCTCGTCGGTGGAGCTAGAAAACCCGGCAGAGGAATGGGTAGATATCTAAACATTAAGACAAGGGAGAGCTTATTGTTTCATTACAAAAAATGTACGAACGTACGATGCTAGACTTTGGGCACTAATAGGCAAGGATAGGTCCTAAATCCCATCTAAGGATGTGCGGATCGCATAGCTGGGCCCTGTGGTCCCATATGGTTCTAGAGAGAATTTCGACAGCATCTCCCCGCTGTTCTCCAAATACACATCTCGACTTGGGGTCGAGAGGGTTGTGTATCCGAAGAACAATAGGGTATTATGTCAAGAATTATTTTTTCTCTAGTTCTTCTAGCGTTGTTGGGTCAAGTACTTTTTGTCTAATTGCATTGAAGAAAAAACACAGACTCATTATAGCCTTTCTTACCCCCACCTGTAACATATTTCTTATTCTGACAGCAATCATCTGAGTCAGCATCACATGACAATCGTGAGTCTTCATTCCACCAACCATCTTAAGCTCCCTCAGGTTGATAAGTTTGCTGATATTTGACGAGTAACCTGATGAAACTTTAATGCTATGCAAGAATTCAAAAAACTCCTTCCTCTCCTTCCTAGAAAGGGTGATGCAAGATGGAGGCAAGAACTTTCCTCTATCTGTCTGCTGTGAATGTAGCTCTGGTCATAAATCTATCTCCTTAAGATCTGCTCTAGCATTCTCAAGATCTTTTGTTTTGCCTGGCATATTTAGCATTGTTCCGAGGATACTGTCACACATATTTTTCTCGACATGCATTGTATCGATGGAATGACAAACATCGAGGTATTTCCAATATTTAAGCTCCCACAAAATTGACTTCTTGTTCTACATTCCATCACAACTGTTGGAAGGACGTTTTCGCTTGCCGAGTATTACATTTATGTCCTTTACCTGGTCATATACCTCTACGCCTCTGAAATGCCTGGGGGCCCTTCTTTCTCTATGGTGCCATCAAACTGCAGCTTCATTCTTCTGTATGGGTGTTTCATTGGAAGAAAACGTCGATGGCACATGTATACCGTTTTCTTAGAATGGTTCAACCATGTGCTCGATGTTTCCTCCAAGCACCGTGGGCAAGATTCACCTTTCCTTTTGCTTTGTCCAGACAAGTTAAGATGAGCCGACAGGTCATTTATTATGACAAACAATATGGCGTGTTGCTGGAAGTACTCCCAGATGTACTTGTCCCAAACCTCAACACCTACGTGCCATAGAGTTTTCAGATCATCTATCAAGGGTCTGAGGTACAAGTCAATGTGGTTGCCAGGTTGTTTAGGACTAGAGATCAAGATCGACAACATGATGTATTTACGCTTCTAACAAAGCCAAGGTGGAAGGTTGTATATAGATAGTAACACTGGCCACGTGCTATGCACACTGCTCATGTTACCAAATGAGTTCATGCCATCCGTACTCATGGCACATCTAATATTCCTGTAATCATTATCAAACCATCGAAATATGGCGTTAATTGTTCTCCACTGAGCAGAATCTGCTAGGTGTCGTATCATCGAGTCGTTCTTACGACCCTCTTTGTGTCACCTCAGTCATTTAGACTCGTTGGCATTTGCAAACATTTGCTTTAGACGGGGGATTACAGGGAAATACCATATCACCTTCCTCGGAACATTCCTTCTGTTGCACCTATCGTTCAGTTCATCATCGTCTTTCCTATTCTTGAATCGATGTGTCCCACATATTGGATATCTGTCAAGTTCTGCATACTCTCCATGAAATAGAACACGATCATTTCTACATGCATGTATTTTCTGTATGTCCAACCCTAGAGGACATACGATCTTCTTAGCACCATACACGGTGGTAGGCACCTTATTCTCTTCTAGCACTAGGTCCCTCAGCAAATTCAGTATTACTTTAAAACTCACACCGGACCATCCGTATGTCGCCTTCATTTATAGCAATGTTAGGACAGTGTATAAGACCATGTGCTTCTCTTTGCAGCCAGGATAGATCGGTGTTTCTGAGTCTCGAACAAGTTTTTGAAATTAGGCAAACTCTCCTTTAGAATATGCAACTTGTTTCTCCGCATCACGCACCATCTGATCAACATTGTCCACTATATCAGTATACTTATCTTTATTAATTCCTAAAATATCATTGTCTCTCATGTAATCTGTATCACCGGCCCCACCTTCATCTTTACTAGCAATCTGATCTACTTCGCCATCGTTTTCTCCTTCTTCGCCATGCATGTTCCATATATGATATCCCTTCTTGAATCCACGTCTTAGCAAATGGTCGTAGACATATTCTGAATTTGGAAACTTCTTCTCGTTCTTACAGTCATAGCATGGACACCACATTGCAGTCTTTCCATTAGCTTTCATGTCTGCTCTAGCAGTACTCATGAAAGACTTCACCCCACTGAAGTATTCATTACAAGTACGACAATCAAGATACATCTAGCTCCTTGTTGTTGGCATCTAAAATGATTAAAAAAATAAACAACCATCATATATATCCAAGTATATGACTTGTCGCAATTAAAGCATGCTTAACTTTGGACACTAATAGGCAAGGATAGGTCCTAAATCTTATCCGGGGATGTGCGGCCCACGTAGCTGGGTCTCGTGGTCCCGTATGGTTCTAGAGAGAATTTCGGCAGCATCCCCTCGCTGTTCTCCAAATACACGTCTTGACTTGGGGTCGAGAGGGTTGTGTATCCAAAGAACAACAGGGAGACACCACCGAAACTCTCTCTGGAACCGTACGGGACCACGTGGTCTAGCTACGCGGGCTGCACATCCCCAGACTGTCCAAAGTGTGTGGACAATTCGAGAGCATCTTCTTATAAATATGACCAGTTGCTCGGTCATATTTATAATCCAAAACTACCGAATGGGAGATGACGTAATCGGTTGCGCGACTCTAATAATTATTTCACTTTGCTGAACAAAAATACGATAGGTGGATTAAAATTAGAGAAAAAATATACCTTTGGCCGGACGTTGGTGCTAGCTACGGTCGTGGGCGGTGCACCGGAGCACGTAACAGTGTGGGTCACCATCATAGGCCCACGCGTGCAGCTGCAGTGTGGTCGCCGGCCGGTGGCTGGGGAGTTAACTACGGCCGGTCAGCAGTTATGGGACAAGGGTGGAAGTCGGCGATGACTAGGAGCAATAAGTGCAGAGCTCTATGTTTGAGGTCCTTAAATACTTGTTATCACTGATGGTTATCTCTAAAAAGATGTCACTAATGGTGGCCTTAGGGTTACGGGCACTTTAGTGACGCGGGTAAAACAACACGCGTCACTAAAGGTCACATCCTCTAGTGACGGGTGGTACCGCGACCCATCACTAATAGGGGTGCCCCTCTCTAGTGACGGGTGGCAACATAACCCATCACTATAGGGGACCTCTTTAGTGACGGGTCATACTGTAAACCGTCACTAAGGGGAGTGCCCTATCTTTAGTGACGGGTCAGACTTAGACCCGTCACTAATAATGCAGCATTACTGATGCGTGTAAAATAGTCCATCACTATAGCTATATTACTGACGCACGTCTTTGATCCGTCAGTAAAGCTCCATCACTAAAGACCATTCTTGTGGTAGTGAGCGAAGCTATGCCTTCTGATGATTCATATGTTGATGCGTTTCTCATGCAATGTTGTTTGTCACCGAGAGAAAACCATAGCCACCACCTCTCGAGCCCGACCACCTTGCTGACCACCTGGGTGCTGGTAAACCATCGGCCAGCATTCTACCCCTGGATGTGTGGATACTAGTAGAGGTGTTGCTCTACTGCTTCGCTAATCGGCATTGGCATCACTAATCGGATCAGCGGTGTCATCGGCTTGGAGGACGAGAAGTCCTCGATTGTTCACGACCACCTTGATCGGCTGCTTCCTGACTAGGTGATCGGCTCCCCAACCACTTTAACATGCTCGAGTTGGATCGATTCGCTACTCTAACTCTCCTTCCACCGCAACTCTAACTCTCCTTCCACCGCACTATGTTCCTGAGGTAACAATCTATGGTTTCTCTCTAGTAAGGCTTCCTGGTGTGCGTGGTAGAAAAAGTTTTGTTTTCAATTAGCATAGCCTCTGCGTTCTCCAATATTTCCCTCTTCCCTCTTTCCTCTTCCCTTCCAAGTTGCGGCACTGGCAAATCTCCCTGGCTCAGGGTGCAGTGTGGTGGTGCTGGGCACCGAGCGGAGAGGGGCACCGACAGGGGCAGGGCTGAGCAGTTAGAGCGAGAGCAGGATGGGGTGGGCACATGGTTGGGGCGTGGCGAGGGGCCTGCAGGGTGTGCGGCAGGACGGCAGTTGGGGCCCGAGACACAGCAGTGGCTAGGGGCCAGGTGGGACGCGTTGCAAGGGGCCAGGCTAGGACGTGTGGCATGACGGTGGCTAGAGCGCTTGGCGGGGCACACGACGAGGGCCAGGCTAGATCTCGTGGCATGGCGGCACCCAGGGGGCTAGGCAAGACACGCGGCGAGGGGCCAGGCTAGGTCCTGCATCACGACGATGGTCGGGGGGCTAGGTAGGGCACGTGGAATGGTGGCAGCCGGGCAGGGCGGCTGAGGCAGTGGCCAAAGTGGGGAATGGCAAGGACCGACCAGCAGCAGTGCTGCACTATATTTTGGATTGGGCACTCAGGCTAGGCAACACTGAAAATTACTTAAATATCCACATGGGCCAAATGGTCCTTTAATTTTTGATAATTCGAACAGGACTTATCCAGATTATCCAAATTCATATCCATATCCGCCGGATACCAGCGATATCATATCTGTTTCCGTATCCAAAAAAAGTCTGAATCCGAATCTGTATCCAAGAAAATCCATATTCAAAATAGAAAATCCAAATCTGAATCTGTTTTTTCCGGATTTGGACAGAAACTATCAGAATCACTTTCACCTCTACATGGGCATCACGGCTCAGTTATCGCTATGTGGGGAGAAGAAAGAGGAAGGGATAGAGGTGATGACAGGTAGAGCCCACTTGTCAGTGGCATGGGTGAGGGTGTGGTGCAGTTGTTGATAGCTGATGACCACCTGGTAGTGATTGTTGCATAGCCAGAAGGAGAAGGTAAATGGGCAAGGGGAATTAAGAGAGGAGGATGGGTTAGAAGGATTCAGCCAAAGGAGAGGAGAAAATCTTATTAATTTTCAGTTAAAATAACTAATAAAATGTTGTTTATGGTTTGAAAATATAGAAGCTTTTTGGAAGCAATTGAGAGCATGTAAGAAAAGTATGTCTCACAGTGATTTTTTTTAAATCAGGCCTAGATTTTGGCTTGTTCATTTAATCCCTTTATTATAAATACATTCTAGAGCTTATTAATTTTATTTTTAAAATTCCTAACAAATTCTAGGCATTACACTACACCATTTTGGTCTGATGTCTACTTTTGACCCATCCATGTCATATTAGATTTGGATCAAACATAACTTGTTGTAAAGTAGCTATGTGTCGAAGTGTTAACATCGTTAGTGGGAATTTTGATGGACCCCTGTCGGTGGCAAAGAGTTACGATCACTCATTCTAGTAGGGAGATGAACACGGAAGAAGTTTAGATAGATTCGAGCCATCACAAGACGTAATACCCTGCTCCGATGTGGTGGAATCTATTGGAGGCGAGAATGCCTCATCACTGGTTTACAAATTCTAGCATAGTCTTGTTGGGGAGCGCAGATGCTACGCTAGCTAAAAACAAAAATTTTCTACTGCGCACACCAGGATATCTTGCTAAGACAGGGACCATAGATCGTTACCACTAGACGTGTAGAGCAGTAGAAGAAGTGTTGGAGTAGCGAGCCGATCTAACATGCGCCCCCCAATGTGGTCAGGAAGCCGATTAACGTCCTTAGAGAGCCGATCAAGGTCCTCAAGAAATAGCCGATGACGTCCTCGGGAGATGGATGAACCAATCAGGAAGTCCTCACCTGAACTCAAGCCGATGATGCTGTGGATCCAATCAGCGACACCGATGACGCTGTGAAGCAGAATAGCCATGCCTCTACTGATATCCATACATCCGCGGTGGGAACGCTGGCCAGTAATGCACTGGCACCCGAGCGGTTAGCGAGGTGGTCAGGCTCGGAAGAGACGATGGCAACTAGGGTTTCACGGTGGCTAATAGATTAGCACGCAAAAGGCATACCCTGCATGAGCCCCCGTCCTCATATTAATAGACGTCCTAGCTTGGGCCCTTCCAGGCCCAACCAAGACTCTACATGGATCCCTATTCGATCTTTTTGGATCTCTATCCAAACTATTGGGATCTCTATCCAAATTGAGCCCAATTCGAATCCTATTCGAATTTAGTGTTTCAACCCATTAAGTGTGTGACCCTGTAGATTCACGTATAGCTTGGTTAATTTATGGAAACTCCTTTTCAATACTTTGTTAATAGCGGCCTCTACTAAGACATATTAACCCAAGTGTACATAAAGATCGTATCGGTTGAACCTTATAATATTTCTAATGTACATGTCCCTTTGCCTCATGATATTGATCGAGCACAAGGTGAGACTTGCGTCATCCTATCAATAGCTCAATCCCTCTCTCGATCTACGTACTAGATTATAACCTATGATTAACTCTTTAATCATGTTGGCATGGCCATGCACTTCCATAATCCATTACATCGAGGGGCCCAGTGTAGGACCGAAACTAGTGACCAGAGGGGGGTGAATGCGCGCAAACAAAAAACAACGAATAAAACAAACTCCTAAAACTTGAGTATCGGTCTTGCAAGCGACTCGATGAGATTCCGTCCAAGACTGGACAAGTAAAAGTCACACCCGGCAAGTTGATACTAAAACTTCAGGAAAAACTTCCTTAAACCCAAGTGTCCGATATGCAAGTGACTCAATGAGATTATAAACAAGACTGTGCCACAATAGTCACACCAGGCAAGTCGAAACACAACCTCCACGGTCAAAACCCCAAAAGAACCAAAACTCCTCAACCTCCGGTATCACACTTGCAAGTGACCTCGATAAAGCTCAGTGCATGACTGTGCTAAAATGGTCCACTTTCAAAACAAGGTGATACAATCCTCGAAAAGATAAACGCCGAAAAGAAACGTCGCACGTAGAGACAAATGTAAATCGGTCTACCAAAATGCACCAACTAGTGTGACGAGCATTCTATAGAAAAAGATACGCCCGAAACACTCAAATGCAAAAAACCAAACACTTAGTGAGCGAACACGGTGTCATTTCATCAAACATACACAACGCGTTTTGGATCCTCTTAAACAATCACATTGACATTCATCACAACGTGGTCACATATACTTTCATCAAACACATACCATGCAGTCCAAAATCAAGTTTAGGTAGGCATTAAATCAAACACATAGGCTGCACTGTGAAAACTCTTTGAAGCATTTCATCAAACAGATGGTGAGCAGCAGAAGTATACTACAGATTCTATGGAGAGGATGGCC
>KE372702.1:169732-204482 GCA_000418225.1 Zizania latifolia | reverse complement strand
GGTACTTTTTTAGTACCGGGTAGCCTTACCACCCAATACTAAAGGGTTCTCACGTGAGGTTCTAGGAGCCCACGCTAAGGTTTGGGAAACCCTTTAGTACCCATAAATGTTAAAACCATTTTTTAATAAGTTTATTTACATGTCTTATGTAATTAACTTCTTTTGTTTACAAATTAATTAGTTACCAATAACTTAACTAACTTGAAGGTTTATTAATTCTTAAAATGTGCCACTACCATAATTATTTTTTCAGAACAATATATTGTAGCGTAATTGTATATATTACAAATTCCTTAAATTAGTACAAGAATGTTACTTTTTCTTTATAAGCATTTTGTCACACCCAGAAATTCCAACCATTTCCTAATGATTTATTGTGTAGAAAATACCCTCATCCAGGAATCAGCCGAGGTACACAATAGAAAATTTAATCATAAGCATAATTGTTCACGACGAAATAAATAAAGTAATTTATTATAGAGGTGGCATTGAAACCTCAAATACTAATGAATAGAAATAAACGACTCCTAAACGATGTAGCGATGACTCCACTCAATAGGCATACCTGACTAGGCCTAGCTCAAAAGGCGCCACCTTCATCTTCGCTAACAAACTCCTCTTCTGGTGGTGGGGAATGCAAGGGTGAGTATTTTGAATACTCAACAAGCCATCCAAGCGGAACAATAATAATGCATAGGGATAACAAAGCGAGGCATAGTAGAAGTATTGTGCATAAAAATGCCAATTAAAGAAAGGAATGGAATTTAAAAAGTTATTCTTATTAACTTGGAACCTTAAAACAAAATTTACAATTTGCTGACTAACTCTACCCAGAGTTACCAGGCCCAAACCAACCATACCACTATAAATCAGAGCTAACCAGGTTAAACCAGAATTAAACATCAGATTAAATTAAGTAACAGTGGGACTAATCATGAAAAACATTGCGCAGTTTGCCCTTAACCGTGGGCATGGCTATTT
Source organism: Zizania latifolia (assembly GCA_000418225.1). Taxonomy (NCBI): domain Eukaryota; kingdom Viridiplantae; phylum Streptophyta; class Magnoliopsida; order Poales; family Poaceae; genus Zizania; species Zizania latifolia. The sequence continues at coordinate 203,501 of KE372702.1, read as the reverse complement.
GAATAATTTTACACTGATCAAAAGTGCACAACTTTACTCACAAGACATAGCCCTACAACATGTCACCATGCACCTCAATACCACTACGGTACCTTGGAAAAGGGCTGTGATATGACCCTTTCATCTAGATCCTCTAAGCTTCACACCCTAGGTGGCCATCCCTCTAGATGCTCTGTTAACAATGCCCCTGGTGCTCTAATGTAGCAATAGCATAGACTTTGAAGAGTACAGGGCTACCAGTGGTCTCGATGCTCCACTTGGGATCCCTATGCTATAAGTCATACCATTACCCATGTTGGCTTGTGGTAAATGTTGTTAAAGCATCGCAACAGGTAGCTCACGAACTGGTCCTTAAGTGTCATGAGTATAATTAGCAAAACCATGTACTCACAACTCACCTTAGTCAAATTTTAGTAGAATTAATCATGAATCAATTCACATGTAAATGATTAATCATATAAACCAGCATTAAGATACAAGTAGCATTTAATGAGCATAATTAAGTGACACTAGTTTCTAAGCAGGGCTAAGCAATCCTAAGAACTTCAGTTAAACTATAATAAAGATTCATACTGGTCAAATTATTAGTCCCAAGGTAATCAAGGAATGGGATAACGCAACAGGAGGTAATACAAGCAGGTTAATACTCTTCCCGGAGACATTCTAAAATACATGCACATTTGAAAGAAGTAATAACTTTAAACGAGGGTCCAATCATGTTTGAAGAATGGATTTAGATGACTTGCCGTGCTGCATAGGAAGAAAAACATGAGCTTCCTCAATAAAAACGGGCTCCACAGGGACTTCAAAAACTACACATCAAAGCAATTAATTACAATCAGTATAGAAGATCACTCTTAACATGTGTGAAAGTATTTTTATTGTGTAGAGCTCATTTAGAAAAATTATGCAATTTGAATGGTGAAATTTGGAGTTAAAATGAATTAGTTATGAATTTTTAAAGGTTCCAGTACTATTCTGGATTTTTAGAAAATAAAACAGAATTATGACGCAATGAAGAATTATTTTTCTAAAGAAAAATCGAATTTCTGGTGTTACCAGGGGCTACAGGCACACGCGTTGCGTTGGCCACATGACAGCCACGAGGAATCCATGTGAGCGATGGTAGTAACACTGGCGCTAACGTGGCGTTGACACAGAGCCCACGTCAGTGCCACACCGGGGCAGCGAGCGGTGGTGGCACGGGGATCGAGGGTCACCAGCGAATGGCAGCCTAGCAGCCAATGAAGAGGGTAGGAATGGGACTAGCAAGACACAGGGAACTCACTGGAGGCAATGGCAATGAGCGACGGTGACGGGAGCTACTGGCAGCGAGGGTTTGATGGAGGGGCGGCTCGTGTCGATGGCAGGGACCAGGCTCCAGCGGGCGGCGGGCTTGGTTTAGGCACTACCGAGTGTTGGCAGGTGATGGAGGAGACAATGATGGTGATGGCGAGGTCCAGCGGGCACTGGATCGGCAGGAAGCGATGGCCAGAGGCGAGCAGAGGCGGCGAAGGTGCGGGTGCACATGGCGACGGTGGAGGGGACAGCTATGGTGACGGCTATGGTTAGGAACTAGTGGAGAGGAACTCGAGGGGCTTTTATAGCGACGGCCGGACGAGGTCAGCACGGATACGGTGGTGTGGCAAGTTTGGAGTCGGTCGGTGGTAGAGATCACGGTGGAGGTGGTTACAGGCCTAGGCTAGGCTCGGATCCATCGAGGAAAGGTCAGGGAGAGGCAGCGGCGCCAATGGTGGGCTCAGATTGGGTCCAGGGGCACGGCGGCGCTGGATTGTGTGGCGGTGACATGGCTAGGGCGCGGCAGATGGTTGGGGATGGGACTGACCGGTGCGAGGGGTAGCTGGACCTGCGGGGCGGCTAGGCTGGCGGGGCACAAGTGCTAGGACGAGGCGGGGCAGCTAGCACAGTAACAGGCCAGCTTTGGTTGGCCCGACTAGAAGGAAGGATTATTTTCAAAAAATATATATTTCCTTTTCCTCTAGAAAATCCTTTTCAAAAATCCTTTTCAAAATCCTTTTCAAAAAAATTAGAAAAATAGTTTTTAGCTTAGAAAAATTCCAAAAAGTTCTAGAAAATCCTTTACATTTTAAGAACTTTTGCAAAAATTTCTAGCAACATTGTATTTAGAAAATTTTCTTCTCCCAAAATTTTCTTTTAGAAAACCCCTTTCTTTTCTTTATTAAAATTCCATTTTCTTTTTCTTTTATTCACAGCTTTTATGATTTTTATTAGTTTGAAAATCTAGGCTGTGACAAACCTACCCCCTTAAATAGAATCTCGATCTCGAGATTCAGAAGCACTTGGGAAAAGGTGTGGATGGATGGCTCTCAATTTATCTTCACGCTCCCAAGTGGTTTCATCTTCCGAATGATTATTCCACTAAACCTTGCAAAACTATATAACTCGATTCCAGGTCCTCCTTTCGCTGACATCTAGAATACGAATAGGTTTCACCACATAAGTCAAATCTTCTTGAAGTTCTATCTACTCGACATCTGCAACTTCAGAGGGAACACACAAACACTTCTTCAATTGAGACACATGGAACACATTGTGAATATCTATCATGGATGGTGGTAAGTCTAATTCATAGGTGACTTCTCCCCTTCGACTGATTACCCATTATGGTGCCACAAAACATGGTGCCAACTTTTCTTTACTCTAAAAATGTTGAACTCCACGTAATGGTGTAACTCTCAAGTATACGAAATCTCCTTCCTCAAAACTGAGGTCTCGACGACGATTGTCGGCATAACTCTTCTGCCTCGACTGAGCAACTTTTAACTGATCCTGAATGATCCTTACCTTCCTTTTGGCTTCTCTTAGGATATCCGTACCAAAGACTTCATCTTATCCGATTTGATTTCAAAACAATGGCGTTCTACACTTCATTCCATACAAAGCTTCAAACGGGGACATCTGAAGACTAGCTTGGTAACTATTGTTATAGGAAAATTCAGCATAGGACAGGTTCTTGTCCCATGATCCTCCAAAATCTAGTGCACAAGCTCTCAATATATCCTCTAGAATCTGATTCACTCTTTTTGTTTGACCATTTGTCTGTGGCTGATAAGTCGTATCGAAATTCCGGAGAGTACCCAATTCTTCTTGCAACATCTGTCAAAACTTAGATGTAAACTAACTTCCTCTGTCTGACACGATTCTTTTAGGTACTCCATGCAACAAACAATTCGAGCCATATATATTTCTGCCAATCTACTACTGGTATAGGAATCATACCCTGGGGTGGTTCTCGGTAATCCAGTTATAAAATCTGTTGGGGGAAATTACCTTACCCTAACAGGGCTCTAATAATAGCAGTTACGAAGTCCTCTTCGAAGGAGCAGGCCAACGCCTCGTTAAAGGCTATCTTGGAGCCCCTTGCGGGCCGATGGCCCGAAGCCATCTAGCAAAGCCGAAGCCCCCTTCGCCTGCATGGTGCGGAGCATCCAAACCGCCTGACGGTGACTTAAAAACCACGGCTTTCTTGTCCCCTCTGACAAGACGTGTGTTTGGGTCCATTCACACGGAGGGTTACTAAACTATCCCTATATAAATTCATTGTTCACGCTGTAATAGTCAGTTGGGTGTAGGGGGTAACTTTGTATTACTCTATTGTAACTGTGTCTATAAATACCCTTCCCTTTGCGGGGTAGAGGGGATCGAACCCTTAAGTGATAATTTATACAACTCTGGTTCGAAGGCTATTATCCGCTTCGGAGGCTTCAGGCTCTGTTCGAACCCCTATAAACTATCGAGAACCCTTCGAGGTTTTAACACTCAAACCTGTTGCGTATTTTTATATTACGCCAATAGTTGGCGCCGTCCGTGGGGATCCTAGTTTAAGACTAGCCTCTCTACCACCAACCTTCGGGCCATGCCTCTGAAGAAAAGCAAGAGCACAGCCCCTACTTGAAGGTCCCTTCGAGTAGCACAGGCCTCGCTACACCCGGAATTTCCACCTCCCGAGTCCAGTGCACGAGACCTGCCAGATCTAGAAGGACCCCCAGTGGTGGGTTTAGGCTCAAGGCCTGCGGAACTCACCGCTGGCCTTCATGACACAAATGTCCCCCTGGATGTTGCGGAGCAGGCCACTGGCCTCCCAACGGAGGGAACCCTCCCTAGGGTCGAGGAGCACACTTGGTCCCCCCTTCTGCTAATAACTCTGTACCTAGAGGCCTAGCAATGGCACCCTTCACGTCTGCCCCGCCAGGGGTCATAGGGCCTCAAAGCATGAGGCCTCCGCCCCTGAGGGCGCTGCGGACTGACTACATTCAGTCACAAGACCTAGGGCCAGACTTCGGAGGAAGCGGGGCCGCTAGTGATGCGTAGGCCTCCGAGCTGGCCTCGCTCAAAGCTGAAGTCATGAGGTGGTGGCAAACTGTGGCTAGCCAGGTCCGCACTGCCGAAGACCCTCCAAGGGCACCAGTCATCGTCACTTTAAGTGACCATGGCGAGCAGGAGCCCCAAGAGTGGAGGCAGAACGCCTCTTTTGATGAAGGGTCACTGCTGCATCAAGACTTACAGATGGTGTGCTTCTACTCGAAGTTTCGAGCAGTGAAGCTACCCAAGTACTTCGGGGACTCAGACCCCGACGAATTCATCCGCTCCTACGCCCTCGCTATTGAAGCCAGCGGAGGCGCAAGAGATACCATGGCGAAGTGCTTCACTTTGGCCCTCGAAGGGATAGCCCTTCGATAGTTCTGGTCCCTTAAGCCTGGCTCCGTAAGGTTATGGGAGCACCTACACAAGAAATTAATGAATAATTTTCAAGGGACCTTCGTGGTGCCTATGTCAACCAGAAGCCTGTTCCAAGTGAAGCAGCATCCCGGAGAGACACTGTGGCAATATTCTCAATGTTTCACCTTTATGAAGTCCTAGATAAAAGGCCTTTCCATGTCGTCGGTGGTCAATGCTGCTCACGAAGGGGTAACCAATCTAGGCCTCCTAGACAAGCTTCATAGGAAGACTATATCTTCGGTGGCCTAGCTTATGACGTACTTTGAAGAATATGCTCGCTCTGAAGAAGGCCAGCTCCGGAGAACCACCACCGCCGCTCAAGCCCAAGTCCCTAAAGTCCGGGCCCTGAGCCCCCCGAAGCTGGTGTACGCAGAGCACCGGCCTTTAGAATGAAGGCGAAGTCGGAAGCATTTCTGTAACGAAGTGCTAAATATTATCAGGCCAAGGGCTCCGAAGTTCCAGCAAGGTCAAAGAAGGGGACGAGGGTCCAGAGCGACGCCATCAGCGGGACCCTTCGTCCTGGGCCAGTCCTACTTCTGCAACATCCACGGTGAAAACTAGAGCCACAACACTGACACTTGCAAGGCTATACTGGTCTTGCGAGGGGAGTACCTCAAGCAAACTAGTGGTCGAGGGACAATAGATCGAGGCCCAAAGCTGCGAGCCCCGAGCACGTCCAAGCCATAGGCCGTGACGAGGCCAATGAAGCCCCACCTTGAATCCTAGTGGCAAATTTGATGCCACCTCTGAAGGTTGAAGACGGGCCCAGACCTCAAAAGAGGGTAGTTTTACCCATCTCAGGTGGTGGAGCCCTGGAAAATTTATCCAAGCGACAGTGGCAAGATTATGTTCACGAAGTAGGGCATATTAGAACCACAGCATCAGCGTCCATGATGCCAGAGTGGGTTCATGTGCCCATCTCTTTTTCGGCCAAAGATGCTGTCGGAGTCAAGTTCCCTCATGTAGATCCCCTCGTCATCTTCGCCGATATAGCAGGCACCGAAGTGCGCCACGTGCTCATTGACGGAGGGAGCTCGGCGGATATTATCTTCTCTCATGCCTTCAACCAACTATGCATCCCTTGCAAACATCTTCTTCTGGCTGCGAGGCCCTTGCAAGGCTTCACTGGCCCTCCTCGAAGCAATAGGCTAGATCGGCCTCGAAGTCACCTTCGGCCAAGGAACCCTTGCAAGGTCAGAAGAGGTCATCTTCGATGTTGTCAATGCCCCGTATGCCTACAACGCCATCTTCAAGAGGGATACGTTAAATCAGTTCGGTGCCATAGCACACCATAACTACCTCTACATGAAGCTGCCCACGTAGGGAGTACTCACCGTGCTAGGTGATCAAAGTGTGGCACGAAGGGTCGAGTACGGCCATACAGCCCCCTTCGAATCTCGCCAAGTGCACATTGTGCAATTCCAGCCTGAAGCCATAGGCCAGCCACCTGAATCCTTCAAGAAGTCCTCAATCAAACCCCGTCCAGACAGAGAGGTACTGACCAAGACACTCATCGAAGGAGGGCTCGAGTACCCCATCTAGTTCAGAGGGGGCCTGACTTCGGACGAGCTGGCTTCGCCGGAGGACACGATTCGAAGCAACCTCAACATCTTCGCTTGGTCAGACGAAGATATCCCGGGGGTCGATCGAAGAATTATCGAGCACTCCCTACTGGTGAACCCTAGGGCGAGGCCAGTGCGCTAGGGGCTGCGAAAGCTATCAGCCAAACACGTAGGTCTAGTGAAGGTAGAGGTGAACAAGCTGCTTTAGGCAGGGATCATACGAGAAGTCAGCCACATGGAGTGGTTGTCGAACCCCGTCTTTATAAAAAAGAGAATACAGGAAAATAGCGGATGTGTATTGACTTCACTTCGCTAAATAAAATATGCCCCCGTGACCCGTACCCCATGCCTTGTATTGATCAGCTCATCAACTCCACTGTGGGCTCCAAGCTATTAAGTTTCCTCGACACCTACTCCAGATATCATCAAGTCTAGTTGAAATGTTGAGGCCTACATAGATGATATTGTAATAAAAAGTGCGAAAAAGCACGAGCATAGCGTAGACTTGGCAGACATCTTCGAAAGCCTTCAAAGGGTAGGCATCCATTTGAATCTCAAAAATTGTATTTTCAGAGCCTGGGCCAGAAAGCTGCTAGGGTACCTCATTTCTAATCAAGGTATAGAGGCTAGTCCCACCCAGATTAGCACATTGCAACGAATGGCTCCACCTAAAAATTTAAAATAGGTACATAAGCTTGTAGGTCGCCTTGCAATTCTCAGCCGTTTTCTTGCGTGGTCCACTGAACGAAGCCTACCGATCTTTAAAGCACTAAAAGGATCAGATGTCTTCACATGGATGCCCAAATGCTAGAAGAGCTTTGACGACATCAAGGAGTACCTCGCTGATCTAGCAACCCTCACAACACCTCTCCCGGAGGATACATTGTTGTTGTACCTCGCAGCAACAGCCTTCACCGTTAGCGCAGTCCTCATTCACGAGGCAGACTTCGAAGAGAAGCTGGTTTAGAGGATGGTATATTTTGTTTTCGAGGCCCTCTCCGGAGCAAAAACGAGGTATATGGAGCTTGAAAAAATCGCTTACTCCCTCGTAATGGCTTCGAGGAATTTGCGGCATTATTTGCTCGCACACAATGTTATTGTGCCGATGTCATATCCCCTCAGAGATATGATCCGAAACAACGATTCCACTGGAAGGATAGGGAAGTGGGCAGTTGAATTAGCACCCTTCAGTATACATTTCACTGCCCGCACCGCGATCAAATCACAATTGATTGTAGATTTCGACGCAGAGTGGACCCCTCCAGCAATCTGGTCACCTAAAACATCCAGCGAAGGTATTTGGACTATCTATTCTGACGGAGCCTATCAGGCCTCTAGAGCAGGTGCATGAGTTGTCATAATTTCACCCTCTGGACAAAAAGCATTGTACTCTGTTAGATTAAATTTTAAAGCTACAAATAATGTGGTTGAGTACGAAGGCGTCTTGTTAGGTCTTCTCAAGGCATGAGCCCTAGGTGCTGCCAGGGTACTTGTAAAAACAGACTCTCAGATTGTCGCTAGGCATGTAGATAAGAGCTTTCAAGCTCAACATCCAAACCTCGCCCAATATCTATCCAAGGTGTGCAAGGCGGAGCTCGCATTTAAAGGTATTTCTATCAGGAGCATTCCGAGGGGCGAAAACCAGCAAGCAGACTCCCTCGCCAAGGCCACCATCGGAGGCCAAGAACTCCTAGTCGGAGCATTCTACGAAGAGCTGTCTGCCCTTTCGGTAGTGAAGCCATCGTTGAGCGAAGTACTTTGTGTTCAAACCGATGACTGGCAAAGTCCAATCATTGATATGATCTAAGATAAAAGTGCTTTAGCTGAAGGCCCTGAGCTCTTAAGACTGCAACACAGGCTCCGGTGCTACCACCTCATCGATGGACTGTTATACAAGTCTGGTGTTTGCGTGCCTTTGTTGTGCTGCATTTCAAGAGACGAAGGGCAAGAAATACTTTGAGGCATCCACGAGGGTCTTTGCAAAAGCCATCTCGCACCATGGGCGCTTGCAGGCAAGACTCTTCGTCAAGGCCAGTGCTAGCCCATGATAATGGCTGATGCTGAAGCCCTTGTTCACACTTGCCAAGGATGCTAGTGGATGGGGAGGCGGAGTCATCGACCAACCACTCCGCTGCAAAGTCATAGCTCTAGTATGGCCGCTTGCCCGATGGGACATGGACCTCATTGGACTGTTCCCGCCAGCCAAAGTTAACTTGAAGTTCGCAGTGGTGGCCGTTGAGTACTTTTCGAAGTGGGTTGAAGCTGAACCCCTCACCGCAATAACTTCGAAAAACATCCAGAAGTTCTTTTGGCAAAATATAATTTGCAGGTTCAGAGTACCCAAGTAGCTCACAATCGACAACGGCACTCAGTTTGATGTGGAACCCTTCAAAGAATTATATGAAGGCCTCGGCATCGAATTGTCCTTTGCTGCAGTTAGGCATCCACAATCCAATGGAGCTATGGAAAGGGCCAATGGTAACATTCTGTCCGGCCTCAACCGCCGGATTGTGGGTCTCGCTAAGGGGTTGTGGGTTGATGAGCTACCCAAAATCTTATGGTCAATTCGAACCACCCAAGCTCGATCCACAGGGTTCACTCCGTTCAGCTTACTGTTCAGCGATGAGGCTATGACCCTAATGGAGCTAAAAGGGGGCTCGCTACGGACATTAATGCCAGAAGACTATATGGAACGAGAGACTTCGCTGATCTCTCTGAAGAAACAAGGCTTCAGGCCATTGCAAATCTAACGAAGTACTGAGACCAGACGAAGATATGGTATGACCCAAAGATGAAGCCCAATGTCTTACAACCCGGGCATCTAGTACTCCGAAGTGTCCTGGCACCTGAAAAGTTGAGCAACAAATGGGAAGGCCCATACATTGTACTCCGCTCAAATTGGCCGGGTTCATTCAGACTGAGCACTCTCGAAGGGGAAGAATTAAAGCATAGTTGGCATGCAGAGCATCTTCGGCGATATTATGCTTCATTGTACTTTGAGTACCTGTGCAGAGGTCCCCTCGAATAAAGCTGACAAGATGCTAGTTCGTCACAAAGGTAGTCCAAACCCCCCTCGAGGATAAGGTCCGCATTTTACTTACCTTCAACCGTACTATTGTGGCGATGGACACATCGTGACAATAATATGGCTGCGAAGGCTAGGTTCTATGAGTACTTATTTCCGTTACCCGAAGCCACCGGCTCGGCGTGAGACAAATTAAGTCTAACATGCCAAAGTGTGCACCGCACACTGCCGTGAAGCCCGAAGCTTAATGTTCGAGGGTCACTCCCCGAGTATAGCTAACGGTACTGACTTTGGGCCCCGTTCTGGACCCTAAAAATTTTGGTGCAATCCGCTCCACCATTATCGCTGCAAAGTGCCTCCGGGCCCGGAGCGGTAAAAACAAATAAATAAGGATTCCGAGTAAAAACTCAAAGCATCCCCCATAGGTCCGAAGCGACTAAAAATTCGAAGCCACATGGCCAAACACATCCCTTCGCATATATGACACGGACCGACGTTGCTTTAATATTGCCCACACCAGCTTTTCACTGAGGTTGATAACTGCCACGTGCAAGGAGAGACCAACAACTATACATTCATTCGGGCTATGCTTCGACATAGGCCTATACTTCGAATTCAAACGAAGTAAAAATTACATATGCGAAGTCATGACAAAACAAAATTTTATTCACACGAAATCAAAATTACAAATGCGAAGTACATTGAGACACTTCGATTACAAATATTATGAGAAAGCGCTATCAAAACCAAACAACCAGCTGGCACGCGTCGCTGAAAAAGTAGACCCTCGTTTCTTATTAATCTTTTTAGCATGAGGGTCTACTTGGCTCGAGGAGCCTTCGCCGCTGCGCGAACGTCCCCACTGTCGCAGCTCGAAGGGTCCATCGCTCCTCCTAGAGGTCGACCCAAGACCGAGTCGTAGGTGGCTCTGAGTCAACAGCCAAAAAGTCAAGAGCTTCGTCATTGCTCACATTTGGCATGTTCTAAGGCTGGACCCCTCTGGCCTCAGGGATGACTTCGTCAAAATCATCTAAGTCAGGGGAGGAAGATGAGCTATGATGGGCTCTACCTTCACGGGGGCTAATAGCTCTTGAGCAACGTCGGGTATAACTTCGCCCACAGGGCCATGTGGTATTTTGAACCGAGGGCGGCCTTTGGTCCTAGCTACTTCGAACACTACCCACTGATGACGAAGCACCTCCAAGGCCTCGAGTGCCTCGACATCAGTATCGACACTTGTAGCTTGAGCCAGAACAAGTTCAAAATGCCTCCGCATTTCATTAATAACTTGGTGTAAATTTACATTACAGTGCTACCACTAAGCATTACAGGGAGGCCTAAAAATCTACACCTTCGGAGGAGGAGGGTTCGGTCCAGCAGGTGGAGAGTGCTGCCCCGCGCGCCGGTGATGGATAGCCTATTGAAGCTCGAGGGCTGCCTCCCGCGCTTGGGCCTTCCAATGCTCCTAAAGCGGATGCCAGGCTGTGGCAACCTTCGGAGCAGGTCAAATCAACAGGGGGCCGCCAAAGTCCACCTTTCCGACGGAGGTCGCCGCCGTGAGGTGTTGGCACCCAGCTTCATGAAGCATTTGGAGGACCCCTTGGCCGGCCACCCTCCCCGCCGTCTGAGCAAAGCCCACTAGGGTGTTCTTCGTAATATGGGCGGTGGCCTGGAGGAAACCAAGGCGGAGCCGGATGGGGTCCCTAGCGTCAAAAGTGGACGTCCGGCATTCGGTCCCTAGACGCTCCAAAACGCCACTAAGTGTGGCGATGGCCTTGTCCGCCTCTTGGGTAGCTTTGGCCCTTTTGGCTTCCAAGGCCTGGTTAGCAGCGCGAAACTGCTCGACTTCAGCCTTTGGGGACTTATTGGCCTGCCGGAGCTCTTCGGCCTTCGAGGCCACCACCACTCTAGCTTCGCGCTCCTGTTGGGCTTCGGCCCTCAGCGCCTCAACGGCTGCTTTGGCCTGGTGATGACGTTGAGTGGCCTCCGAAGCTTGCTGCCGAAGGTTCTAGATATCCCTCGCAATGAGGTCCTCCTGGCGGTCCATGACGAGGGTGGCTCCATGCAGCAGAGCGAAAGCCTGTGACAGGAGGGAGTTGTTAGAAACAAAGAAAAAATGCAAGGGGCTAGTGAACCAGGCTTCGGCTTTGTTACCTGGAGCAGAGCCTCTTCGGAAGCTATGGCGAGGTCCCCGTGGTGGTAGCGGCCCATCTCCGCTACTAGGTCGCTGCTTGCTAGGCCCTCGTTGCCCCGAAGGAACTGGGTCACCATGTCCCCGACTGGTGCCCCCGATGAGATGAAGGGCTGCAACAAAGGGACCCTGCTCATCGGCCCCTCAGGAGTTGGGCTTCGGTCGATGACCTTGACCCAACAGTTGATGGAGCCAGATGGGCCGCCTCGTCACCATCATCATCAGTGGAGTAGCCCTTGTTGGGCTCCTCGCTGCCCTCTTCGCTGCTGCTGCTGCTCGACCCCTCCGCGTCGTCAGCCACCTTGGTGGCTTCGTCTTGGTTGGTGCCAAGGTCCACCTCGTCGTCAGATGCAACATCTGCAAAAGAAAAGCTAAGTCAAGAGCTAGCTAATGACGAAGGCTACAAAGAAGCCCGTATCACCAAATACCTTGGACTTCTCCTATCATCGGAGAGAGGTCTGGGCAGTCCGAGGGGACGAAGAGATCATCCCAGTCTATCTCCAGCTGGATAGGTGGAGCCACCGGCTCTGACTCCTGGTCCACGCTCGGAGGAACCTCTTCGGGCTCCACTTGGAGGGCTAGTCTTCGGGGCGGCAGTGGCCTCACCTCCGAGGCTCTGGCTACCAACACCACGGGCGAGGGTCCGGACGGCTATCCAGAGCCTATCGAGCCCCACTAACGCTGTGGCAATGAACCCTGTGGCTCCTCAACATCATCCATCCTCTTCCTTTTCCCATCCGAAGGGGTGGGATCACGGAGCTCCGGAAGCTCTGACACCTCACCGGCGCCAAGCTAGACCCATACCCGGTTGTACCTCTCCTAGGATCTGACCATGGCAAGGCACCGGCTCCTCTCGTTCATGGTCGGAGCACCCACGACGTGCTCTGCCGCCTTGACCGCCTCCTCGCTTGGCTGGGGTTCAAAGAAACGAAATGGTGAAAATCATGAGCAAAATTGCTTGAGGTGCAAAGGGTTAGGGCTTTGGTGCCTCACCGGTGAACTCTGAAGGGATCTCCTTCAACTCACCTGGTGCGGAGTCCAAAAAAAGGCCCTTCGGCCATCTGAGCCCAAGGGGGCTGATTTGGAGGGTGATGAACTCCTCCGCGAGGTTCATCATGCTCATCCTTTGGGCCACCATCTGCAAGAGTTGGACCCTCAACTTGATGATGGTTGAGTCTGTTGTCACTTGAGCTTGGTGACAGAACGAGATGAGGGCATTGGTGCTGTGAAGGGGGAGTCCACTCTGACAGACATATAGAACTAGTTTTCGTTCCACATCGAGTACCACCTGTAAATTCGAAGCCCTCACCGGGAAGGAGTCATTGAACTCCTAGAGGAGCTAGAAGTTGATGCTGCCCAAGGTCAGGGCCCTAACGACTCCGTCCTCGTAGGTTCGCCTCTTAGGTTGGCAGCTCGCATCATGTAGGGCCACGAAAACATCTGCGTGGCCCTCACACCCCTCCGCCCTCATGGCCCACTCGTAGGCATCATTGGTGGACTCTAGCATAGACTTGGTCTTCTTTAGCTCCAAAGTCTGCTCAAATTTCTTCGTTGGAGGTCGGAGGTCATGTGGCCCATAGTGCTTCGGGACAACCATCGAAGTCACCGCCGCTACGAGCTTCGTAAGCGAGGGGCTGAGAGCTCAGCGTGGGGCGAGATTTGAAGCAAAGGCAGAAGAATGCTGGTGCATGTAAATGAGCCCCAGGGCTTAAGGGGGCTTATATAGGCGGTAAAAGGAGCGCGGCACTCCGCCCAGAGCCGTTTCCTACCACCCCGCATGCGTCTTCTGGAGTCTATGATTGGTAGGGCCAAGGTAAAATAGGGCTGGGCGCCTCGACCAGGCGATGGTTCGTTTCAAGGCAGTTGGCCACGCTCAGCATCGTTTGGAGTTCCGACGGTATCCCATCAAGTTATGTCGGTCATTGAATGCTCAAGGTTCGTTTGGTCCTAGCCTTGGGCTCCGAAGGGAGCAGCTCGAAGGTGTTATTTGTCGAAGGCGCACTTTACCCCTTCGATAGAAGGGCTATGTATGAGGGGCTACTGTTGGGAGAAATTACTTTACCCTAACAGGGCTCTAATAACAACAGCTACGAAGTCCCCTTCGAACGAGCAGGCCAACGCCTCGTTAAAGGCTATCTCGGAGCCCCTTGCAGGCTGATGGCCCGAAGCCATTCTGCATGGTGCAGAGCATCCAAACAGCCTGACGGTGACTTCAAAACCACGACTTTCTTGTCCCCTCCGACAAGATGTGTGTTTGGGTCCGTTCACAAGGAGGGTTACTAAACTACCCCTATGTAAATGCACTGTTCATGCTGTAATAGTCAGTTGGGTGTAGGGGATAACTTCGTATTACCCTGTTGTAACTGTGCCTATAAATACCCTTCCCTTTGCGGGGTAGAGGGGATCGAACCCTGAAGTGATAATTTATACAACTCTGGTTCGAAGGCTATTAGCCGCTTTAGAGGCCTCGGGCTCTGTTCGAACCCCTATAAACTATCTAGAACCCTTCGAGGTTTTAACACTCAAACCTGTTGCGTATTTCTATATTACGCCAACAAAATCCATTCTAACTTCTTCCCACTTCCATTCGGGCACTCTTAAGGTTGGAGCAATCCTACAGGCCTCTGATGCTCTACTTTCACTCTTTGGCACACATCACATATTGCTACATACTCTGCTATCTCTCGACACATACTAGGCCACCAAAACTTCTCTCAAAGGCCTTGATATATCTTTGTGCTCCTAGGATGAATAGAATACTAGGTCTTATGGGCTTCACGAAGTATTAGATACTTCAACTCCTTCCTATCCGGTACACAAATATGATCTCCATACCATAAGGTCCCGTGTTCATCCTCAACAAACTTGCGAGATTCCCCTTGTTTCATGTTCTCCTTGACCTCTAAAATGTACAGAGAATCCACTTGTGCTTCACGGATTTGATCTAGCAGTGAAGGCTAAGCTTCTAAAGCTGCTACGAACCCACTTGGAACAACATTCAAACTTAGCTTCTCAAACTCCTGCAGCAATTTCGAGGGTACTTCTTCAACTAAAATAGCATTCCCATAGCTCTTGCAACTAAGGGTATATGCTACGACATTAGCCTTAGTGGGATGATACTGTATATTGACATCATAATCCTTGACTAACTCAAGCTATCTTCTTTGCCGAAGGTTTAAATCTGGTTGGATCAAAATATATCTCAAACTTTTATGATCCGTAAAGATCTCTATCCGACTCCCAATGAGATAATGTCGCTAAATCTTTAGAGCATGAACCATAAAGCCATCTCTAAATCATGGGTAGAATAATTTAACTCATGGGGTCTTAACTGCTAGGAGACATAGGCACTACCTTCCCTTCTTGCATCAATACACGTCCTAAACCTCGACAGGATGCATCACAGTAAACATGGAAATCTCCTTTAGGATCTGGTAAAATTAGCACTAGGACCTATACTAGTCGCTTCTTTAATTCTATAAAGCTTTCTTCACACTCCGACGTCCAAACAAACTTCTCATCGTTCTGAAGCAACTCAGTCATAGGCTTGGCTATCTTCGAGAAATTTTCAATGAACCAACGGTAACAACCCACAAGTCTAAGAAAACTCCTTATCTTGGTAGTATTCTTAGCTTGCACCCAATCAGTAACTGCTTTGACCGTACACAGGTCAATGGCAACTCTTGCGGAGGTGGTGATATCTCGCAAAATCTTCACTTCCTTCAACCAAAACTCACACTTACTAAACATGGCATATAACTGATGCTCCCTCAACTTTTGTAGTGCTATGTGTAAGTGCACTGCATGGTCTTCCTCCGTCTTGGAGTAGATGAGAATATTATCGATGAATACTACTATAAACTTATCCAAATACTCCATAAAAACACTATTCATCAGGTTCATAAAGAAAGCAGGGGCATTGGTTAATCCAAAGGACATCACAAGATACTCATCCATAATGGGTTGTGAAGGGTGTCTTGGGAATATCTTCTTCTCGAATTCTCAGTTAATGGTACCCTGACCGAAGATCTATCTTGGAGAAAACTGATGCTCCTTGCAACTGATCAAACAAGTTATCAATCTGAGGGAGGGGATATTTATTCTTAATAGTGACTTCATTTAAAGCTCAATAGTCAATACACATTCTCTTAGTCTTATCTTTCTGTTGGGGAATGGGGAGGCTATGCTAGCGGTAAATTCAAAATTTTCTACCCTATTCACCTAGGAACTATGCGTGTAATAGGATCATAGATCATTACCTCTAGCCATAAGACACGCTAGGACAGCGGAAGTAGAGTTTCGTCTGTTAATCGATGATGAAGACGACATAGTCCAGCGATCTCCACGGGAAGATCAGCACCACGTAGCAGCGGTGCCTCTACGGTATCCACACATACAAGGATGGGATCACCTCACGCCAGTATGCTAGTACCACACGGGAAGTTAGGAGAGAGATGGCCACAACCGGTGTAGCCAGGAGAGGTGGCGGCTATGGTTAGGTCGAAGCAACAGCCAACAGTAGTGGCAGCGGCCTTTTTGAGCTAGCCCCTCCTCTCCTTATATAGTGCCCTCTCATGGGCCTTTAATCAGTATTAAAGTTCAACATATCTAATCTATTCGTCTGGCTCAGAAGTTCTGGTCGACGCCCAGAACTTCCGAAAATAACATTCTATATCGAATTTATTCCGACGTGGAACTTCTGGTCCAACCGAAACTTCCGGTTCGTCCAGAATTCACTTTTCAGTCAGGCCCAGAACTTTTGGTCAAACCGAAACTTTCGGTTCCTCCAGAAACTCAAACTGGGGCTGGCCTGGAACTTTCAGTCTAACTAGAACTTCTGGATGCTCCAGAACACAGAACTTCTGGCCTCAAGCTAGAACTTCTAGTTCTCCCAGAATTCTCTTGGGCATATTTCCATCAATCTCCCACTTGCACAAGAGTCAATTCTTGCAAGCTTTAAATCCCATCCCCTTAAACGTGTGACCCGATAGGTTCATATGCAAACGGCCGCTACCAGGAAACCCTTTCTGGATCGCAAATCAATAGCGGTACCTAGCAGCACATATTGACCCCCGAAAGCATACAAAATCAAAATCATATTTTCTGAACCTTGATATACTCACGTACCAATCTTTTTAACACACGACATTAGTCAAGCTCAAGATGAGATTCATGCCACCCTTGTGATAGCTCGACACTTCACTCGATCAAGTAGTGGATTAATCAGGATTAACTCTTTAATCATAGTGTCATGGCCATGCACTTTTTCAATCCAACTATCTCGAGGGGCCAGAGACGTCTCTCCTGTTATTTCGGAGGGGTCAATTCCGTCTTGACCGCTCACATCCCACGATATGTTTCATAACACACCCGAAAGCAACCTTTATAACTACCCAGTTATGGAATAGCTTTTGGAAGCCCCTAAGTGTGTCACTACACATTCTAGAATTAATGATGATCTCAGGTCTAAGGATTCTGTAGATACAGTATTTGAGAACAAATGATGGCACATTCAAAATAACAATCCCAGCAGTATCTCAAAGTAGGTATGTCTAACACCATGTTCACTAACATGAGTCCACATCACTGATTTAACATCGCTATGTCTATGATCCACCAAACATAATCATCAATCAGATAGATGTGCTAATCTATAAATCATCATTGTCCCACAGGACGATATGAGATTAGGGATCATTTAGAATAACATCATTATAAAATAAAGAGTTTCACAAACAAGTCACATACTTACTGATCAATGTAAAAGACAATTATTCAAGGAACAAGGTAACCAATTATCCAAATGTACGTTAGCATAGACAGGACACTTTCTCTCACGTACACTAGACTCAATCGCGTAAGTATCTAATACCCATAGAGCTCAAGTGCGCCTCATGCTTGAGCTGTGAGAGAGGCTTTGTCAATGGATCGGCAATATCTAAATCCGTGTGCACCTTGTATATCTTTATATCATCTCTATCTATGATCTCTCGGATGAGGTGATAGAGCCACAGTATATGCTTGGACTTCTGGTACAACCTAGGCTCCTTGGCTTGCGCAATGGCACCACTATTTTCACAATAGAGGTCCACTGGACTGGACGCACTAGGGACAACTCCCAGCTCAGAAACAAATTTTCTGATCCAAACAGCCTCATTCATAGCTTCAGAAGCTACAATATACTCGGCCTCTGTTGTTGAATTCTGCATATTGAATCGTTTCAATACCTTATCAATGCACATGTTTTGGCTTAATCCAATTAGCCTTCTCGATCTATCTCTATAGATCCTTATGCCCAATATGTATGCTGCCTCTCCAAGATGTTTCATTGAGAAACTTGTTCGCAATAAAGATTTAATAGCATCAAACATTGGAATATCATTTCTGATCAACAATATATCATCTACATATAAGACTAGAAATATAAGTGCGCTCCTACTAGCCTTTTTGTAAATACAAGGCTCTTCTTCATTCTTGATGAAACCAAATCCTTTGATCACTTCATCAAAATAAAGATTCCAACTCCGAGAAGCTTGCTTCAGCCCATAAATATACCTTTGAAGCCTGCAAACTTTCCCAGCATTCTTTGGATCATCAAAACCTTCAGGCTATGTCATGTACACATCCTCACTTAGGTTTCCATTAAGGAAAGCTGTTTTCATATCCATTTGCCATATCTCATAGTCATAATATACGGCAATTGCTAGGATAATCCGGATAGACTTTAGCATTGCGACGGGTGAAAACGTTTCATCACAATCAAAACCTTGAATCTGCCTGAAACCTTTCGCCAACAATCGTGCCTTATAGATGTGAACATTTCCATCAATGTCTATCTTTTTCTTAAAAATCCATTTACACTCAATAGTTTTTACACCATCAGGTGGATCGACCAAGTTCCAAACTTGATTCTCTCGCATGGATTCTACTCGGATCTTATGGCTCCAAGCCATTTCTCAGAATCTGATCCCATCATTGTCCAACAATAATATGTCGCGCTGCCCAGTGGTTAAAAATGCAAACCGCTTGGGCGCATGACTTAACCTCTCCGATCGACATGGGGCTGGTGTCTCGATAACAGGTTCTGCAATGTTTTGCACATCGAGTTGCGGTTCAGTAGGAGCTAAAACACTTTCTAGTTGTTCTCGAACTTCTTTGAGTCGCACCGTGCTCCCACTAACCCCTTTCGAGAGAAACTCTTTCTCAAGAAAGACACCTTTCCGGGCGACAAACACTTTGCCCTCTTCCTGTTTATAAAAGTAATATCCTTTGTTTTCCCTAGGATACCTCACAAAGAAGCATTTATCAGATTTGGGAGTGAACTTATCAGACGTCAAATATTTTACATAGGCCTCACAACCCCATATCTTTATAAAAGAAAACCCGGGACGCTTCCCAGTCCACATCTCATATGGTGTCCTCTCTACAAATTTAGATGGAACTCTGTTTAATGTGAAAACAGTAGTTTCTAGAGCGAATCCCTAAAAGGACAATGAAAGATCAGATTGACTCATCATCGATCGGACCATGTCTAACAAAGTTTGGTTCCTTCGCTCGGACACCCTATTCCATTGAGTTGTGCCTGGTGGAGTTAGCTATGGAACGATTCTAGACTGCTTTAGATGATCAATAAACTCATGGCTCAAATATTCACCTCCACAATCAGATCGCAGAAATTTAATTATCTTGCCTGTATGATTTTGTATCTCATTCTGGAACTCCTTGAACTTTTCAAAGGATTCTGACTTATGCCTCATTAAGTAGATGTAACTAAATCTACTAAAGTCATTAGTAAAAGTAATGAAGTACTGAAAATCACCTCTAGCCGTAGAACTCATTGGTCCACATATATCAGTATGTACAATGGCCTATAATTCATTTGCCCTCTCACTTTGATCAGTGAAAGGCGTCTTAGTCATTTTGCCAAGTAAACAAGACTCACATGTGTCAAACGATTCGAAATAAAATGACTCCAAAAGCCTATCTCTATAGAACTTCTGCATGCGCTTCTCATTTATATAACCTAAACGACAATGCCAAACATAGGTAGGATTCAAATCATTAAGCCGAGGCTTCTTGGTATTAACGCTATAAACATGTGTATCCTCAAGATTCAGAATATATAAGCCATTCAACAATGGACAAACACCATGGAGCATACCATCCAAAAATATCGAACAACACTTGTTCTTTTTTACGAATTCAAAACCGTATTTCTCTAAACATGAAGAATAGATAATATTTCTGCCCAAGGCAGGAATAAAATAACAATTATTTCATTCCAAAACTAATCATGAGGGTAGCGATAAAGAATAAATGCCGACGACCAACATAGCAACTTTTGCACCATTGCTGACGCGGACATCCAACTCGCCTCTTGCACACTTCCTTGTCCTATTCAGTCCCTGCAATAATTTGCAAGTATGAATCATTGATTCCGGTATCAAATACCTATAAATCGTTTAGATGAGTAGCAAGATTAATTTCAATAACATTTATACCTGAAGTAGAAGTCACACTTCCCTTTTTTTCTTGAGTTCTTCTAAGTATAACTTGCAATTCCTCCGCCAATGATCAGTCTTATGGCAGTGGTGGCAAGTGTTAGAAGTAGCAGGGCCAATCTTAGACTTTCTAGCTGGTTTAGACTTAGAGCTCGAGATCACATCTGAAGCTTTAGCATTTCCCTTATGTTTTCTCTTCTTGCTAACCTTCTGAACCATCATCACATGACTAGAATTCTTTTTAATGCTTTCCTCAGCAGTCTTTAGCATTCCATACAATTCAGTCATGCTTTTCTCCATGCTGTTCATATGAAAATTCAAAATGAACATCTCAAATCTCATAGGGAGTGACTGGAGAATCACATCCATGGCCAAATCTTGGTCAAGAGGAAAACCAAGTTTTTCTAAGCTCTCAATGTAACTAATCATCTTGATTACATGAGGATTGACTAGGCTACCTTCCGCCAACCTACACGCAAACAACAACTTTGAGATGTTGTACCTCTTAGTCTGTGCTTGGTTCTCAAACATGCCTTTAAGTCCTACGATCACATCATAGGTATCCTTATCCTCATATTGCTTCTGAAGCTCAAAGGACATACAAGCAAGCATGAGACAGCTGACATCAATTGAATCGTTGGCGTGCTTCTCATAAGCTCACCGATCCACGGCAGATGCATCATCTTTTGGTTCTTTAGGATGGGGCTCCTCTAGAACATATTCCTTTTTCTCTTGTTTGAGAACAATTCTCAAGTTTCTATATTAGTATATAAAGTTTGTTCCAGAAAGTTTTTCTTTTTTGAGAATTGATCGTAAATTAAAAGTGGAAGTATTCTTAGCAGTAGGTGCCATGATCTACAACAAAAATGCAAGATTCAACATTATGCTATATGAATCTTCTATCAAATAAAAGATGCTCTACTAGATGTAAAATGATTGCTTTCCCTCTAACACATAGCGGGATAAGATCCATATTCATCTAACTCCTAGTGAGCTTTGGCATCACTGCTAGAAGATTAGTGACATAGGTAAGTAATAAATTGCTAATCACATCCTATGTGACTCTTGTTCGTCGGGGTGGCATCTAATGCCTCGACACCCAACTCCATGTCCCAAAGCCCAAAACCGTTTTGGCAGACCAATACTATGCATGTGGTTGTCCAACATCCACCCTAACTGATTAAGATAAAAGATGGCACCCTGCTTTAGCAGAGCTACCATGCAATGATCAAAACCTTTGTAGGTGCGATTATTGGAAAGGGTATCAAAGACACTTAAATTTTCGAGGGAAACTATTCTAGCATGGTAACGATGCCTACCCCACACGGAAACATAAAAGAATAGTATCACAGGAACATAAGTAAACATCATAGGCAATCATATTAACTGTGACATAGTATGGTCCTTTTCACATGGTGATCTCCATCTCCATGGTTCTTGTCCTTCGGGTCATCACGCTTCAGGCCTCCATGAACTTGTATCAGTCTATTACATCTAATAGCACTACACTAATTACATGAGCAAAAGCATCACATGTCGACTCGCAGATCGTACAACAGTAGAACAGCCTTGTGCTGCAATTAACCATGACACGCAGGCCATAAAAATTACACGTATGCATCATATATATCATAAGGCCATACTAGTCATAACACTCTCTGCAAAAACAAGTTAGGCGTACAATCTATGCGTGACCAAAAACAAACCCAAAACTTCCAGCTCAAAGGACCGGAACTTCCGGTCGAAGGTCCCGGAACTTTCAACTCAAGGCCAGAATTTCTGAAATCACCCTTCTGTATCGAATTTATTTTGGCCCGAAACTTTCGGGTCACACCCGAAACTTCCAAAAATAACCTTCTGTATCGAAGTTTATTTTGGCACAGAACTTCTGGATCACACACCGGAACTTCCAAAAATAACATTCTGTATCGAATTTATTCTAACCCGAAACTTCTGGTTCGTCCAGAATTCACTTTTTAGGCAGGCCCGGAACTTCCGGTCAAACCAAAACTTTCGGTTCCTCCAGAAACCGAAACGGGGGCTGGCCTAGAACTTCCGGTCTAATCGAAACTTCCGGATGCTCCAGAACCCAGAACTTCCAGCCTCATGCCAGAACTACCGGTTCCCCCAGAATTCTCTTGGACATATTTCCATCACTTTCTTCAAGACAAAAATGATAGGCGCTCCCCAAAGAGAAGTACTTGGCCAAATGTATCCTTTCTCTAATAATTCTTCTACTTGCTTCTTTACTTCTGCTAACTCATTCGGGGCCATCCAATAGGGTCTCTTATGAATTGGGGATGTCCTAGGGACTAGATCTATTCTGAACTCAATATCTCTTTTAGAGGGCATACTAGGTAACTCTTATGGAAAAACATGTTTTTCTTCTCGTCCTTACTAAGCGTGTAGCTGGTAGGATGTAAGTACGTGCCATTATCTCTTAGTTTTGGGTATAGGTCATCTCGTTGTTGCATATCTTGTAGGTCTTATCTTACTTGTAGCGTATCTTTACTTGAGCCATACACACCTAGGAAGCCTAGTAGGTTGATACACAGATTCTTCACGAGGTGCATCACATCAATTAAGTGACGGACCAATAAGCAGCCTTGTATTATAACCTATGATTAACGCCTTAATCACGTCGGTATGACCATGTACTTCCATAATCCATTACATTGAGGGATCTAGAGATATCTCTCCCTTAAGAAGGGGCAAATCCCATCTTGATCACTCACATCCCACTACATGTTTTACGACAGATTCGATGACTACTTTTATAACTACCCAGTTACGGAATAGCGTTTGGTAGTCCCAAAGTAAGCCACTACACATGTTGGGAACCATGAAGATCTCAGGTCAAAGGACTTTACATAAACACTACCGAGACCTACTGATGACACATTAAATCTCGATAGTGTCTCGTAGCGGGTCTATCCCACATATGTTCAACAACATATGTCCATGTTATATAGTTAGTATCTCTATACCCATAATCTATGAGACATGATCATCAATCAATACACATGCCGATCTTAGCCATATCTGTTCCACATATGACTTAAACCAATCAGGGATCATTTAGAAATAGTCACATTATGAGTCTCATGAACAAATCACGCATTTGTTGATCCATAATGACAATCTATTTCAAGGAACAGAACAGTATTTCATAAACATAATATGTCTCATATAACATCTCCATGTTGACTCTAAGGCATAATGCTAACAATCTCCCACACCCAAGAACAAACGGACAATGTGAGCATGCCAATGGGATGATCGTTTAGGGGCTAAAATCTCGAATCTTTGACCCGCTTCAGAAATACGCTAGGAGATGGCTACAAGAACTACCAGCAGTACTCCTAGGGCTTCGCACGTGACCTAACAGAGGAACAGGGCAAACCCCCTTCTTCCACATATATGGGTCCAAGTCAATTCTTCCGGTCGACATGCTACACATGTCCCCTTGGGTCCAGCACTATGAAGAAGATGCAGCAGAACAAACTAGAGCAGAAGACATTGACTCCCTTGAGGAGGCTCGATTAGCAGCTGCAATGCAAATGGACTGTTACCAACAAGCCCTTCGACAGTATCACGACCACAATGTGCAAAGCAAAAGTTTCAAGGTCGGTGACTTGGTGCTTCACTGAGTGCAGTCGACCGTTGGTATGCATAAACTTTCCACCCCATGGGAAGGACCGTTCATCGTGGCAGAAGTAACAAGACCCAGGGCCTATTGGCGAATGCGAGAAGATGGACAAGCTGTGCCTCATGGAATATTGAGCACCTCCATCGCTTTTAGGCATAACTTTTCATTGTAACCATCTTTTCTCTGTTTCATCAATAAAGCAGATATGCCCCGGCCTTCATCGACTACGGAGCACTTCTTTGTTGACCTCGCTGAATAATTCCTCCCCAGACATACAACTAGGCTAGGAAAGGGTAAGCTTTATATCTGTACATCCATAGTCGAGCGCCTTTTTTCGCTGACCTCACTGACAACTTCCTCCCCTAGGCATGCAATTGGGCCAGGAAGGGGTAAGCTTTATAGCTATATACCCATAGTCGAGCACCTTTTTTGCCGATCTATGCCAACTTCATCCCTCCTAGGTTGAGTGCTAGTAGGCCGCCGTGCATGCAACCAGGTAGGGGAGAGGGTAGGCTTTTTAGCCGTACACCCGTAGTTATGCATCTTCACCGATCTCACCGACCTCGCTGACTACATCCCTCACTAGGCTAGGCGCCTATCAAGTCACCGGGCATGCAGCCGGTCCAGGGAGAGGGTAAGCTTTATAGTTGTACACCTGTAGTCGTGCCATGCTTCGTCAAGACAAACAATCCAGGTTATATTCTACATCACCGCTTTTTCTGCAAAGGCTCGGCCTCCCTTGAGTCGCCGCAACAACGTCAAGCACCTAGCTCACCATTGTGCCCCCTCAAAGCAGCTTTGGGTCCGGGATAAACAATCGTGTGGGTGATCAAGAGTTGACAGCAACACCCCTCTTGGTGCTCAATCACTCGCCAAGACCCTCGGGAGCTCGAGTCCTTAGCCTTAACCTTGTAGACGCCTTCAAAGGTCACACAACACATAAGGATAGGTTGGCACGTAAAACAACCTTCTAGCCCCGAAGATTATCCGGCTATGCCGGGGGCTCGGGTCCTGATTTCCGCTACATGGATGATTTAAGAATCCAGAATCCCAAAGCTCTCGAAGGCTCATGTGCATGTGGCCCTAAGAGCGACAGAAACTTTGGCGCATAACAAATTCAAGATAAAAAGGATGATTCCACCATCACAACACAAATCTCTCCTTACATAGCAAACCAAGTCTAACTATTTTCTTCTTACAGAGGCTACACTACTTAGGAGAAGAGGATGGTGGTTCCGGGTCCTCGTTAGAAGGGACAATACGAAGACCCATGGCCATCATCATGGCAAGCCCTTCTACCCCTCGATGGAGCGCAAGGGCTTCATCCGGGGACATGCCGGCAGGCAGCCTAGAGGCCAATGGCCTGAGGTTCAACTCGGGATGCAGCGCCAGGACATGGGCCAGGGCATACTCAGCCCCATTGCGTGCTTCATTAGTGGCAAAGACTCGAAGAGGAGCCTCAAGTCCCCCGATCCTCGATGAGAGCTCTTCACTTGACCCGTCCAACCCAGACAGGCCGTCCCTCAAAAGGAAGTAGAGGCGATGGAACATCAGACAGGCTCGACCTACCTTCGACCACAGAACAACCACCTCAGTCTCGAGTTCGGTGATCTGAGCCTCGGACATGGCACGATGCCCTGATCAAAGGAGAAGAAAGCAATGTCAACTTCAAAACATTGCATGCAAAGGTAGAAAAGAAGCAAGCAGAAGGGCATACCATCATGATCAGCGATAGCATTCAACACCAATGCCTTGGCTGTCTTGAAGGCACCTTGCAGCACCTCCATGGCAGATTTGTCAGCTCCCTCATGGGCAGGTGGGTCCTTTATAGTAAGCACCCCCATCACTACCAGCTTGACAATCCCCGCCATAGATGTTGCAGCGTGTCCTGCTGTAGCATCTCTACCAACATCTGGCATGGCAATCAGGGTGGATGATGTTGCAATCACCCCCAAAAGGATGGTGCGCGCTGAGGTCTTGCAAGTCATGCAGAGTCACCCGAGGGTGGAGCACCGAGAGGAATGTTGACGCCCGATGAGTGCTCAAGGCGCGGCGGTCACGAGAAGAACACAACGTTGCCCTGCAGCACGGCCACGTTACACCGTGTGGGTGATCAAGCACTAGGCAAAGAATGTCAAGAAAACAAAACACCAAGCGACGAAATAATGAAGGGAACTAACCAATGGCTGCGGGTTCATGGCGTTGTGGACCGCAAACCCCAGGGTCGTCAGAAAGGCAAGCTTTCTGCTGAAGAAGCGATGGAGGCACCCAATGACCTCCGCCTTTGTCATCCACTCCATCATAGGAACAGACAGCTCCTAGGGGCCGAACGCCTCATTCGCCGGCAAGGCCTAAGCCTTCAGCGGAAAGGTTTGCCACGTTATGAAGCTCTCAACAACACCAACCCCACTCAGCCAATCGTGCCAAAGCCGCAACACCTTGGCCGCTAGTTCCCGAACCTGGTCCCATCTAGACTGGCAGCTCTAGCTCCTCCACCGCTTAGAGGGTCGGTGATCAACCTCAGGGAGAAGGCCTGGCGTGAGGTTCATGGCATAGAACCAATACACGCTCTAATCCCTGTTCGGGGCAACAAGCGGCATCTCTAGATACTCTGCCACCTTATCCCCGTGTAGCTCGAGCACCACGCCACCGACCACCTCCTGCTCCGCCACACAACAAAGATAAAAAATTATTGGAAGAGGCCCTAGTGGGGCTCCACCCCCAAGTAGGTGAGGGTAACCCGGTAGTAGTGGAGGAGTCCACGGAGGAAAGGGTGAGTAGGAAGCTTGAGCCCACGAAGGACAAAGGACTCAAAGAGCGGCACCTCACTGGCCGCCGGCGTCGGGTAGCGCTACCCCACTATCGCTCGCCATCCTAAAACAGATGGTGCTGTTAGAAACCGCAATGCCTCAAGAGCGGAGAGCCTCTCCATCGATGACAATGACTCTCGCCGGCCAGCAGGGTGGTCTCGGATACTGGAAGCCGTAGGTGGCAGCGAGAGAAAAGCAGCGGATAACACAATGGTAAGAAGGAGAACGACGTGCGCTGGGGGAAGTTTTGATTAGAAGCTTTGAGCAAAAGCAAAAGGAGGCAAGCGGTTTAAATAAAAGCATCATCGTAGCCGTGACGTCAGCAATGATTACCATATGGTGGCGCCATTTCGATTACCGCACATGCCCCGTAGCTGTGCTGACGCAATGGTTCCAGCTCTTTATCTGCACCTGATGCTTGTACCTGGCCTAATCAGAGCAGAGATGCCTGCTTGTCCCATCAACTGCAGCACATTAATTGTGGACAGAGCAGACCAAAAAGCAACTTTTTCCCCAATTTCAAAAGCAACCGGCATAGCTCACATCGCTTGAGTTCTTTGAGAGCTCGGGGGCTTGGGACTCAAGACTTGGATGCTTGGGGACTGAAGCTCGGGAACTCAACGTTGGTTGCACTCGAGGTCTCATTTGCTTGGGACCTCAATAGACGGCCTCTTCCAACAAGTAAATTTACCCGAGCACCAGCACTCCTCGAGAACAGGATATGCGTATTGTTTATTCCCCCGTCGTCCTAGAGCTCTGAGGGATTATCTAGATCAGAACTTTGAAAGGTTTTAACTTTAGATACTTTTTGACCCTTGTGCTAAGTGTTCCATTTTACTCGAGGCTTGGGGGCTACACCGTGTGGGTGCATCTATGTGGTGCACCTCACATGAAGAAGAAGACTAAAGTTTTTTTGAGATTATTAGATTCCAGAAGAACATAAAGACTCAAATTGAAAGATGAGCTCATCCTAGCTTAATCAGCCGAAGACTTTCAACTAAGCTAAGAAGAGCACGAGGGCTACTGTCAGGGATATGACCCTTAGGTATCCCATGTTGGGCTTATCAATTCGGACCGAGAGCAGGCCAAGCTCAGCATTAGAGTCTGGTATGGCCCGTGAAGGGGGCTTGGTCCTGATAAGGATTATTTGGTCCTTATTTGGGAATTGAACCCTAGATCTGGTATAAAGAGATATGTTTGTACCAGAACCCTTGAAATTAGGTAATTAAGGCCCGAGATTGGTATGTGATCTTGGATATTAGGGAAACCGACTCGGTGTAGAGTCCTAGGCTGTTGGGCTCGCTCTTTGTGTATATAAGGGGGCGAGAAACCAATAGAGGCAAGTTATTCTTCATGCTTTTATGCTTTGTAAGCTTAGACACCATATAATAGATAAAAACACTAGACGTAGGGCTATTATCCCTCGGGTGGCCTAAACCAGTATAAATCTTGGCTCTTATTTCCTAGAGTCGACCATCAGGCTCGAAAGTGTCACGCTTTCCTAACCATCTATTCACCACCTTGGGTACCCCCTTGGGTAGACTGTTTAGAGATTCATTGACACACCATATGAGATATGGATAGGATGGTGTCCTAATCTGTCTTTTCTTAAAATTTGGGGTTGTGAAGCTTATGTAAAGCATTTACAGTCCGACAAGCTTACTCCAAAATCTGACAAGTGCTTCTTTATCGGGTATCCTCGGGAAACTAAAGGATATTGTTTCTATAACAAGGAACTCGGCAAAGTGCTTGTCGCCCGACATGGTGTATTCTTGGACAATGAGTTTCTCTCGAGAAGGGTTAGTGGGAGCTCGGTGCATCTCGAAAAAGTTCGAGAAACACCTAAAAATGTTTTAATTCCCGTAGAACCATAACATGATAATCAAGGTGTTGAAGAACCTATTGTAAATACACCAGCACTAGGTAGGTCAGAGAGGGTACAGCATGCACCTGAGAGGTTCATGTTCTTGACCACTTAGGAAGGGGATATATTATTGTTCAACAACGATGAGACCAAGACCTATGAAGAAGCGATGGTGGGACCAGACTCTAAGAAATGGCTTGGAGCCATGAGATCCAAACTTGAATCCATGTATAGCAATCAAGTTTGGAAATTGGTTGATCCACCTTTGTTGACACCAAAATTTGGGCAGGTGCATCATCGGCTAGGTGCACTGGGCGACAAAGAGCCGATAGGCCACCGATGGAGGGCTTTAATAGGCGAAGACAGGTCACATGTGGCATAGGCTAATACTTCGTTATTAGTTCTCATATAGTTAATAAATAAATTAAGTCAGTTAGGATTCTGCGTTATCCCTAGATGACGTGTCAACCTGGCTATAAATATGTAAGCCCAGGGTTATTGTAAACACACACAATTCAGTCAATCAAACCATTCGGTGCATCGCCAACTTTAGGTACGTAGCATTAGGGCGATTCTCCATAGGAGTTATGGCTACATCGGTTGAGTACGATCTCTAACTTTGATGGAGATAGCCCAATGGTAAACTGATTCATGTGTTCATGGCTTTATCGGTTGAGTTTGATACTATGACTAGATGGAGTAGGTTTGCTAGTTTTCAGTTAAATACATTGATTATTATTCATTTATCATGCTCTATATATTGGATGTCTGTATTTGCCAATCATGGCGATTTAGCTCATCGAATTAGATTAGATCGTATGTCAATCAGCAATGGCACGCTACCTCGGTTAGGTCTGATCCGTGGTGTTGACAGGGTCACATACGTGACGATCTGGTTAGGTGCACTAAAACGACGTTCGTCGGAGTTTTAGCCGACGGATTATCTATCACTCTGTTAATCGAATTTATCATGATCATTATGCTCTTGATAACCCATTTTATGCTGCATCAGTATAGTTCGAATGGTAGAGATTGGTATTGTGGAGTTATGTTGCTGGAGCCAATTGGCAGGGTTTATTGTTTTACATGGATTTATCCTGATGCATCGTGATTCTTGTATGTGCTATCATTGTTGATGCCGATAGGCTATCGCCGATAGCATTAGGACATCTCATGTCTGTTTCCTTGTCAATTATAGGGTCAAATTGACTAGCACGCCTACTGACAGCTCTGGGTTATTTAGCACCTGCACTAGAGCTAAGCAGACACTTCTAGGCCTTCGAGTGTGAAGACGTAGGAATACCTACGATTTTTGCGTCAACATGCTTTCTTGGCACGCCTAGTGGGACCATTTCATAAATAACCAGATCGATTTTCTTCATCAGCATCATGGCTAGGAAGGAAGTCGAATAGACCAACAATACCGTCATCTCGATCACCTTGGAACTTTTGACCGATGAAGAGCGAGCAGAAGTATAGCAGACTGTTGCAGACTATTAGAAGCTGTGTTTAGAATCTTTCAGCATGACTCGGCAAGGGGCGATCCAGAAGAATAAACTGCTGATCCCATCTCTCTAGGCCGAGTCCAGTAGTCAGAGTTCACAGAGATCGTTTCAAGATGCAATCAACGAAGTAGTTAGCCATGCGCTGATTAATCAATCTGGCATTTTAGTGAATACTTTGCATAGGTTAATAAAAAAAACGGTAGATGGCTCCATCGCTCGGGAGTTACCCCAAGGTCATCGGCACCCGTGATCTTGAGCACACCCCCGCCGATGACAGCCATTCCACCACCAGTCACTTATGGATTAGAACGCAACACAGTACCAAGTCTAATACCACCAGCTCTGATGCCGACTAGTTCTCAGGCATACCAACCTCTAGCGAGTGCACCTCCACCGGGGTACCATTATATGGCTTATTACGGTCCTCCGCGACAGTGGATGAATTTTGAAGGAAATATACCTCAAAGCAATTATCAGTATCAAGAAAGAGTAACAACACCAGTACCGCATTATTCGGCGCCGAAGGAAGATGATCTCTCCTTCAAGATTGCAGAGATTATGAGAGATCAATTTGGGCTTAAGCCAAAAGAACAAAGTTATATGTATCAGCATCCATACCTATATTGGTTTGACAGGGTGCCGTGACCAAACAAATACAGGGTCCCAGATTTTTCAAAATTTTCCTGTCAAGATAGTACGTCGACAGTCAAACATATTAGCCGTCTCCTCACACAGTGTGGAGAGGCATCGGTTGAGGATGCTCTCAGAGTTAGGTTTTTTCCGCTATAGCTATCTGGATCGGTTTTCTCATGGTTCTCCTCGCTACCGCCAAATTCAATCAAGGGATGGGCCGATTTAGGGAAACAGTTTCACAAGTACTTCTTTGCCAGAATTCAAGAGATGAAGCTAACAGACCTAACATCCATAAAACAATGCATGGATTAATCGGTACCAGACTATATTCAACGCTTCCATGATGTTAGAAGCCCATGCTATAGCCTTAGGGTAACCGACACTCAATTGGATAAATTGGCATTCCAAGGCCTTTTGCCACCGATCAGAGAGAGGTTTTCATCTCAAGAGTTTGACAGCCTGTCACATTTGTCACAAAGGGTGTCGGCCCATGAAAGCCGATTCCAAGAAATACGTAAAGAGAAAACTCAAAAGTGAGTAGCATAGGTATAGTTTTATTCATCGAACTCAGAGCAAGAAGAATCCGATGGTGATGTCACCTTGGACGAATGGGCCAAGTTGAAGGAAACAATAACTTTCTTGTGGGTTAAAATCACTGAGAAGGAGCAGAGATATGATTTTGACATCAGTAAGGCGGATAAAATCTTTGACTTGCTTCTGAAGGAAAAGCAGATCCAACTCCCGTCGAATCACATAATTCCATCGGCGGAAGAACTGAAGAAAAGAAAATATTATAACAAATGAGTGTAAGGTTTTCCATCAACAGATCCAGTCTACCATTGAGTAAGGAAGGATAAAGTTTGATGAAGCCACAAAACCGGTAAAGATAGATGGAAATCCCTTCCCAATAAATATGGTGCACATCAGCTCACCGAGCTTTCATGCTGAGAAAAGCCAAACTCTGAGGCATCACGTCAAGACTCATCGGCGTTATGAAAGAGAACAACATGCCACACCATACGGGCATGAGGAGAAAATTGATCCACACTAGGAGTGCATTTTTTTTTGTTTCTACTGGGAAAATAATATGAGACTCCCTGCAATTAAGATTTGCCCAAAATGCGCCAAAGGGTTTAGTCTAGATGATATCAGTTCTGAGGACTAGTCCCCATGGAAAAGAGTACCTGCAAAAGACTGAATAGGGTCACCCGAGCGAGAGACCTTGGATGATCAGCGTGTTCGAACTAAAGATAGATGGCAAGGGGATCAAAACCCTATACAAAAGCTCCAATGGTGCCTAGAGAGTTTGACACAAAGTCAAAAGAGGAGGTACCAACGTCAAAAGCATCGGGAATAGTTAGTAGGAGAATATGAAGAATATCGGCAGAGCAAACAATGGGTGAGGAAAGAATGGTGCCCGAAGAAGAAAACCAATACAGAAGACAAACCGATGGAGGTAAACATGGTTTTTATATTGCCAGTAAAATATAGGGCACCAGCATCGAACAGTGAGGAAGAGGAGGAACAATTGGCTACACAATTACTGTTACAACCACAACAAGCAACATTTGAAAAGCTGGAAGAGGATGAACATCGACATTTGAGGCCTTTGTATATCAACGGACACGTGGACGGAAAGCTGATGTCAAAGATGTTGGTCGATGGAGGAGCTGCCGTTAACATAATGCCTTATTCTACATTTCGCAAACTTAGTAAAGTAAATGAAGATTTGATAAAGACCAATATGGTGTTAAAAGACTTTGGTGGTAATTTATCAGACGCCAAAGGAGCCTTGAACGTTGAGCTCACGGTCAGAAGCAAAACACTGCCGACCACATTTTTCGTAATTGATGGTAAGGCTCGTATAGTCTCTTGCTGATAAGGGATTGGATTCATGCCAATTGTTGTGTTCTTTCTATGATGCACCAGAGCTTAATACAGTGGCAAGGTGATCAAGTTGAAATTATCTAAGCTAACAGATCAGTTGCCATATGCGTAGCTGATGCACTTGACTTTAAAAACATGGATTGCCTTTCTGGCCGAGTCTGGGATGGGGAATTTTTAAGGGTGTTAGATATTGTTCACCAGCCGATCAGCGAAATAATTCTGGGCCAGGATCCATGCCAAGAGAGATAGACGACAAAAAAGGAAAGCTCAGAAAAGGGTTTACGTTGGCTGATGAATTAGAAGAGGTGGACATCGGACCTGGGGATAGGCCAAGTCCGACGTACATTAGTGCCAAATTGCCTTCTTCCGTAAAAGAGAAATTGGTTGATTTATTGAAAGAGTTTTGGGATTGTTTTGCTTAGGAGTACCACAAGATGCCCGGATTAAGCCGATCGATCGTAGAACATCTGCTCCCGATAAAGAAAGGGTTTTGGCCGGTAAAGCAAAGTCAGAGGAGATTTAAGCCAGAAATGTATCCTCACATAAAGGCTGAAATCTTGAGACTATATGAAGTGAATTTTATAAGACCATGCCGATATGCAGAATGGGTATTAAATATAGTTCCGTTATAGAAAAAGAATAGTCAATCATGAGTATATGCAGATTTCAGGGACATAATAACGCTACACCTAAAGACGAATATCCAATGCCGATTGCCGATCTACTAGTCGACATGGCTTTAGGGCATAAGATCATCAACTTTATGAATGGAAATGTCGGGTATAATTAAATATTCATGGCAAAGTAGGATATCTCAAAAACCACATTTAGGTGCCCCAGAGCCATTGGCTTATTCGAGTGGGTCATTATGGCTTTCAGGTTGAGGAACGCCGGGGCAACATATTAAAGAGCAATGAATTATATATTTCATGATCTAATCGGCTCTCTGATAGAAATCTATATTGATAATGTGGTCGTAAAATCCCAAAACAATGAAGGACATCTAGCCGATTTGAGAAAAGTCCTGGGAAGGGCAAAGAAGTATGGCCTTCGTATGAATCCTAAAAAATATGCCTTCGGCGTATCGGCTAGAAAGTTTCTGGGTTTTATGGTTCACGAAAGAGGAATTGAAATAAGCCAAAACATTATCCAAGCCATCAAGAATGCAGTACCACCGGAGAACAAGACAAAGTTATAGTCGTTGATTGGCAAAATCATTTTTGTTCACCAATTCATATCAAACTTATCGGGCAAACTAGAACCATTGATGCCTTTGTTGAGAATAAAAGAAGGAGAGGAGTTTATTTGGACTGATAAACATCAGAAAGCATTCGACGAGATCAAGAAATACTTAAGCGTTCCTCCGATGTTGATCCCACCA